>CM053034.1:214210665-214728165 GCA_028564925.1 Lithobates sylvaticus | reverse complement strand
TACTTGAGTGTATACGGTAGTTTATTGTTATAAAAGTTATATATATATATATAACTATATTGTTACAAGAGAATGTATACAGGTAACTAACGCGTTTTCGAGGACTCTTCTTCAGAGGTGTCAAAAAAAGTGCAGATAACTTTCAGTGAAACACAGCAAGAATTTTATATATGCATGGCATAGTACATGAAAACCAAAAAAATACAATACATGCATAGTACATGAAAACCAAAAAAAAAGAAAATGGAGTGTGCCGTTGCCTCCACCATGGATGTCGCCCACCCTCAGACCATGCGACCCAATTCTGGACCCCGGACTGCAAAAGATCTCCCTGGAATGACAGGGGACTGGGGATCTGGGCCTCTCAATCAGCAGGCTGCTCACATACATGGCAACCGAGGATCACCAGTGATCTGGTGATCCTTGGACACCATGTGTGTGAGCTGCCTGCCGATCAAGCCCCACAGATTGCCAGTGCTGTGAAACATGCCACCTGTATATGGAACCACCTTTTTTTATCTTAAGGGACCCAGATTAGCTGACGATTGTGGACTGTTTCACTTTACCTACCATCTAAAATACCTAGCCTTCTTAAACACACTCCATTTTCTTCTTTATTGGTTTTAATGTACAGCAGCATATATACGTGATACAATTCTTGCTGTGTTTCACTGACCATTATCTGCGCTCTCTTTTTGACATTTCCTGAAGACGAGTCCTTGAAACGCGTTAGTTCTCATTACTATACCTGTAACAATATCATTATATCTGTACTTCCATGGCCCCATTGTGCTATTCCAGATATGTGTTTTAACTTTTGTATCAATAAATGTTACTTTTTAACCACTTCAATACCGGGCACCTTCCCCCCTTCCTGCCCAGGACTATTTTTATCTTTCAGCGCTGTCGCACTTTGAATGACAATTGCGCGGTCATGCTACACTGTACCCAAACAAATTTTTTATCATTTTCTTCCCACAAATAGAGCTTTATTTTGGTGGTATTTTGATAACCTTTGCAGTTTTTAATTTTTGTGCTATAAACGAAAAACTGATGGGCAATGATAGGTGGCACTGATGGGCAGCACTCTGGCGGCACTGATGGGTGGCACTGGATAGGCAGCACTGATGAGGTGCTACTGACAGGCATTACTGAGTGGCACTGATTGCCACTTTGATGGGGCACTGACAGGCATTACTGCTGGAGCATTGGCACTTTCTTGGGCAATGATCAGCGTTTATAGAGGGGGACAGGCTGGCAGGTGATGGGCACTGATTGGCAGCTGATGGGCACCCTTTGATAAGGGTTGTGCTGATAATCAATGTGCCGATTATCAGCACAGACCCCCCCCCGGAAAGGGAGAGCTGCCGATCGGCTCTCCCTGTCAGCGTGAACCGAGGAAAGACGTTTACCGGCACTTCCTGGTTCATGCGATGATCAGCTGAGATTGTTCACAAAAGGTGTTCCTAGATAATGGACAAAAGTGGAGTTGTATGAACAATATATAGAGGAATTACTGGTCTTCAGAGCAGGCGGAATGTGTTCTCTGTATGTATCCCAAGCATGTGTTTTTCCTTTTTGATAGGAATGTGCTTGTAAATGTCCAGCGCAACACAATGCAGGTAAATAGGACATGACATATTGCATTGTGTTCTGCTAGGCTGGGTGCCGGTGCACATGGTGGGTTCATTGCCCTCAGCCTTATAAGTAGCATTGGCAATCTGCTCGGGCTCCCATGAATGCAGCCAGAAGCTGGCGGGGATGAATGCTGCTTCAGCATCCGTCTACAGGGGTCCCCGGTGTGTCTGCAGGTGCACAAAACCTCTGCTTAGCAAGACCTAAAACTTAATGATAAACGACTGGCTGTTCATCTTAGGCTCAAGCAGCCAGGCATTTGGCCATACACAACTAATGATATCACTACTCCAAAATCCAAATATGATGTGGAGAATGATGTGTGAATTATATTTTAAGGGTTAGTTCACCTTTTTAGAATAAATGAAAATATAAATTTACTCCTTCCCCCTCCTTGCGGTCTACAACCCCACCGGTTCTTGTTTGCACTTACTTCCATACAGTTTCGCTTTCCTCGCAGCCCGGTGCTGTGGTCCTGGGGTTTTAAAACGATGCTGTTCTCCATATTCTTTCCCTTGGGATGCCATGGCAGATCAGAGCAGTTCTGATTGGTTAGCACAGCCACATGCCAGTGCTCACCCATCAGAACTGCCCTGATCCATCCCAGAGTCCCTAGGGCAAGAAGAGGAAGAACCGTAAGTTTTTCAAACCCCAGGCAATGACATTTAGGGGTTAATCGGTCGTGGAGAGTGGATATTGTCTGCAACTATAAACTTCTAAATTAGTCCACGCCGGGGCCTGAGTTTTGCATCCCATTCATAAAATGCAGGCCACATTGTAGAAAGTTCAAAAAGCACACAAAAAAAAACAGACCAGCGCTGTTCCCATAGGCAACCCATGGGGGGGGGGGGGAGTTGGTCACATGACTTTGACAGGTCACGTTTCCTCATTCCAGTAGACCCCTTGCATCTTGAGGTTATGATCCCATTCCCACCTCTGAAAGTCATTTCCCTGGGAGAAGGTCTCCTACTCTTCAATAAAAAATAGTGCTCGGCATTTTCCAAGGGCTTCCAAAGATGGTGTGGAGGGGAAGGTACCAATGGGTGAGGGGGTGGCCAAGGGAACCTGTCATTGTGTAATAAATGGAAGTGACAGATTCTCTATTCAGGCAAGGGAGCAGAGCAGGGTTGATGGACACAATATCAGATCTGTAGTCTTCAATATGCAGCTGGAAACTACTGTATTTATTGGCGTATGACACGCACTTTTTCCCCCTTAAAATCAGGGGAAAATTGTGGGTGCTTGTTATACGCCGATACCCCGCTGATTGTGAGGAAACGAGCGAGCGGAGCCGAGATACACAAAGCCGGAGTACACTCGGCTTTACTCGGCTCCTCTCGCAGTCACGCTCACCTCCACTGATTGCGAGAGAAGTGAGCGCCGCTGACATACAGAAAGCCGAGTGTACTTCAGCTAGTCTCGGCTCCTCTCGCAGTCCCGCCCCTGACTGTGAGCGGAGCAGAGTCTAGCCGAAGTACACTCTGCTTTCTGTATGTCTGCGGCGCACGCTCCTCTCCTCTCGCAATCAGTGGAGATGGGCGGGACTGTGAGCAGAGCCGAGTCTAGCCGAAGTACACTCGGCTTTCTGTATCTCGGCTCCGCTCGCTCATCTCCGCTCACAGTCAGCGGAAATCGCCGCCAATTTTAAATCGGGGCAAGGCTGCAAAGGCACTGGGCAAGGCTGCAGATGGACACTGGGTAAGGCTGCAATGTTGGACAAGGCTGCAGATGGACACTGGGCAAGGCTGCAATGATGGGCAAGGCTGCAGATGGACACTGGGAAAGGCTGCAATGTTGGACAAGGCTGCAGATGGACACTGGGCAAGGCTGCAATGATAGACAAGGCTGCAAATGGACACTGGGCAAGGTGCAATGATGGACACTGGGCAAGGCTGCAATGATGGACACTGGGCAAGGCTGCAATGTTGGACAACGCTGCAGATGGACACTGGGCAAGGCTGCAATGATGGGCAAGGCTGCAGATGGACACTGGGAAAGGCTGCAATGTTGGACAAGGCTGCAGATGACACTGGGCAAGGCTGCAATGATAGACAAGGCTGCAAATGGACACTGGGCAAGGTGCAATGATGGACACTGGGCAAGGCTGCAATGATGGACACTGGGCAAGGCTGCAATGTTGGACAACGCTGCAGATGGACACTGGGCAAGGCTGCAATGTTGGACAACGCTGCAGATGGACACTGGGCAAGGCTGCAATGATGGACAAGGCTGCAGATGTACACTGGGCAAGGCTGCAATGATGGACACTGGGCAAGGCTGCAATGTTGGACAAGGCTGCAGATGGACACTGGGCAAGGCTGCAATGATAGACAAGGCTGCAAATGGACACTGGGCAAGGCTGCAATGATGGACACTGGGCAAGGCTGCAATGATGGACAAGGCTGCAGATGGACACTGATAAGGCTGCATTGATGGGCATTTAAATGTAAGTTTTTTTTTTTCCCCCTTAAAATTCCCTCCTAAACTTGGAGTGCGTGTTATACGCCGCCGCGTGTTATACGCCGATAAATACGTTATTTTTCTTCTGGGATTTGGGTCCCATTCATATCTAAGCATTTTGTAGCTCGAAGCTCCAAAATGCTCAACATCCAAAATCCCATGTACTTCAATGGTGGTTATATAGCTCAACACCTGACTCTCCAAACGTTACATGAGCAAATGTTGAGGCAGAGTTGGGTGTTTTTGGCCCCATAGACTTTAATCAGGATACCATCAGGAATTTTTTAGACTGTGAGCACTGATCTCCCTCAGGTGATTTCACTTGTCTAAAACAAAAATGCCTGAAGCTGAAATATACATGTAATACTCTTAAAATACTTGTATACGGGTACACAAAATGCTTGAAAACACTAAAAAAATACGTCTGAAAATCATGCTGCTGAGTTACGAATGCAGCTTTATAGAGAGTTCGGAAAGGGTGTTTAGACAACTTTCGGCCCTTTTTACAAAGCTGTGTTGACTCACAATCCATGGTGGATCGCTTTTCCCAGCAGTGGCTGGCCTGTGTTTAGCAGGTGATCAGGAGGCGATATGCCCCCTCCTGCATGCCTATTTGAAGAGGAATTTCACGCTGAAATCTCTCTTCACAGTGCCGTATCTGTGCCCATTAGACACGGTTGTCGTGTGTCCCAGTCATTTCTATGGGGTGCGTTTTGCAGGAGGTAAACGTGACACGCCTTGCTTTTTTGCTGTAAATGACACAAAGCTCTGCGACAATGTCTATGGGGTGGCCATTGCTGGGTTTTGATAGGTAGCTAAGGTGCCTAAAAAATGCACCTCAACCTCCTGGATTTTGTTGCACAACCGTGCACATGTAAAAAATACCCCCAAAAAAATGCGTTAGCCGTCCAACCGCAGCATGTACTGCATCACCTAAAGCTAGAGTTCTGTTTTGATATGCTTGTTCCTCCTCATGCTTGTGAGTATGTTTTTGGTTTATGTATTTAATAAAAGTTGGTGGTGGCAATGCACTAGGCATTTGCGCCCTCCTGTGTCTTTTTTACAGTTTTTTGTTTGGAGTTTCCCCGCTTGAGAAAGGCAGCGTCAGGTTGAGCATAATGAGTTTTGACATGAGTTTTGGATGTACGACTGTGTGAGCGCTAATGTATTAGAACTTATTTGTGGACAAGAAAGGTTATGTTGTTTTAGGAGCAGAGCTGAGACCACGTAATAATAGCCATAGGGCTTGTTAAAACTTGTAGTGCAACAGTGGATCACTATTCAGAGGCTGTTTGACAGGAGGTGTAGAAGCATATTTTTGTCCTTCTTTTTTTTTTTTTTTTTTTTTTTAAAGCGTTGTATACCCAAAATAAAAGAAAATGGATCCTGCTCATTTAAAGCAGGTTTTAACACCTAAAAAAACTGTCTGATCCTGTCCGTTTCTACCCTCCCCTCTGTAAACTGACCACGGTAATCATGGCTGCTGAGCCCTGACACAGTGGTCAGTTTGCATTCCTCCTTCATCCGCAGCCCTGCGGTCTCTCCTCTCTGCTCCTGTGTCCTCCTCCCCCTCCCCTCCCTGTGTGTTGGATACTGTGTTAGGGTCCGCCACCCCTCCCCCTGTCGCTGCTGTAATAACATCATGTACTTTATATAATCTGCTCTGCCTTATAATGATATGTCACCCTGTGTGTGTGTTGTATATAAAAAAAAGCCATATATACCTTATCTGTGAGCGCTGATCGGCAGTCATGTGATGCGCCGCCTCTCCTCCTCTCCTCCTCTCCTCCTCTCCTCCTCCACTCCCCTCCAGACTGAAATCAGCGGGGGAATCTTGGCCCCTCCCTCTGCATCTGTCAGATGGGGAGAGTAGAGATGTGGCACGTCACGTGACCGCTGATCAGCGCTCACAGATGAGGGATATACAGCTTTTTTTTTTTAATATACAACACAAACACAGGTGGGACATATTATTATAAGGCAGAGCGGATTATATAAAGTACATGATGTGTAACAAACCCATTTAACCCCTGAAAACCAGCACCATGCAGTAGCGGCATAGCACCATTGATTGAATGGGTTATGCCTGATGAACCTGACAATGGGGATACATTTTTCTGTTCACATCCATCTGCTGCCTTTGTAGTTTAAGGGGATGTGGCTGAGAGGGGGGCGGGTTGAGGATAAAAACATTAGTACCTGCCACCTACCGCATGTCACGCGTGTAAACGAGGCCTCAGAGAATAAAGTCTAAACAGCTCTAGCTTTGGCTCCCCTTTAAAATGAATCCGAAGGAAACAATAAACCTTCCTCTAAAATCCAACACAGTGCAGAATTGTGTTCTTAAAGTCATTACACATCAAGTCCATCGCAATTCAATTTAGAACGCCTAGCCACACAAATCAACACTTTATGCCCCTGTGGTTCTCGATCCCGATCTGCTGGTGTATAACTAAGCACAACCTAAACCTACAAACGCCTTTATTCTGACTGCCTTACAGTTGTTTCAGGCTTATCAGCCCTCATCCGTGTATTCTCCAACACCATGGCCTTTCATGTGTAAGGTTTGAGGAGGGACTATACAGGAAAACAAGCTGGGTTTTTGGATTCAGAGTAATGGTTGTTTGAATCTGTCTTGGAGATATTTGCTGTGTAACGCACGTGGCGGTATAGAAAACTCTCCTGGGTCACAGTATTCATAAAATCTGTCCCAGTCATCTGCGTCTTTTGAGTCCCGAAAATTGCAGAGAATGACTTCATGTGACATCTCAGAACGTTTTATATATAGCATCACTTCAGCGGGGGATGTCTGTTATCAAACAGCCGGCTCGGTACAACTCAACAGGAAGACTTAGTAATTCATCCTTAACCGATTCTCAGCCGCATCGCGTTGAATAGACGGCAGCGTTGGATGTGAAGAGGTTTAGCTGCTGGCTTCTTCTTCGACAGATGGGAACGTGATGAGCTGCATTAAAAGATCCCTGGGACAATAGATAAAACACAATTTTGTTCTTTTATATATCATTGAAAAGCCATTGAATGGTGGTGTTCGATTCGAGAGTGGGTTACTTGGTTAAAGGCATAGTCCACCCTTTTGAAGAAGAGTAATAAATGCACCAACATTTCTAAAATAAAAAAGTGCATTTATTAAGTTGTTACATTCAGACCTGCAGAGTATTGCAACCGCGATCAGTGTGTCGCTGGTACAGTGCACAGGCTCCTCCAAACTCTTCCCCCAGGCTGACTGTGATGTCACTGTGCTACCGTGTCTAGCTCTCCTCCTCCAGCCTAGAATCCTGGTTATATACTCAAGTCAAGCACTTTTCTGCAGCAGAGTGACATTTTCCGACCCGACTTTGGGGCCCCATGTCTCGGGGTCACTTGGTAGGAACCCCAAATTTGGCATGCAAGCCCAGTAGAACTAGCACTACAACATATCCAAAGATGTGGTTCCTAGCACCAAGTGACCCTGAGATACGAGGCCCCAAATTCGGGTTGGAAAATGTCATTCTCTGCTGCAGAAAAGTGCTTGACATTTTCCGACCCAACTTTGGGGCCCCATATCTCGGGGTCACTTGATGCTAGGAACCCCATATTCGGTATGAAAACCCAGTGGAGCTAGAACTACAACATATCCAATTGGAGTGGGGTTCCTAGCACCAAGTGACTCCCAGATACAGGGCCCCAAAATCGGTCAACTGTGTCCATCTTTAG
Organism: Lithobates sylvaticus; assembly: GCA_028564925.1. Lineage (NCBI taxonomy): Eukaryota > Metazoa > Chordata > Amphibia > Anura > Ranidae > Lithobates > Lithobates sylvaticus. Next base: position 214,720,356 of record CM053034.1, on the reverse strand, counting down.
CAATGTCATTTCGGGACACTTTGGGTCCAGAGACCCAAAGCTTGGCTGCAGCTAGGGGGCATTTAGGAACCCTTAACTACCAAGTTTGAAGTTCAGGGGACTTATGGCTGCAAATGGGCACAGTGAGCCATGCAAATGGGCATTGTTGACCCTCTTTTCCACTTACAGTAGCTGCACATTTCTCACCCTAGGCTTATACTCGAGTCAATAATTTCCCCCAGTTTTTTGTGGTAAAATTAGGTGCCTCGGCTTATTCGGGTCGGCTTATACTCGAGTATATATGGTAGTCCTCAAGAATTTGCTTGGGGATAATTGACACCTGCATCTAGAGGCCCCACCTCACTGCCAGACTGGCCCCTGCAACCAAAATGTCAACTGCAGCTGGAAAGCCCACCCTGCCTTGCTGGCCATTGTGCCCTGCATACCAAATGACCACAGCGTCTAGGACAGTGGTTCTTAACCTCAGTCCTCATTACCCCCCACCAGGCCATGTTTGCAGGCTTTCCTTTTCCCTTGCACAAGTGCTTTAAATCTAAGTCAATGGCTTGGTATTTTGGACAGCTATTTTATCTAAGGGAAATTCCCAAAACATGGCCTGGTGGGGGGTAATGAGGACTGAGGTTAAGAACCACTGGTCTAGGATCCCCCTCTAAACGTTGATGATGTCACTTGAGGCAGAGAGGGAGACAGCAAGCATTTCTTATGTTCATTGACAGACACAGCTCTTCTGATTCCTGACCATTGTAAGGTGGACGGACACCCAGAGCCTCGCACCAGGCTATAGAAGCCTTTCAGGTGTAACGATATATCTTCTGAGAAGTAGAGTTCAACATTTATGCCTTCTGCCTCTCAAACTGCTCCCTCACCTGCTGTGCAGGATAGAGGCCGAAGGGATTACGATCCTTCTGGTAGCTCCAAACTGGCCTCGTTGTCTGTGGTATGCCAACATGGGGTGACTGGTCATGGATGCCATCTGGCTAATACCTCTTTGGACAGATCTTCTGTTCCAGGGTCCAGTCTACCACCCTTCTTTCCCATCTCTGGCTTTGACGGCATGTCTATTGAAGCCAGGTTTTGAGGAGCAGGGGGTTGCAGGGTTTGGTGATCCCTCCAATGTTGAAGGCACAGAAATCTAGATTACATCCACCCTCCCAAGAAAAAAAAAAAAAAAATAACTCTCTAGCAATACACACCAAACTGAGCATGTGCAGAGTGCTCTCAAGGCTCTGTTCTATCAGGAGATGGATTGGGGACAGTGGAAGAACAGGGAGGATCAGAGAAGACAGGATCAAATAGCCTTTTTACACAATGCAATGGATTAACTTTTTTCTACAAGCTATAGAATATATTTCTGGTGGTAATTTTTATTTATTTTTTACTAGTAATGGCGACAATCAGTGACTTATAACGGGACTGCGATATTTCAGCTGACAAATCGGACACTAAATGACACTTTTTGGGAACCGGTGACCCTAATACAGTGATCAGCGGGAGTGAGGCACCCATTTGCACCCACTATCTGGAAGTGCAGGATCACGTGTGTGTGTGTGTGTGTGTGTGTGTGTGTGTGTGTGTGTGTGTGTGTGTGTGTGTGTGTGTGTGTGTGTGTGTATATATATATATATATATATATATATAATAATAATAATATACACATGATCCGGCACACACCTGCCAACCTGTAAAACTGCTATGAGGCAGACAGCAAGTGGTTAAGCTATCATGGCAGCTGGAACATGCATGCTGTGGCAAAAAATATACCCCATGCTGCGTTTGACGAGTAGTGCGCTACCACCCTGCAACCGCTTCACATGCATATAGTAGTGGCACGGTGCTGTGGGCTTTCAAAGATAAAAAACGCATCCAAAAGGTGACCTATAACCTCCCAAACTCTTCAAACTTATAATTAGACTGTCATATTTTAGTGTTGCAGGATGGGGGGGGGGGGTATATGTTGCACGTGTCTAAATGTTTGGTAGGTAAAACAGGTACAGTATAACTAGAGAGTGCATAATCGGGTGCTGCTGTGCACGGTTGCCAATCAGCTTCTAACTTCAGCTTGTTCAATTAAGCTTTCACCAAAAAAAAAAAAAAAACCTGGAAGCTGATTTCTATGCAGAACTGCACCAGATTTTGCACTTTCCAGTTTCAGTAAATCAACCCCATAGTGTCAAGCCGGAGCTGCCCTTCAAATGTTGCTTCTTCTAGCTTTTGTGCATAGTTGAAAGCCTCCTGTGGCCCATTAACTAACGACTCTAAAATGAATTCCTGAGCAGTCAAAATGTCAGATTCCTACCTGTAGTGTCGTTTTCTTCCCTCCACTGCAGATTCTGACTGTCGCACATGTTCTATAACTTCAAAGGAATTTTCTAGGTAGGATTTGGGAGATGTGTTGATTGATTTGCTGTAATGCTCATTTTGGCTTCACTACTTAACCACTTGCCGATATACGTCGGCACAATGGCAGCGGTGGGCAAATGGGTGTACCTGTACGTCCCTTTTTAATTGACGGGGCTAGTGGGCGCGCGCGCGCCTCGTACGGCGTGACCGTGTCCGCGGGACCGGCGGACTCTATATCCGCCGGTCTCCCGGCGATCGTGTCAGGGAGCCGCAGAACGAGGAAGTGCCTATGTAAACAAGGCATTTCCCCGTTCTGCCTTGTGACATGACAGAGATCACTGCTCCCTGTCATCGGGAGCAGTGATCGCTGTCATGTGAGTTGAAGCCCATCCCCCCAGTTAGAATCACTCCCTAGGACACACTTAACCCCTTCATCGCCCCCTAGTGTTTAACCCCTTCCCTGCCAGTGTCATTTACACAGTAATCAGTGCATATTTATACCACTGATTGCTGTATAAATGACAATGGTCCCAAAATAGTGTCAAAAATGTCCGATGTGTCCGCCATAATGTCGCAGTCACAATAAAAATCACTGATCGCTGCCATTACTAGTAAAAAAAAAAAAATTAATAATAAAAAATGCCATAAAACTATCTCCTATTTTGTAAACGCTATAACTTTTGCGCAAATCAATCAATCGCTTTTTGCGTTTTTTTTTTTTTTTTTTACCAAAAATATGTAGAAGCATACGTATCGGCCTAAACTGAGGGAAAAAATTGTTTTTTTTTATACATTTTTGGAGGATATTTTTTTGTTTATAGCGCAAAAAATTAAAAACAGCAGAGGGGATAAAATACCACCAAAAGAAAGCTCTATTTGTGGGAAAAAAGGACATCAATTTTGTTTGGGAGCCACGTCGCACGGCTGCGCAATTGTGAGTTAAAGCAACGCAGTGCCGAATCACAAAAAGTGGTCTGGTCTTTTGCCAGCAAAATGGTCCGGTCTGAAAGTGGTTAAAAAAACGAAACCGTAAAGTTAGGCCAATTTTTTTTGTATAATGTGAAAGAAGAAGTTACGCTTTATAATTGCACACACTCGTGGAATGGCGACAAACTACGGTACCTAAAAATCTCCATAGGCGACGCTTTAATTTTTTTTTACGGTTACCAGGTTAGAGTTACAGAGGAGGTCTAGTGCTAGAATTATTGCGCTCGCTCTGACGATTGTGGCGATACCTCACATGTGTGATTTGAACACCGTTTACATATGCGGGCGCGACTTCCGTATGTGTTTTTTTTGCTGCGCGAGCTCGCTCCTCCGGGTTAACAGCCGAGCGGCTTTTAGTCTCATCAGTTGTTATCCCTGGATAGCTGATCGCCCACTCTAAAAAACGGTACCTGCAGCTGCGGGCATCATCCCGGTATAACCCCCGAAAGCCGAGGCCGCACATCTGCGTACGCTCGGTGGGAAGGGGATAAATGACAATGCTCCCAAAATAGTGTAAAAAGTGTCCGCTATGGGGGCGTGGCCTAGGAGGACATGTGAGCGGACGCTTTTCTGAGCAGCTCCGGCATTACCCACTACTATCCTGCACAATCCTGGCTTGATCTGCCCTAATTCCAGAAACGGAGACCACCGCCGGCACCGGAGGCAACAGCTGATTCACCGGATGGTGAAATTGCCGGATGGGCAAAAGGCGAAAGCAAGCACCGGTACGAATGAGCATCAACACGAGATCGGGCCAAGATGGCCGCCGCACTACCGTCTCGGCACCCTCTGCTTCTCCGGCCTCCACACCGGATCTCTTTGGAGACGCCTCGGGTGCCTCTCCACCCTCCTCCCCGGGACTTCCAGACCCCCCGACTCTGATCTCACAAACATCTGAGGGCGAGGAGGCGACGGATGATGGCTCCGGGCCTACGCTGGCGGAAGTACTAAAGACCATTAAGGTAAACCATACAGCTTTAATGGGGACGGTAGCTGAAATCAGGAGTGACTTTACACTGTTACGGCAAGACGTTCACAAACTGAGGGGCAGGGTGACCGAGACAGAAGACCGAATAAGCGAACTGGAGGACACGGTTAACCCTATCCTGCCCAAACTAAATGCCACCGGCGGGAAAATATCCTCTCTAGAATCCAAAATGGACGATCTCGAGAACCGCTTTAGGAGGAACAACCTGAGGCTGGTTGGGCTCCCTGAGAAGGTGGAGGGATCCGACCCGGTGGCATTCCTCGAAAGCTGGCTGGAGCAGGAATTTGGCCGGGAGTTGCTATCCCCCTGTTTTATAATTCAGAGGGCGCACCGGGTCCCAGGTAGGCCTCTCCCCGCTGGCAATCCCCCACGTACAATGATTATGAGACTGCTCAACTACAGGGACAGGGACTCCATCCTACGAGCTGCCAGACAGAAAGGCAGTCTCAAGATTAACAATGCTACAGTATCACTGTACCCTGACTACTCAGTTGCGGTACGCAACCAGCGTGCACAGTTCCAAGCAGTCAAGAAGCACCTGAGAGACCATGCTATTCAATACTCCATGTTATTTCCAGCTACTCTACGGGTGGTACATGATGAAAAAGTGTTATTCTTCCAGTCGCCAAAGAATGTCATCGCATGGTGGGAAACCCTGCCAAGACCCCCTCGAGCACCAGCTGATTGAAGTTTACCGTAGGCAATGATATCCTCTTGTTCTCCAGTCATTCAAATGGCTCGTGACCGGCCAATTTTGCCTAAAGTGACCCCCTGTAGGGTGTTTGCTGCTGCCATTTATTTTTCTAATTTTTGATTTTGCCAACCTTTTTGATACGCCTGCAGTGGTATCCTAAGTCACTTAACTGGCAATGCAGATCAACCGCATTTGTTTTCCCAGTGGGGTACAGACTTCCCGCCACGAATGGGGGGAGCTGGAGCTACTCCTCACGCGGAGAGACGTTAGCCACAGTATTGGCTCTAATTTGCTAATATGGACCAAATAGGTTCCAGGCCATGCGCCCCATGCATGGCCCTAGTTTGGGGTACAAGCCCTCTCCGTTTTTCAGAGAGCAGGGCAGGGGTGTTGCTGTCAGTTGACGGCGGGACATTTACAGTTCAATCTTTTTTTCTTTTTTTTTTTCTGTTGCTATGTGTGTGTGTGTGTATGAATGGAGTATGGTTGAAGGATGGATGTATGTTGCTCTGTCCCAATGGCGGTAACTGTATAAAGTTGGATAACACAATGATGGCAATCAGGGGTACACTAAGTAAATATGAGTGGATCTCAGTGGTTTTAGTATTTGTAAGGAAGTTCCATGGCTGACGTAAAGATTTGCTCGTGGAATGTGAGAGGAATGAATTCTAAATTTAAACGTGCACTGATTTTTGAGCGGATTAAGAAATTGCAACCCCATGTTCTTTGCCTGCAGGAAACCCATTTGACAGGGTCAAAAGTCCTAGCGCTCAAAAAACATTGGGTTGCCCATAGTTACACCTCCACATATTCTAATTATGCCCGCGGAGTGGCGGTGCTAATACGCAAAGGGCTTCCTTTTGAATGTCATAGGGTAATCTCTGATTCTAAAGGACAGTATTTGATACTTCATGCCTCAGTTCGCGGCACCCCATTGATTATTGCAACAGTATATGTCCCCCCTCCGGTTTCAGCGGTAATCTTTACGGATATAAGTACACAACTTTCTTTATTACCCAGCTGTCCAGTGCTGCTAATGGGTGACTTCAACTCAGTGTTGCAGTCATCCATTGATAGACTGAAACCACAGCTAAATGACTCCAGATTGTTTGGCAAATGGTGTGAGGTATATGGATATGTAGATATATGGCGATGGAAGTTCCCCAACAAAAAATTTTTCTCATGTCAATCTAGAACGTACGGTTCTCTCTCTAGAATAGACTATGCACTTGCCAGCAGGGACCTGCTGCCGAATGTTTTAAATGTGGACTATGTCTCACAGACCATATCAGACCACTCACTTATGACAGTTACCCTAACTTTGGGACATAGGCCGACGTTTCGGATGTGGAGACTTAGCCCCCTATGGATATCCACCCCTGAGATACAGGAAGCTATCTCGCTGGATATGCTAGACTACTGGTCCAACAAATTAGATACCGCAGAACCAGGACCCACGTGGGACGCCTTTAAAGCAGTCCTACGGGGGGCTTATATCTCGCGTATCAAACACTATAGAGCTACAGGGGCGGCCCACCTGGTGGAGCTGGAAAAAAACCTAGAGGACGCTAGAGCCCAACACATGAGGGACCTGACAGATGAGACTCGGGGGACAATTTCAAACGCACACAATGCATTGCAACTACACCAGGTGGATATGACTAAAAAACAACAACTATACCTATCTGCAAGAATACACGAACATGGCGGTAAAAACGGTAGGATGCTGGCTTTTCTGGCCCACACCGAATATACAGACAGCTCAATACCGGCCATTACACTGAAGGACGGCTCCATAACCAATGATCCAGTATGCATTAACCAGACATTTGCTACCTACTACAGAGACCTGTACACTGACCTAGACCCACCACAGGAGGCCACGTTTAGGGGCTTTTTCTCTTCCATGGCCTTCCCGGCATTGGATGAGGCACAGAGGGGTCTTTTGGAACAGGAGATCACTTTGGAAGAGGTAGAGGCAGCAATTCGCTCTCTGCCCCCTTCAAAGACCCCGGGCTTGGATGGTATTCCCTCCGGGTGGTATCAGACCTATGCGGAGGTAATTGCCCCCAAACTTCTACATACGTTCCGAAATTCACTGCAGCAGGGTACTCTGCCAGCTTCCATGAATGAGGCCCTCATTGTAGTCTTGCCCAAACCCGAAAAGAACAAACTGCTATGTGAATCTTATCGACCGATTTCACTTTTAAACACTGATGTGAAAATTCTGGCCAAAATTTTGGCCCAGAGATTACAAAAAGTTATTTTAGCTCTTATCCCCCCAGACCAAGCAGGGTTCATGCCGGGTCGCAACACGTTTGATAACATCCGCAGACTGTATCTACATGTACATAGGGCACACGTAACGAAGCAAAGCCATCTAGTGCTATCCTTAGATGTGTTAAAGGCGTTTGACACGGTTCGCTGGACATTTTTATGGGAAACCATGTCAAATATGGGTTTCGGCCCCCTGTTTTTAAGGTGGGTCCGTCTATTATATGCGCGCCCAAGTGCGAGAGTCCGTACTAATGGTGATGTTTCGGTGGCATTTGCCTTGCAAAGGGGAACCAGACAAGGGTGCCCCCTCTCTCCGCTCCTGTTCGCCATCGCCATAGAGCCATTAGCTCTGGCGGTGCGGCAGGCCGCGGGGATTGGGGGCATCCAATGCGGAACACAAATGGAGAAAATTTCTCTATACGCAGACGACGCGTTAATCTACCTGGACGGCAGAGAGAGTTCTTTTAGAAGCTTGATGCAGGTGGTTGAAGAGTTTGGGGTGGTGTCGGGGCTGAGGGTCGGATGGGAGAAGTCCATAGCCTTTCCTATAGGTCCTCTGATTCCATATAAATACCTTGAGAACTCTAGACTGAAAACTGCTCAGTCTTTTAAATACCTAGGAGTTCAAATACATAATGACCTCTCCAGATTCGTAGATCTCAACATCACACCAGTAATAAAACAAATGACGGACAAACTTCAAGTCTGGTCAACCCTCCCACTAAATTTAATAGGACGTATTAATATCTTCAAAATGATTTTTTTGCCAAAATTTTTGTATTTCTTTAGAGCAGCTCCAGTGTATCTCCCAAAAAAAATGTTCCAAAAGGTGGAGGCAGTTCTGTCCTCCTTCGTTTGGCAAGCCGCACATCCACGTATATCTAAAAAGTCCCTGCAAGCGGCTAAAAGCAGGGGAGGACTAGCATGCCCTAACCTGCGGAATTACTTTCTTGCCTCACAACTTACGTTTATATAGGAGTGGATGCATTCCGACCCTCGGCCCCCCTCTGTCTCCCTGATGTCCTCATTTTATGAGGAAGGTACCAAGGCACTTGATGTGATGCACAGGTCTAAACCCAACAAATGCTCCAGACTTTCCCCTAGGGATGTTGGTTTACTAGCTTGGAAGGAGAGCAACGGACTCCTGTCCAAAGGTATGAGTACATGGTCACCAAGCACCCCAATTTGGGATAACCCAAATCTCCCTGAGCTCCATGGTCATCCCGACTCGAAATGGTGGTCAAGGATGCAAGTTACGCATCTGGCACATTTATTTTCAAATAGTATTTTTGTGACTTTTGACCACCTAAAAGCTAAGTATGGTATACCTAACAAATTTTTTTATAAGTATCTGCTGATCAGACATGCCACTCGGGCTCAATTTGGTACCCTGACCATGGAGCTCAGGACACCCCCTTTGGAAGATCATCTCTCCGACCCAGATATAATAAAAATGGTGACAACCTTCTATAACCACCTGAACATGGCGGGAGCAGACCCATTCCAAACCTCGTTCACCAAATGGCAAAAACTGATACCTGTACTAACAGAGGAGGGGTGGGAAGAAGTTACTGAGGTTTGTTTTCAAGATATCATATGTACCGCTGACCAATATATACAGTTTAAATTTATCCACCATCTACACTATACTCCTGATAGACTGGCACGTATGGGGCTGAGAGTGAATGCTAGTTGTGCTCGGTGTACTAGTGACAATGCCAATATGTTTCATATGTTCTGGAGCTGCCCTGGACTCAACCAATACTGGAGAGACTTATTCAAATTTTGTGATGAACAACTTAACACACCGATTCCCAGAACACCCGAAGTGGGATTACTGGGTATACTGAATGACTTAGTTCACCCAGTGGCTGCCCGCATACTGATACGGACTATTATGTTTTATGCAAGGAAAGTTATTTTACTGAAATGGAAAGACAGCGAACCTCCTAAGATACAAACTCTGTATGGAATCATTAATGGACAACTCCCCAAGTTTAAAATTGTTTATAAAAACAGGGTCTGCCTCCAGAAGTTCTATAAGGTATGGCAACCCTGGTTGGATATTACCGCCCCCTTCTGGGGATCGGTCCTGTCCACACAGGATTGTTAACAAATGATTGGGAATACCATACTATTGATTTGCCTCTACTGGAAGGGGGAGTGGATCTTGGTGGGACTATTGGGACAGAGCATGGGTAGAAAGAGGTGTGTATGGGTGTGAGTGAGTCTGTGTGATGGGTGAGTGGGTGTGTGTATGGATGTTAGTCGCAGTGGGGCATAGGGATCCAATCCTATTGCTGTAATCCCCAGGAGTAAAACATGGGGGAATGAAACAGGCGCACAAGAATGTTGAGATGCGATCCCCTTGTTTATAAGGTGCTACTACTGCTGTTAGTACTGTATTGTTTATTGTTTATTGTTTGTAATGTTAAAAACCCAAAATAAACACCTTTTAAAAAAAAAAAAAAGTGTCCGATATGCCATAATGTCGCAGTCATGATAAAAATCGCAGATCGCCGCCATTACTACTAAAAAAAAAAAATTATAATAAAAATGATATAAATCTATCCCCTATTTTGTAGACGCTATAACTTTTGCGCAAACCAATCAATATACGCTTATTGCGTTTTTTTTTTTTACCAAAAATATGTAGAAGAATACGTATCGGCCTAAACTGAGGAAGACATTTTTTTTTGTTTTTTTATATATTTTTGGGGGATATTTATTTTAGCAAATAGTAAAAAATATAGCTTTTTTTGTTTTGGGTACAACGTCGCACGACCGCACAATTGTCAGTTAAAGTGACGCAGTGCCGAAATCGCAAAAAGTGATCTGGTCAGGAAGGGGGTAAAATCTTCCGGGGCTGAATCGGTTAATCAGGCCATAGACGGTTAGAATTTCAGCCAGTTCAGCAGGGACAAGCCAAGATTCAAACCATGTGTGGATAGGCTGAATGTAGCCAATTTGGTCGCTCCATCAACTTTGGTACAACCAACTTGCAGGATTTGACATGCTATTTTTGCTAGTGGCTTTTATAGCCTGCCGGGAGAACCCAATGGCTCCATGGGAGGGATTTCCCCATCATCAACAATGACTGTGGTACCAGGAAAGAAATTTGCTGCGCCTATGGCCGACTTAGTGAGTCACTGACCTGAAACGACCATGAGGCCAGTGAAGTGTGAAAAGTCGCAAAGCTGTATATTGAGCTAAAGGAAAATGGCAGTTGTTACATTCCATCCAAATTTCTTTTTAAAGTGTAACTAAACCCAGGGCCCTGCATTCACTATATCTGGTCTCCCACAGTACACAGAACATGGAAATGCAATTATTTTAGTAAATATAAACTGCTAAATACCTTAAGTGCCGGTTCACACAGGGGCGGCTTCAAAGTCGCCCGTCTTTGAAGCCGCCCCGTACAGAGCGACTTCAGCACAGCTTGCAAAATGACTTCTGTATAGAAGTCCATGCAAGCCGCTCTGAAGTCGCCCCAAAGTAGTACAGGAACCTTTTTCCAAGTCGGAACGCCTGGAGTCGCTCCTATTAGAACGGTTCTATTGTACAGAATGGAGCGCGACTTGTCAGGCTTCCAAGTCGCCTGACAAGTCGCCCCTCTGTGAACCGAGTCTTAGTGTATTCTAATGGTGGGGAATAGCACAGCAGGAGGATTTCCTCATCCAAATATACTCTGACTTCACTGCGCACTGTGTGCTTCTCACAGTGTGCATTAGAAGCTGCAGCAAGTCAGCCGTCCCAACAGCTATAATCTACCTGCATTGCATAGAAAAGCGCATAGGGCCAGCGATGATGTCACCGGGTCTAAAATAAGATATGTAATGAAAATTGAAATGTTTTGCTTAAAAATGTCACTAGCATATTGGCGGTGGGGGTAGGTAAGGCAAAATATAAGCAAATTAAAGTTCAGCTTCAAGTGTTGCTCAGTTCTGCTCTCCACATCTGCTAACTGAAGCTCTTTAATGCCAAGATGAAGGCGATGACATTTAATTTTTAAGGGCCTTATGTGTGACCGCTCAGCGCTGGATTAACAAGGGAAATATATATTTATTTGTCTGCCGCCAGTATCGCCACAATATCATAGCGGCTACGTTTATTGTTTATTTAAAAGTGTATCTAAAGCCAAAACCTTTTATTATTTTTAGTTCCAGATAAAGTTGTACGGGGTTAGATTCCCTGTCAAGCTTTTATTCCTGCCTGTGATGCACACTCTTAGTTCTGGCGACAACTGTAATCGAGACTGAATGTGACGGAAAATCCAAAATTTGGTGTTATAGGAATGGCGGAAAATCTTATTGCTTTAGAGCAGGGATATGCAATTAACGGACCTCCAGCTGTTGAAAAAACTGTAAGTCCCATCATGCCTCTGGGTGTCATGCTTGTGGCTGTCAGTCTTGCAATGCCTCATGGGACTTGTAGTTCTGCCACAGCTGGAGGTCCGCTAATTGCATATCCCTGCTTTAGAGGGTTCTCCTCAATTTGGAGAGATTTTCTCTGACTACTGGTTGTGTCCGCATTTCAAAATGTAAAATGCAATCTCCCCATTGTGCCCATTGGGGCACAGATGGCAAAATAAAAATTTTAGGGTCTTAAATTACTTAGCAGAACTAAACCCTCCTATGATTTTCAGCCAAGGAATACGGTTTGATCTTCAGCTGCCATGGTGCTGCACATATGATCAGTTATGAAACCAGCCATTAGATGGTTTGGCTGGGAGCCGAATCAATGTGACCGTTACCCGACACATATCGACAATGTATTTTTTTTAACTGTTAAATTGATGGGTTTAGTTCCACTTTAAAGTGGTTTGTTTGACTTCAGGAAGTGCACTCCCAGTGACCGTGTGTGAAGTATCTGTAATTGTAAAGATTAAGAGATGAGAACCTTTTTAATTTTAGCCCAGTGTTGTCTCTATAGCATTCATGGTTTACGAATGGCTATTTCTTGTCTAGAATTGGTTACCAGATGTTCTTCCACAATTCCCACTTTGATTTGTCATCTTTGTCGCACACCTAGGGTTGTATTCCTTTTTGTAGTATTGTTGAAGTTTTACAAGTGGATTTTGGTTGCACTAAATGTCAAATGATTGTGTACCCCTGACCATCACACCTATATGAGCCTAATGGACATCCCGTTACCCAAAATTATGGAGTAACACCCTACCTTGCAGATATAACCTCCACACATCAGGCAAGACTTTCCACAAGATTTTGGATTGTGTTTGTGGGAATTTGTGCCCATTTGTGAGGTCAGGTACTGATGTTGGTTACGAAGACCTGTCTCGCAATCTGTATTTCAATTCATTCTAGCAGTGTTAGGTAGGGTTGAGGTCAGGGCTCTAGAGTTCCTACACACCAAACTAATCAAGCCAAGTCTTTATGGAGCTGGCTTTGTGTACAGCGGCACAATCATAATGGAATAGAAAATGGCCTATCAAACAAACCACAAGATTATAGGTGCACAATTGTCTATAATATCCTAACCTGTAGCATGAATACTACCCTTAGCTAGCCATATAGGTAGGCATGATAGTCAAGTGTCCATATAGTGCACACTGTGTATTTCAGACATGTTTCCTCTATTCTTTCTCCAACAATCGTCTATGGTGGCGCCAACAATCGTCTATGGTGGTGCCAACAATCGTCTATGGTGGCGCCAACAATAGTGTATGGTGGCGCCAACAATAGTGTATGGTGGCGCCAACAATAGTGTATGGTGGCGCCAACAATAGTGTATGGTGGCTCCAACAATCGTCTATGGTGGCTCCAACAATCGTCTATGGTGGCTCCAACAATCGTCTATGGTGGCTCCAACAATCGTCTATGGTGGCTCCAACAATCGTCTATGGTGGCGCCAACAGTCGTCTACAGTATGCTTGCTCCAAAAGTCTTCTATGCTTGCTCCAACAGTTGTCTATGCTTGCTCCAACAATCATCTATGCTTGCTCCAACAATCATCTATCATCTATCCTTGCTCCAACTATCCTCTGTTTGCTCCAACAATCATCTTAACATCAATTAGCGTTAACTGTTACCTATGCTTGCTCCAACAATCATCTATGCTTGCTCCAACAATCATCTATGCTTGCTCCAACAATCATCTATGCTTGCTCCAACAACCATCTATGCTTGCTCCAACAACCATCTATGCTTGCTCCAACAACCATCTATGCTTGCTCCAACAACCATCTATGCTTGCTCCAACAACCATCTATGCTTGCTCCAACAACCATCTATGCTTGCTCCAACAATCATCTATGCTTGCTCCAACAATCATCTATGCTTGCTCCAACAACTTTCTACACTTGAACAATGCTCGTTCCAACAATTGTCTGCTCCAACAATCATCTATGCTTGCTCCAACAGTCTCACATGCCCCCCATCCCACCATTACATTTTATCCAGAGCTATTTAGTCCTGACACCTCCTCACAGAGCTCATATGTACTAATGTTCTGCAAAGCTGTTTTGTAACTCTACTGCTCTACAGAGCTCTTGCCTCTCTTCGCACTCTGGTGAGCTGTTTCCCATTTCATTGCTCTACAAAGCCCATGTGTCTACTGGCAGTCTTTGGCAGAGCTCTTTTCCCATTATTACCCGGCTCTGCACAGCTCATATTTCTCAGTGCTCCTCAGGGTTCCCCTATGAGCTCCTGGCTCTAAAACGCCACCAGCTAACATTTGCTTTGCAGTATCACCCAGAGAGGAATGTTTTTTATGAGACGTGGTGGGATCCCTGTGCTATACAGAAAGCATCTCTGAGATAATTAATAGCGTAATTAAATACAACAGTAAAGGCAGAAAAGCTGCTCAGAGCCTCGGTGTTCTTGACAGGCTTAATTTTCATTGTCTGCCGATGAGTGTGTTTCTAGATACGCTGCGTAACTCTTTCTGCTCCATCTCTCGAAGCACTGCTGGGTTCTGCTCTCCGGGGCCATCTTAAGATGTTAGCTGAGCCATGCATAAACATTGCCAGTGCAGTGGTAGGCAACCTGGGAGTAACAAATGTGGTTCATTTTCTTCTTTTAAAGCAGAAGTTTTATCTTAAAATAAATATTTTAAAATCCTTGGCCTACACCTAAAAATAAAGATAGATAGGGCTGCAATACTCACCTTCAGTCTACAGCTGTTTCCTGCAGAAACTTGTCTGTCAATAGAGGTCATCAATAACCCGGGTTGAACGGCAGCCGGCTTCGTTCAACCCACTTCTTACGAGCTCAGGCTGCCATGGGCCTTCCCCCCCCCCCCCCCCCCCAGGTTCAACTTACTACTGTACTCATTTTTTATTACATGAGCACTATTTTTTCTGCAGCAGTAAGGACTGCCCATCACTAATAGGGAGTAGGGAGCTACTGGAGGAGAAATGGAAAAAAAAGGGACATTACTGGTCTAGCTGCAAGATTCTTAGGAAAAAGGGGTAGGGTGGGGGAACATAAAAACTTGGAGATGGAATTTAAAGGGAACCTGAAATTTGGAGACTGCCTTCCAAAAATGTTGGCTGCCTGGTTGGCTCTGGCTTTAGTGTTGAACAGCTTCTGGGTAGGTGCAGCATGATGCAGCAGCAGAGAACAGTCATAGTCCATGTGCAGAAAACCAAAATATATTGTACTTGGCTTTTGGCAATATACAAAAAGCCCCACGGGAAGGCAACCCAACGGGTAGCATTTACAAGGTTTGTACAGCGATGAGTTGGTAGCAAAAGGTCTCAAGTGTGCCAAAGCGTCTGTCTCGAGGAGTAGAGTGCAGCTTTGGCCGGTCCATACCCAAGTGGGGAGGCTTCCAGGTAGGATGGTGTGTCCCCTGCACTTCCCCTACTCGTCTGGAACCTTTACCTGATGCCAAGCACTGTCCCTGACAGGCAGGTGACCTGTCCCTACTCCAGCCACACGTAAAATGGCACGCCAAACCAGGAGAAACAGCATTGCACTGAACTTCCCAGTGAAAGGCTGTGCAAGGTGGGTGAGTGTCAGGACAAGTTTGATCATTGGAGGAGTTCCCAGCATATCTGGAGGACTGTCCACCCTGTGCTCTCATGCCTAGTGTAGTCAGTTTTTGATAGGAAAGCAGAGGGACTGGCAGGAACACAAGGTATTTCACTCAAAGGAAGCAATACAAAAAGAACAGGATATTTCTCATTCAAGTACATGGTACTGCAGGCACATATCAGAAATATGAAATGTTGGGTTTACATATCCTTTAATACCTGTTGATCCTGCTTACTATATTTTTGAATAGTCACCCCTTCAGATAGGGTGACCATGTTCTGCCTGTCACATTAAGTTCACAAAAGCACTGTTTGCTGTGGGCACTTGGACTACAATGGTGCATGAGGAAGTAAGAGGGAAGGTCCTAACAGTGCTAACAATGTTGTCACTGACGGATTTTTGCCTCTAATGTCTTTGGATGGCCATTCCTTTTGCAGGACCTTGCACATCTTAAAGCAATGACGTGTAATGCCGTGTACACACGGCCGGACCTTTCTACAGCAGAGGTCTGACAGGACAAACCCGTCGGACAATACGACCGTGTGTGGGCTTCATCAGACCTTTGCTGTCGAAAAATCAGAAGGACTTTAGAACATGTTTCAAATCTTTCCAAAGGACTTGAGCCGGTCGAAAAAATCTGTTCGTCTGTATGCTAGTCCAACGGACGAAAACCGATGCTAGGGCAGCTATTGGCTACTGGCTATGAACTTCCTTATTCTAGTTCGATCATATGTCATCACGGTCGAATCCGTCGGACTTTGGTGTGATTGTGTGTAGACAAGTCTGATTCAACGGAAGTCCGTCGAAAGTCCGTCAAAGTCCAGTCGTGTGTACACGGCATAAGTCTTCCTGGATCCCTCCAACCTCCTTCTCACATACGTGCTTGAAAGCAACAAAAATTATTCTTTCAACTTTTGTAAGATAGAGGAACCCTTGAAATTTTTTTCACGTCTCAGGGAACTCCTGCTAATAATTACTACAACTCAAGGTACGTTGGCATTGGACGGTAGGTTGACATCTAAGAATAAATAAAGAATACAGAATTTGGAATACCTCTTGCGTTGGTAAGTAGAGAATTGTTCCCAGACGCTGGTGATGAGGAATTAAAGTGCTCCCTATGTTTGTGAGCAGTAGGAAGAATGCCCCTTATTTTGGTGCTCAGTGGGAAGAATGCTCCTTACATTGGGAGAGAATAGGCAGAATGTCTCTTACATTGGTTCTCATTGGGAAGAATGCCCACACTAATAGAGTTTTTAAAAGATCATTGGTGCCAGGGGTCACTTATCTGGGAGGCAGAAGTTGCTAATTACCAAAGGAACCCCTAGAAATGCTCTTGAGGAAGCCCAGGTATCCATGGAACCCTGATCGAGAGACTGTTTTAAACAATTTCTTTTTTTCCAAGTGAATAAGGATAGTTATATATTGTGCTGGACTGTGCTGACACTTTTTATGATGTATCAATATCATTATATTCACATTATGTTGTGTGATTTATAGATCTTTGCGCCAATTTGTTTATTATTTCACGTGATGAGGCTGCACTGATGGCCGCTGATGAGGCTGCACTGATGAGTCGGCACAGATAACCGACACTGGTGGGTGCTGATAAGCTGCACTGATTGGCACTGACAAGAGCTGCACCGATAATCAGTATAAACAGTGTGCTGACAGCCTTGCAGGTTATTGGCAATCCTTTTTTTCCTCACGCAGACACAATCTGTGAGGAAAGGACTGCCGATAACTGGCAAGTCTGTATAGTTGTGATCATCTGTGATTAGACACAGATGATCACATTGTAAAGGGCCACTGTGATTTGCCCTTTACCCCGATCTATAATTAGCTGTGTCCAAAGGACACATCGGTTACAGAGCGTGGACAATGCCCGGCCCAGGGGGCAGGGTTCTGGGAGAACATTTATGGACGCCCTCCCAGAACTTTAGTACCGCACTGTAGTTCTCTTTTGGCTATAACACGGTACTAAAGTGGTTAAACCACATTTGCCATTCAAAAACACTTTGATTTCTTCATGGAATGTTCACCATAAGCCTGTTGTAATAGTGACCATTGACTTTCTTGGCACAGGCCTCATCTCCTTTTTGGAATACATGCCCAACTAACTCTCCTACGGAAAAGCAAAAACACAGGGCGCCCCTGCCTTGTGCATTACCCTTAGAAATACTTTTATTGAAGAAATAAAACAGATGGGTACTCACAGACTGTATATGATATCAAGCCAACTGCGTGAGTCCCAGCATTGGGAAGGCATTTCAACGGTGGATACCGTCTTCCTCAGAGCCAAAAACAAACTCTCCTAAGCCAGGAATAATGAAAGACCCAAAGTCTGTGCTGGACCCTTCCAAGCCGGACAGTTGCCCATAAATTGGCAGCAAACATTCTGCCTATTGCATGGAACATTTTACTATCCACATACAGCGATCGTTAATCATCTGCTTTCCGTAAATGTGGAAATATGTAGGTCAAGGTAAAAACGGTCACAAAGCTGAATTTGGCACATAAACAATACAAAGCTTTCATATCAATCTGTATCCATCGTATTCTTTACTCTAGAATTGACACCACCTGGAATTTTATTTTATTTTTTATTTATTTTTTCAATTTAAATTATTTTTTAATTGGCTCCTGTTCCCGTTTAATCTCATTTTAGCATTCAGCGGTTTTCGGCAGGTAAATTAGACAATAATTTACCACCTCCGAATGTAAGATGTTTGACATGCTAATGAGGAGCCGAGCACGGAGCGCTGAGGTTAGACGCAAGGCGGTGTCTAATTTGGGGGAAATCATTTCATAAAACTGCAGCTGAGGCTAAATTTGAAGAAACTGCTTGATAGGTTTTTAATTGCGGTACGAGGTCACGGTGACATGTAATAATGGAACCTCCACCTGTACATTACATTCAGCGCTTGTGCTCAGAACTGATCACTTATTTCTTGTGACGTCTTTTCTTCTTCTCCAAAATGCCAGTCTAGCCATTACTGGTACTTCATCGTTCGGTGGGGAATTGGAGCCATACTCCAGCCTAACTTATTTTTCATTAAACAGTAAGTTACGAGAACTCTTTAAAATGGGGGCATAAATAAAGGGGCCAAAAAACAAGAGCATGTTTTTGGCAGTATTTGGAAGACCAAGAACGTCTGGCAGTGACCCTAAACAAGGTGTAGGCAACCTGGGGTCCTCCAGCTGTTGCAGAAATACAACTCCCATCATGCCTTTAGGAGTAATTGTAACTGCCAGCCTTGCAATGTCTCATGGGAAGTGTAGTTCCACAACAGCTTGTAGGGCCCCAGGTTGCCTACACTGCCTTAAACGGTTTCCTGATTCTCCAAACATAATCCATACATACCTGCTATTAATGGGCCTGCAATCTGTTTTTCATTAAAAGAGAAATATGGGAATATCTTTTTTTCTTTGAATCATACTTACCTAGGAGGCTGCTGCATCGCTCCCCCGCCGGCTCTAACACTGAGAACCAAGTGAACATACACCGCCGATCACTTGGTTCTCAGAGCTGCCCGAGCAGAGAGCCGGTGACCGGCAGTCACCGCTCTCTGCTCTGCTCCCACCACGCTCACTTGAGCGCTGGGCTTTGGAGGGGGCAGAAGCGAGCGGCTCGCTGAGAGGCTGAGCCAAGTGCCGGTCCAGGCATGTGGGCGGATCCCGACCATATTTTATTTATTTATTTTAGGTACTTTATATAGCGCCGTCAATTTACGCAGCGCTTTACATATACATTGTACATTCACATCAGTCCCTACCCTCAAGGAGCTTACAATCTAAGGTCCCTAACTCACATTCATACATACACATACTAGGGTCAATTTAGATCGGATCCGATTAACCTACCAGCATGTCTTTGGAGTGTTGGAGGAAACCAGAGTACCTGGAGGAAACCCACGCAGGCACAGGGAGAACATGCAAACTCCAGGCAGATGGTGTCGTGGTCAGGATTCAAACTAGCCACTCTTTTTGCATATGGTCGCAATCTTTTACAAGCCTGGACTGGCTCTGTGACGTGAGCGGACTGAGGGCTCAACAGGGAAACTGGTCACAGGAGTGCAGGCCGAACTGCACTCCTGTGACCAACAGGAGAAGTACAGCCAAATGAGCTTCGGCTGTGCGTCTCCATTAAATCATTCCTTAGTGTGTTTTTTTTTTTTCCTCCTTATAATGTCCCCTGTGAGCGGGTTGAACGCTGCTCAGCCATTCACAGGAAGCTTTGTATTTTTAGGAATGAATACAGGGCTTCCTGTAATTGGCTAATGTGGAGAGGCAGGCAGATGATATAACAATCTCCACCTTAGCCAAGCAGAGGAATTTTCTCCCAAAAATTTAAAAAAATAACTTGATTCACGATCCCAATCCTAGTTTTCTGCGAAAATCAATTTAAATGTCTTTTTTCTTTACAAATGTCAGTTTTGCTGCAGCAGGTTCTATACACAGTACAAATGCACCACTTTACAGGCAGACTAAGGGACCAGGCGATTTTTAAAACAAAAACTTGATTCACGATCCGAATATAGTTTTTCTTTTTTTTTTTTAATGGACACCGCGCCGATCCTGAGGAGCTGCGGGCAGGAGTTTTTAGGCGAGGCCATGGCTTCCGCCTTGTCCGCGGCGTCCGGCCTCGTGGACTAGGCCGAAGCCGCGACCTCGCCTAAAAACTCCTGCCCGCAGCTCCTCAGGACCGGCGCGGTGTCATCGTCGATCCAGGTGAAATCGAAAAATTTGAATCGATTTGACCTCTCAACTCGATTCAAGATTCAAATCGATTTTTTCCCCAGCCCTATGTTCTGGTGCACAAAGCAATGTACATAAAGACATGGATGAGCGATTTTGGGGCGGGGGAACTTGACTGTCCTGAACCTCAACCCAATAGAAGACTTTTGGGATGAATTAGAGTGGAGACTGCGAGCCAGGCCTTCTCATCCAATATCAGTGCCTGACCTCACAAATGCGCTTCTGGAAGAATGGTCAAACATTCCCATAGACACACTCCTAAACCTTGTGGACGGCCTTCCCAGAAGAGTTGAAGCTGTTATAGCTGCAAAGGGTGGGCCAACTCAATATTGAACCCTACGGACTAAGACTGGGATGCCATTAAAGTTTATGTGCGTGTAAAGGCAGGTGTCCCAATACTTTTGGTAATATTGTGTATGTGTTACATCTGTGTATTTAAAGTTCAGCTTTAAATCGCCAACACATGAATACAGCAGGGAGGGTGCACGCTTTTCAGACAGAACACAAGGGCGAGATCATGTAGGATGTTTTCATGAAAAATAGATCAATGTTGGGCGCAGGAGGGAATGTGATAACTGCACTGATGAAGTCGGCGTTGGGGCTGTGATTCCAGATTGTGTAAACAAGCCCATTACCAGAGCTAATTAGCTTTATGCAATCACATTGTATTCTCTCTGTGATTGCTGATCTGCAGTCTCCCTTCTGTCCCTCTCTCGTCATTTACCGCACTTGTTATTTTAACAAAAGTTTGCTTGATGAAGAGGACGATTTATCGACTTTGTCATCAACGGTTTCCCCCGGCCCAAAGTTTTAGCTTTGATGACGATTTTTCAACGCTGTTAGGGGGTTAGAAGAGGGTCATTTCGGGAAGCACATCTAAAGGGAAATTGTCTTGTTTTGAGTTAGGTCCCTTTCACACTTGTGCGACTTCAAAGTCGCGCGATTTTACCGCGATTCGCAAGGGCGATTTTTGCCGCGATTTTGCCGCAATTTCAAGGAATGCCTGTGTAAGTGGCATCAAAATCGGACCAAAGTAGTGCAGGGACTACTTTGAAGTCGGAACGACTTGAAGTCGTACTAATATAAATGGCTGTCATTGGAAATCATGGAGAACGACTTGTCATGCTACTTTGCAGTCCCAAATTGTGGGACAAGTCGTATAAGTGTGAAAGGGGCCTTACCGGGACTTTTACCTGAAAGTCACTTTGAGAAAGACTTTCCCGGTTGCGGTTTCATGTTTTGAGTTAGAGAACGACAAATACTCTTTTTCGGTGCTCCTCCGTATAATTAGGGAATGCTAAGAGAATCCACGATACAAGATGGAAATGAAGCGCAAACTCGGTCCGGAAATCCCATGTGATACGCAGATTTTAATGACTAAGCGTACCAAGCTGGCCGGAGAGGATAATGGTCCCCATCTTTGAAGATTGCGAAATCTGATCACGGAGTGAGGAGTGTTCTGATTAATTCTCTGTTATTAATGGTCTTCATTTACAAACTGAGCACACCGCACAGATTAATTGCATTGTCTCTTCATCCTTTTGGGTGAATTTGTTCTATATAGGGCCTGATACAATCAAGGGAAAAATACTGGTCGCCAGCTCACCGTGAATACATCGACGGCATACAGTACAGGATAAAGTGGATGCAAACGCTTGCATTAACCCAGCGATTGGGACCCCAGGTTTTTTTATTTTTTTGTGTGGGGTTCCCCATAAAATCTATACCAGACCCAAAGGGCCTGGTGTGGATTGGGGGGGGGGGGGGGGGGGGGGCGTTTCTTTTTTCTATTGCTGGCAATAACTTGCAGCTGCGAAAATCAATTTAAATGTCTTTTTTCTTTACAAATGTCAGTTTTGCTGCAGCAGGTTCTATACACAGTACAGATGCACCACTTTACAGGCAGACTAAGGGACCAGGCACTATATTTAAAGGAATTTTTTTTTTTTTTTTTTATTGTTTCACTTTAAGTATCAATAAAATCACTGCTCCTATATAGACGATTTTTTTATTTTTAAGTTTTTTTTTTTTTGGCATTGATACATTTCCTAACCCGGGCCCCCATGCCTTTTTATGGCCAGTAACTTGCATATAAGCCTTCAGAATGGGGACTTTTACTTTTTCATGTTCAGGTCCCATAGACTTTAATGGAGTTTGCGGCTCGGGTCTGAACTTTTTTCCATTTTCGGGAGTTCTGGTGCGAACCAAAGTGGGGAGTGTTCAGTCCATCTTTAAAGAGGAAGTAAACCCTGATGGGTTTACTTCCTCTTTGTTTCCCAGCAAAGGTAAAGCATAATGGGCTACTATGCATCGCATAGTAGCCCATTATGTGGCACTTACCTGACACAGGAGCCAGCGATGTCACCGCTGTCCTCTTTTTTGTGTACGGAGACTCCATCTTCTTTGTGGGTCTCGCTGCTTCGGCGAATCACAAAAAAATCTGAAAAAAAACCATCAATTGCAGCCCCACTGTACCCATCAAATGCAGCCACTGTGCCCATCAAATGCCGCCACTGTGCCCATCAAATGCCGCCACTGTGCCCATCAAATGCCGCCACTGTGCCCATCAAATGCCGCCACTGTGCCCATCAAATGCCGCCACTGTGCCCATCAAATGCCGCCACTGTGCCCATCAAATGCCGCCACTGTGCCCATCAAATGCCGCCACTGTGCCCATCAAATGCCGCCACTGTGCCCATCAAATGCAGCCACTGTGCCCATCAAATGCAGCCACTGTGCCCATCAAATGCAGCCAATGTACCTATAAATTGGTGCCACTGTGCCCATCAAACGCAGCCACTGTGCCCTTCAAACGCAGCCACTGTGCCTATAAATTGGCGCCACTGTGCCCATCAATTGGTGCCACTGTGCCCATCAATTGGTGCCACTGTGCCCATCAAATTCAGCCACTGTGCCCATCAAACGCAGCCACTGTGCCCATCAAACGCAGCCACTGTGCCCATCAAACGCAGCCACTGTGCCCATCAAACGCAGCCACTGTGCCCATCAAACGCAGCCGATGTGCCCATCAAACGCAGCCGATGTGCCCATCAAACGCAGCTGATGTGCCCATAAATTGCCGCCACTGTGCCCATCTTATGCAGCTTGCATTTAAACCTCCCTACATTTGTAGTCAATGGGAAGAGTGCTCAGTTGCAGATGTCTCAAAAAGATCATTGGTGTCAGTGGTACTTATGTGAAGGGCAGAAATGGGGTAGTTGATCTAGGAACCTCTGGAGGAACCCAAGGGTTCCCTGGATCCCCTGGGCTGATCAATTTTTTTTTTTTAATATAGTTCCATTTTGGTTAATCACACTGAGATTTGAACCTAAATTGAGCAGGCTCTTTTCTTAAACACATCTTGAAGAGGTAACTTGCTGCATTATTCAAATTTGTGAGTTTTTTTTAATGCACATTTCAAACTTCCACATTACAGTGACAGGCTGTCACCGCGATCACAAGCTTCATTTATTCTGTGATCTAAGCTGTGCAATGACAGAAATCAGGTGTGGGCTCGCAGAGCATGCTGTTCTTTAGTAAATCATGTACATGGACAGTGATGCACAGCGGTTTGCAGGTACAGTGCGCAACGGAGAGATGTATAAAATGAAACATGTCAGCTAAATATAACGCTGGACAAATCGTAGGAGTTAAGTCGCCAATACATTTCAAAAATTACAGTTGGCACCTAACTGTGAGGTTTTCTGTAATTGTTGTCAATGGAGCCGACCTCTTATGCCCCGTACACACGGTCGGAAAATCCGACCACAAAATCCATCAGATTTTTTCCGACGGATTTTGTCCGACACTGGTGTTGCATACACACGGTCGGACAAAGTTGTCGGAAAATCCGATCATCCTGAACGTGGTGACGTTCGTTGCGTACAACGGGACTACGTAGAGGCTAGTAGCCAATAGCTTTGGTCTTGTAATGTGATCTGAGCATGCGTGGCACTTTGTCCGTCGGAATTCGCTACACACGATCGGATAGGACTTTGTTGTCGGAAAATTTGAGAGCAGGAGATAAAACTTTGTCCGTCGGAAAATCCGACAGAAAAAGTCCTATGGAGCCTACACACGGTTGGAATTTCCGACAACATTGTCCGATAGGACATTTTCCGTCGGAAAATCCGACCGTGTGTACGGGGAATTAGTACGTCGGACAAAGTTGTCGGAAAATTCGATCATTCTGAACGTGGTGACGTTTGTTGCGTACGACGGGACTACGTAGAGGCTAGTAGCCAATAGCTTTGGTCTCTTAATTTGATCTGAGCATGCGTGGCACTTTGTCCGTCGGAATTCTCGACACACGATTGGAAAAAGTCTGATCGGATTTTGTTGTCGGAAAATTTGAGAGCAGGATCACAAATTTTTTCCGATGGAAAAAGTCCGATGGAGCCCACACACTGGCGGATTTTCCGACAACATGGTGCCATCGGACATTTTCCGTCGGAATTTACGACCGTGTGTACGGGGGCTTAAAGTTATCATGGTGGCTACTGGATTGAATTATGTCCTGCATAGGCCTCATGCACACTGGGCGTTTAGCTGTGGGAGTGCCCCTCCGCCAGCAGCCTGTAAAACTCTATTGGATAAAAGACAATAGTCCCAAAAATGTGTCAAAAGTGTCCGATGTGTCTGCCATAATGTCGCAGTCATGATAAAAATCGCTGCCATTACTAATAAAAAAAAAAAAGAAGAATGCCATAAATCTATCCCCTATTTTGTAGACGCTATAACTTTTGCGCAAACCTATCAATATACGCTTATTGCAATTTTTTTTTTTTACCAAAAATATGTAGAAGAATACGTATCGGCCTAAATTGAGAAAGAAATTTGTTTTTTTAAATATTTTTTGGGGATATTTATTATAGCAAAAAGTAAAAAAAATTGCTTTTTTTTTTTTATTTTTTTAAATTGACGCTCTTTTTTTTGTTTGTTTATAGCGCAAAAGATAAAAACCGCAGAGGTGATCAAATACCACCAAAAGAAAGCTCTATTTGTGAGGAAAAAAGGACGCCAATTTTATTTGGGTGCAACGTCGCACGTCAATTGTCAGCTAAAGCGACGCCGTGCCGAATCGAAAAAAAATGCTTTGGTCATGAAGGGGGTAAAATCTTCCACGGCTGAAGTGGTTAACAAATTTTGACAAATAGGTTAATTCGAAAACATCCGAATTAACAAAAAAAAGTTTTTTCCAAAAATTAGGAAATTCGAAAATTTGAAATAATAATAACTATTAAATTATAGGTATTGGAATTTCCTTTCAAATTTGGCTGTTAGTGAACGTAACAAAGACGAATTTATCCGAAGTTACAAATTATCCGAAATAACAAATGCTGCATCTAAGTAAATGGAACATAATTAATAATGATAAATAATAATAAAAACTTTTTATTATTATTATTAATTTGTTCCGTTCTATTTGTTTAGATGCGGTATTGGTTATTTCGGATACTTCGTAACGTTGGATAAATTCGTATTCATTACGTTTGCGAACAGACAAATTTGATAGGAAATTCCAATACCTATAATTTAATAGTTTATTATTAGTTATTATTTAGAATTTTCGGATTTTTGTTCTTTCGAGTTTTTGGATTTAGCTGTTAGTGAACGTAATGAATACGAATTTATCCAAAGTTACGAATTATCCGAAATAACAAATGCCGTATCTAAACAAATGGAACATAACAAATTAATAATACTAAAAACGTTTTATTATTACTATTTATTATTCATTTTTTCCGTTCCATTTGTTTAGATGCGGTATTGGTATTTTGGATAATTCGTAACTTTGGATAAATTCGTATTCATTACGTTCGCGAACAGCCAAATTGGAAAGGAAAATCAAATACCTATAATTAGTTTACTTTATTTCTAGCGCTAAACGCCTGAAAACCGCCCCAGTGTGAAAGGGGTCTTATTAGTTACCTATAATAATAGTTTTATTATTAGTTATTTAGAATTTTCGGATTTTTGTTCTTTCGAATTTTTGGATTTTATTTCTTATTTTCACATTTTCGGATTTGCGAATTTACAAATTGCGATCATAATGACCCGAAAAATTAAAGGAAAAAAAAAACAAATGAAAAGAAACTATCAAATTTTTCATCAGTGCACATGTCTAGTCCTCTTTACATTTGTTTTTTTTTTGTTTTTTTATTGCCCAAAATTTGATGTCGTTTGCAAAACCATCACTTCCCCCCCTAAGCAGCCGTTTTCCTTTTATCTGCAGAAATCCGTCATTATGGGCTCCAGTAAGGGCTGTTTAGCTGTTAGTGGGAAGCATGGGAGGCAGGAGGACATCAATAGCGTTTGTTGAGCGGCGCCTGGAATTAAGACGAAACGCGCTTTTTTTATTGTGATGCTCTGATCCGGAGCGGGATGGGAAAAGATATATTTAATGTTTGATGCTGGGGAGTGACGGCAAGCGCCATAAAAGCGGGGGCTGAGCTTCCATCGCCTATTACGACTCGCCATCGCCGGATTGATGAGTTTTATGGATGGGTAGGACATCACACGGGCATTATGGCAGAGTCTTTTCATTTTCCCTTTTCTGGGTATTAGAGCCAAGCTGGATCTTCTCCGTGTGCCAGTCTGCCGCTGATTAGAGAGACAACAAACTGCAGCCAGCAACGCAGCTTCAAGAACTTAGAACTTCAATTGCCGATGGGGAAAAAAAAAGATCTCTGTATGAATTTCCGGACCTCGCTTTTACTTTTGTGTTGGGCGGCAAATGAGATTCACGATCCTGCAATTATTTCTCTTTGGACTTTGCTTGCTGACACGTGCCAGAAGTCTGGGTGCCTTTAAGACCCCTTTCACACTGGGGCCGCGTTAGCGCTAAAGCGCTGCTCGTTTTAGCTGCGCTTTACCGCTGTTTACCGGCGCCTTTGTGCCGATTTTCGTTCACTAGCGGGGCACTTTTAACTCCAAAGAAGGGGTTAAAAGCGCTCGTGTTGGGGCGATTCCGAATCGCTTTTCAGGCGCTTTGAAAGAGCCGCCCATTCATTTCAATGGGCAGAGTGTTTTGGGAGCGCTAAACTTTAGGAGTGTGTCTATGGGAATGTTTGACCATTCTTCCAGAAGTAAGTTTGTGAGGTCAGGCGCTGATTTTGGACAAGAAGACCTGGCTCGCAGTCTCCGCTCTAATTTATCCCAAAGGTTTTCTATCAGGTTGAGGTCGGGACTCTGTGCAGGACAGTCAAGTTCCTCCACCCCAAACTCGCTCATCCATGTCTTTATGGACCTTGCTTTGTGCACTGGTCCAAATCAAAGGTAACAAGAGTAGGGGATAGCCGGACAGTTGGAGGTAGCGAGTTCCAGAGAATGGGAGAGGCTCTGGAGAAATCCTGGAGACATAATTTGCATCACATATTTTAGCGCTGCGCTTTTTATTTATTATTATATTTTGACTACCTGCGGATATCGGCATCCCCGAACAATGACGGTACCTGATTGGATGTAGTCACTTTGGTCTGGTTTTTTTCCACCTACCTCCTTCTACAAAGTTGGTTAAAAAAAAATCGACATTTGCTGACCCCCCCCCCCCCCTCCGCCCCCCCCCCCCCCCCCCCCGTGGTGCCTAAGGCTATTGCCGAAACGCGTCAGTTTATTGTCACTCCATACCAATAAACGACACTTCAAGTAATACAGTGTTGCCGGCTCTTCTTACTACTGGTGCCGCAGTGTGAAATTAGACCCTTGTATGGCAAGCTTCAGAATGGGCTCGCTTGGGAACTAAGTTTTAAGTAGCTACACAGCACTTGTAATTCTGTTGTGACCGGTTCACTTTTTATTAACAAAATGAAAAGAAGTAGTCCAGAACACTTCAGACGAATCTTTCTAAAACGCAAAGCCAGCCGAAAGTTTAATTAAATACAATTTCCTGCCGTGTCCTGCCTGCTTCATGCATATTCATCATAATTACGCCAGTAAGGGAAAAAAAAAAAAGTGTCCCGCTAATTACGACACACTCAAACCTATTTTTGCCTGCCCAGAAATTTTCATTTAATTACAAGAGAAATTAATTGAAGTTGTTTCATTTTCCACTATTACTTTCTTTTTTGGACTAAACCATTCATTCATCTCCAAGGGGATTCGTTTAACCCATTCTTCTCCTACAACTGAGGGAACTCCAGCCTTCCCCTGAGTCTTGCACGGTTGTACAGGCTCCTCTTCTCTACTGAAATATTTTTTTCCTCTGATTTCGCTGCATACTGGGAGCTTTTCACAGTGTGCATTAGAAGCCGCAGCAAGTCAAGCAGAGCCTGTCCTATTTCCTGGCTGGAGGATGTCCAGCATCATCTAATGCTTTTCTAGTGCTTTACCGTAGTTTTTGCTGCGGTATTCGGTCGCTAGCGGGGCGGTTTTTAACCCCCGCTATCGGCCGAAAAAGGGTTAAAGCCCTCCGCATAGCGGCGCTGCAGCGGCGCTTTGCCGGCGGTATTGCCGCGGTGTTACCGTGGTGTCCCATTG
The DNA here is from genome assembly GCA_028564925.1 of Lithobates sylvaticus. Lineage (NCBI taxonomy): Eukaryota > Metazoa > Chordata > Amphibia > Anura > Ranidae > Lithobates > Lithobates sylvaticus. The sequence goes on along the minus strand of CM053034.1, from coordinate 214,691,840 downwards.
ATTTCAATGGGTAGGAGCAGTGAATACACCGCTCCTTCACCGCTCCAAAGATGCTGCTAGCAGGACTTTTTTGACCGTGCTGCTAGCGCACCGCTCCAGTGTGAAAACCCTCCGGCTTTCACACTGGAGTGGGGCCGAATTTTTCTGAAAAAAGAATGGGGCCGGATTTTTCTGAAAAACGCCCCAGTGTGAAAGGGGCCTAAGTGATGATATACAATGTAGCAAAGTCCCGGGCCTCTTTAGGCCTAATGGTGACCTCCAAAGTTAGGGAGAGCTGGGTTAGGGCCAGGACACCCTTAGGTAGATGCAAAGCTAATTAGCAGACTCCGACTTCTATAGGTAGACGGCTATACAGGTGAAGGCCTCCAGCCAGACACCACTTCCATATAGGTAGGACCGCTGTGTCCTATGGCAACAATCTTGTAGCTGTTACTAACGGCAATTGTATTCAACTATTTGCAACATGAACAGTTCTCAGCTTACTCCCACTCATTCACTGTAGGTCTTCACTCAACGAGCTCCCAGTCTCTCTCACTAGACTTCAGATCCACTAGCCACTGGATCCCCTGTGCTCTTCCACTTTAGCACTCAGTATCTTCCTCAAGCGTCACCCCTGCTTCCCTGCTGGGTCCCTGGCTTGGCACTCACAGATGCTCCTCAAGCTTCACCCCTGCTGACACGTTTGGTCCCTGGCTTGGCACTCACTGATGCTCCTCAAGCTTCACCCCCGCTGACACGTTAGGTCCCTGGCTTGGCACTCGCAGATGCTCCTCAAGCTTCACCCCCGCTGACACGTTAGGTCCCTGGCTTGGCACTCACTGATGCTCCTCAAGCTTCACCCCCGCTGACACGTTAGGTCCCTGGCTTGCCACTCACTGATGCTCCTCAAGCTTCACCCCCGCTGACACGTTAGGTCCCTGGCTTGCCACTCACAGATGCTCCTCAAGCTTCACCCCCGCTGACACGTTAGGTCCCTGGCTTGGCACTCACTGATGCTCCACAAGCATCACCTCACTGGTTCCCTGACTTGGCACTTGCTGAAGTTTCCCCACTTCTTCACAGTCCCCGGCTGGCTCTGGTTCTTGCCTCAGCTTACTCACAATGGTCTCCGGTAGCAAGGTGGATGGTCCCTTAGTGGCGACAGCTTCCCCTCTACCTCCGACCACAGCTGGTTCCCTGGCCGGCGGAACCGTTACTTCTGGTTGGACTACAAGCCTGCAGTCGCAACCCTGCGCTGCTTTTCCTGCTTCTGGAAAGACCCTCAAACAGAGTAGCAGTCGGATGTCCCCAGGATAGGCCTTAGGTTTCTGGCCTTGCAACCATGGCACTACGACACACGTCCAGACAGCCGTCCATGTGGCACAGAACCCTGATCACCTGACTCCACCCAAATAAATAGGCTCTCCCAGCAGGACAAGGGATCCAAGAAAATAACTGCCTATTGGCTGAGACACCCCATTCATTCCTAATCTGTCCTTGCTATGCCCTTGTTTTATCTAATGTCACCAGCTACCAGGCCACCTGGTGAGAGAAAAGAAAAGTGCAGCAATTCCAGAATTAGGGGGCAATCAATTGATCTCCTAACAATTGGCCAAGGCAACTATCGCCTGGAAACTAAATTTAATAGCAGCCCTGCCTAAAGATCAGGGTGTTACAACAATAAGGTATGTAAAGAAAAACAAAAATGCTTTATTTAACCCCTTGCCACCAAATCACATACCTGGTACATCATTTGACTTCAAGTGGTTGTACCGAGATGATATGCAGCTGCTGGCATCGCCCCGGTACCGTTTTTTTGACGTTTTTGTACCTCTCTTGTAATAACGGGAGCAGCTAACCAATTACTCAAGTGCTGTTATAAGCAGCAGGAGGGGACACCCCCCCTCTCCCACCAGCTTCTACAGCGCGCACAAGTTCTCCCGTCCCACCAGGAGACCAGAGCTACTAGCCGGTACATCCGCCAGGAGACCCAAAGAATGCTGAGATAGTAATCCAGTAGCGATGCCATTTTTTGAAAGTCTTATGCCCCATAAACACGATCGGATTTTCCGACAACAAATGTTGGATGTGAGCTTATTGGCTGAAAGTCCGACCGTGTGTACGCTCCATTGGACATTTATTGTCGGACTTTCCGCCAACAAATGTTGGCTAGCAGGTTCTCAAATTTTCCGCCAACAAAACGTTGTTGTCGGGAATTTACGATCGTGTGTACACAAGTCCGCGCACAAAAGTCCACGCATGCTCAGAATCAAGCAGAATGAGCCGCACTAGCTATTGAACTTCCTTTTTCTTGGCTCGTCGTACGTCTTGTACATCACCGCGTTCCCACGTTCGTAATTGTTGGCCAATATTTGTGTGACCGTGTGAATGCAAGACAAGTTTGAGCCAACATCCTTCGAACAAAAATCGACGGTTTTGTTGGCGGAAAGTCCGATCTTGACATTTTGAATGCTTTCTAGTCCAAAGGAGGGATTTGGGGTCTCGGGGAGACGCCAGATCCTTCCATAAAGAGGACCTGTCACTGCCTATTGCTGACACAAGGATGTTTTACATTCCTTGTGACAACAATAAAAGTGATAACAAATAAATAATTAAAGCAACAGTGAAAAAATAAAACAAACTCGTAATTATAAGAAAAAATTAAAGTGCCCCCCCCCCCTGTGCTATCGGGCGTCTGTCCCAAAATGCACGCAAACCATGATCGTCCCACACATGTGAGGTATTGCTGCGAACATCGGATCATGCGCAGTAATTCAAGAACTAGACCTCCTCTGTAAATCTAAAGTGGTAACCTGTAAAGGCTTTTAAAGCGTTGCCTATGGATAGTAAAATTTACGTTGTTTGTTGCTGTTGTGCCAGTGCGCCAATAACGTGTGACATAAAAAATTGAAAAACCCACCTATTTATTCCCTAGGGCCTCTGTTTTAAAAAATATATAATGGGTTTAGCTAATTAGGGGTGATTTTTTTCTTGTATTTAAAATTTTGATGTTTGCATTTTAACGACAGGTCCACTTTACTAATGGAAACGCAGATCATGTATCCTGATTAGGGGAGCATTACAAAATGTTATAGGAAATACATTTGCGAAAATACGGAACGGCAGGTTAAACTCTAATATCTCGTTAAAGGAAATACTTTCAAGTAAATTTAACAAGAACTTAAAGTGTTGACAATGAGAAAAGACTCTAATTTCTCTTTAAAGCGCCCGAATCGACCCAGTTTATTCTCTGCTCTGTGATGTAATCTTCTATTGCTTTTGTTTTACTTGCATTGTCGGCATTTTTTTTTCCGTCCTTTTTCCTTTGCCTATTTGTTTCTCTCAGATTTGCACGGAAGCCATTTGCGATTTATGTATTGTTATCAGTTTAGAAAACTGTTTATGCAAGTGTTTTCCGGCAATGCAGAAAAAAAGGAAAAGCAAATATGGGCAAGAGTTTAAAGGGCAAACAAAATAGAAAATACATTTAATGCTGCTGAGAAAATGCAGAGAAGAGAACAAATACAAACATGGCTATTTAGTTACATAGTTAAAAAAGACACAAGTCCATCCAGTTCAACCATAAAAATAAAAGAAATAACAAATAAAAATAAAATATATTGTACAATCCAATAAACCCCATTCTATACCCACAGTTGATCCAGAGGAAGGCAAAAATATTTTTAATGGATCGCAGAGCTTGCTCTGTGGAGTTTTGCATTCATTAACCCCTTGCTTACTGAGCACTTAAACCCCCCTCCTGCCCAGACCAATTTTCAGCTTTCAGCGCTGTCAAAATTTGAATGACAATTGCGCGGTCATACAACACTGTACCCAAATTACATTTTTATCATTTTTTTGCACACGAATAGAGCTTTTTTTTTTGGTGGTATTTAATCACAGCTGGGGTTTTTATTTTTTGCTACACAAATAAAAAAAGATGGAAATCTTTAAAAAAGAAAAAATCATGTTTCATAGTTTGTTATAAAATTTTGGAAACAGGTCATTTTTCTCCTTCGTTTATATGCGCTGAAGAGGCGGCACTGATGGGCACAGATAAGGCAGTACTGATGGGCACAGATAAGGCGGTACTGATGGGCACAGATAAGGCGGTACTGATGGGCACAGATAAGGTGGTACTGATGGGCACAGATAAGGCGGTACTGATGGGCACAGATAAGGCGGTACTGATGGGCACCGATAAGACGGCACTGATGGGCACTGGTAGATGGCACTGGTAGGTGACACTGATGGGCAGCACTGTTGATGAGGCCCTGATTGGTGACACTGATGGGTGGCACTGTGGGCAGTGATGGGTGGCACTGTTGAGCACTGGTAGGCAGCATTGTTGTGCACTGGTAAGTGGCACAGGTGGGCACAGATGAGCTGGCCAGAGCTCTCCTTGATCGCGACTGATGTCCCTCTGAGAGCCGCCGGCTTTTTATTTTCTCCTCACGCTTTCAGTGTAAGGAGAAAAAATAGCTGATTACCGTCTCTGTTTACATCACACGATCAGCTGTCATTGGCTAACAGCTGATCACGTGGTAAGGGGTCAGGATCCATCTGTGATCAGCTGAGTCTCATAGTAAAAAAAAAAAAACAGGCTTGTTGTACTCACATTGATCAATAGACTTCAGTACAACCAGCCTGTCTGTAGATGGATTGAAATTTTGATCTAATTTCGATCGGTCTATGACAGGCTTCAACAGAAACCATCCAACATCCGGGCCGTGTGTACAGCAGCCTGATAGGAACGAACGACCGGCTTTTATTGTCCAATGGGCATGCTGAAAAACCAGCATCTGATCAGCGTTTGCAGCCAATGGCAATGAGTGTGTTCTGGTGAGGGAGGGGGGCATGGTCCAACTTTCAGAACCCAATAGCTGAGCGGCGGAGATCACCACACTAGCATTGCTTAGATAGCACGGCGACCTCTCAGCTTTTTTTCTGTTCGTCCTGCTGGGTTGAATGAAAAAAACTCCCTGTGTGTACCTAGCATAAGAGTTCTCTCCCCATCCCATGTGACAGCTCTAGGTTCCTGACCAACTAGCCACCAGCATTGTCACATTGGAAGAAGGGGAGTAAATCACATACTCTCCAAACTCCTGAATGCCCAGCATTCCTCTTCATTCTTGGTCGCTGAATAGAGAGAGGTGGAGGAGCAAAGGGAAGGTGATTATATGCTGCTGGATAGGGGGCCTGGTAAAGTGAACTTGCTGCCTAAGTCTGGTAAGAGTTCAGATTAGTCCTTATATATGAAGTGGTTGGATCCAGTTCCTGCAGCCTGTGCTGTGTAGCTTTTTAAGCTTGTGGTACCACCAGTCAGGTTCAGCCTTCAAGACACATTTGGATCTGATTTGGTGAGTTTAGGAAGCTTCTTGGCGGGTAGCCTCGAGACATCCTGTTTTCTGCTTGTGAGAGACAGCAAGGAGCCCGTGGTGGCCTTGTTGGGGAATATATTTCCTCCATTGGAAATGGCAGTGGTTTTCCAAATCGCCAAATTAAACAAAGAAGGCAGTTGTCATTGTACTCGCAGAATCCTTGCTGGGGCTTCCAAGACTCCTTCTCAGAACAACTGGCTAGACTACCAAAAGTACTCGCATAAATGAATGAATAATTTGTATAGCGCTACAATGTGAACTGATTCGCCTCAAGGCGCTGGTTTTCGTGCTGTGTTGTCAAGCTTTTTAGAAAAGGTAGGTCTTGAGTTTTTTCCTGAAGGCCTGATGGTTTTCTTCCATGCGGTTGTAAGTCGGTAGAGCGTTCCATAGCCGTGGTCCTTGGACTGCGAATCTCTGTTCTCCCTTTGATTTGTAACGGGATTTGGGAATGAGGAGGAGGTTTTGATTAGATGATCGAAGGCTGCGATTTGGTGTATAGTGTTTTATTTTCTCGAGATGGTATTGAGGAGCGTCTCCATGGGCTCACAGAATCCTTGCTGGGATTTCCAAAATTCATCCTCTCAGAATACCTGCCAGGACTACCAAAGGTGCTCATAGAATGCTTGCTGGGACTTCCAGAACTCCTACTCTTAGAATACCTGCCGGGACTACCAAAGGTACTTGCAGAATGCTTGCCGGGCCTTCCAAGACTCTTTCCCAGAACAACTGGTTTGATTACCAAAGGTACTCACAGAATCATTGCTGGGACTTCCAAGACTCCTACTCTCAGAATACCTAACAGGACTACCAAAGGTCCTCACAGATCCTCTGCCAGGACTTATAGAGTTCCCAAAACTAATGCTGAGCATGTCCCCTGCCTAAAAGGGTGTTTATGCTCCAGTCTTTGATTTGGCTGGTGCTGTGTCTTATCACCAACAATCCTTTGTGCAAAGAGTTATTGTACTTCCCAATTGCCATGCTTGTTGCAGAATTTGATTGACCTACCTACTCTCTTGCCTGCCGTCTGTCCATGACCTCTGCCTGGACCAGACTAATTTCTTGCCTGCAGCCTACCAATGACCTCCTCCTGCGTGCTTTGTTAGTGAATCTGATTGACCTGTCTACACTTACCTGCCAATGACCTTTTTCTGGACCTGTTACTTTTGGCTGTAGCCTGCCATGGCATCGGCCTAGACCTGACTACTCTTCTGCCTAATGTTTCACGTACAGTTTCCACACCTGGGCCATTCTGTTCCAGCTACCCCCTTGATGGGGCAGTCCTGGGGGGCTGCAACCTGGTGACAGCTTGCAGAGAAGAACACCAGGACCGCTATGGTATCTTGCCCTTCTCCACCATCAGGAACTCAAAGACTACCTGTTACTTAGATTTCATGCTTTGGGCGGGCACACTGCATCCGCCAACGGGGCACTAACAGTCATGTGTGAACTGGTGCACTACAGCAATTCCTGGCTTATCAAACTATTGCCCTAAACTGGTCATCTTGCAGGGTTTAATTTTCACTTTTGGTTGAAGTACATTCCCAAGGCATACTTTATGCATTTTTCTTGGCACAGAAAATTCCTCTCGCCAACAGCGTCAGAAAATGGCACAAGAACAATAGCCGTGGAAAGTGCTGAGCTTGTTGTTCTGTGTTTATAGAATTATATAACTGACAATGTGCACAGGCCTTAGCAGCAAGGGCTCGGCAAGAGCAGACAAATGGCTGTGTCGCTGGAAACAGACATTCATTGTTCCATGTACACATATTTTTTCCCTCATTGTTGCATCCTGCCTCGAGAAACCCGAATGCAGATGATTGAGGCTGGGGATGTTTACCATTTCCGCACCGCGGGAGCCTAGGATTTTCAATACAAGCGATATATTTTAGGCATTTTATTCTGCACAGTCACTATGCAGTTATACCTGCGGTATGTGGGCTACATTGAGGAATTATTGGTACAATTTAAGTATAAGGTATAAGCAGTCACTTCTTCTTTTCACACAAGAGAATAGCGGACTTTTTGATGTGCAATTGCTTACACAATTGGGCTTGATTTACGACAATATCTTAAATGGAATATATTATAGTTTTATTATATTCCTTTATCCTTTTTTAGGGCAGCACAGGGGCTTAGTAGTTACTACTTCAGCCTTGTAGCACTGAGCCTCCTCATTTCAGGTCCTGGTCAGAACATTATCTGCATGGAGTTTTCTTTTATTCCCATTGCCTGCGTGGGTTCCCTGGGTACTGCAGTTTTGTCCCACACTCTACATACATGCCAACAGGTTAACCTCTTCCTGCCTGCGCTGTAGCCCAAAGACAGTCACATCGCAGGCTCACATTGCCGGGAGGGCGTCTATGGCTGTCTTCCAGTGATCATGCTGCCCGCGTGCCCCCTGTGGCGGGTATGGGCAGGGATCTGTGATCGCTGTGTCCTTGGGACACAGGTGATCACAGATTAGGGTAAAGAGCCAATCACAAGGACTCTTTACCATGTGACCAGCTGTGTCCAATCACAGCTGATCACAGTGTAAACAGATTTGCCAGCGCGTGAGGAGAGGAGATGTGATAATCGTCTAATCCACACGGGACATCTACACTGATAAATAGGGCATTGATCATCACTGTCCTGATTATCAATGCAGCCCCAACAGTGCCCACAAATGCTGCCAATCAGTGCTCACCAGTGATGCCTGTCAGTGCTGCCTATCAGTGCCACATATCCCTGCAGCCTCATCAGTACCCATCAGTACAGCCTCATCAGTGCCCATCAGTACAGCCTCATCAGTGCCCATCAGTACAGCCTCATCAGTGCCCATCAGTACAGCCTCATCAGTACAGCCTCATCAGTACAGCCTCATCAGTACAGCCTCATCAGTGCAGCCTCATCAGTGCAGCCTCATCAGTGCAGTCTCATCAGCGCACATTAGCGAACGAGAAAATTACTTATTTCGAAAATGTTATAACAGAAACAAAGAAACTTTCTTTTCATTTAATTTTCGGTCTTTTTTTCATTTGTTTAGCAAGAAATAAAAAAACAATGGTTATTAAATACCACCAAAAGAAAGCTCTATTTGTCTCAAAATTTTTTTATAAAAATGTTGTTTAGGTACAGTGTTGCATGACCGTGCAATTGTTATTCAAAGTGTGACATCGATGAAAATTGGCCTGGGCAGGAAGGGGGTGAAAGCACCCAGTAGGCAAGTTGTTAATTTGCTCATACAGAAGGTTATTGTGCTCCTCGATCAATGCTCAGAGGAAAGGGGATTTTTTTCTTCTACTTGCCACAATATCTATTTGTATATTTGGTTTATTGAGGAGCATAGAGCTCTGCTGTGTCCTCCTATAAACATGGGGAGAAAATCTGTCAAACCTTCCCATGTTCTTCTTTATACCTAGAGAACTCTTGAGTTTGAAGCTGTTATGCACATCGAATAGCTGGGAGACCGTGGCTGCTATGAACATGCGGTCGGACCATCTTCGACTCTTGTTCTCAGCTCCAAAAGTCATCCTTAACCTCCTGCCACCCACATATGTGCGATGGAAAAGAAGGTGGGCTTTAATGCCCACATGCGACACATACGAATCCATGCGTGTTCCTAGCATATTGACCAAGCTGTCATAAAGCTCTACTAATGATTGGAAGTCAGTGGGCCAACTCCCAATCATGTGGCCAATGTGGCAGCCAAATACAGTGGTGACGTGATCGACCGATCCTTCTTGTCCCCTTGGCACACAGACTTTGGTAAAGGGAAGCTTGGGTTGGTTGGTAAGGGCTTAAAGGGTAAAGTGCACTTATCCTGTTTGCCCCTTTTTAGGGTGACCCTCGCAATCCAGCCCCCTATTCTCCAGAGATGCATACGTCCCTCAATCCAATAGCCACAGCCTCCTCGGTTTGGGGATTGTTTACATCCCTCTCCACAAGTCCTCTTTCTCCCAACCACACCTGCAGTAAAGCCCCATAGAAGAATAAGAAGTAGTTAAGGGATTGGTGATTGGTTCTTCCTAAAGTGTATGTAAACCCAAACAATCAACATTTCCAGTTTGTTTGGTTAAACGACCAATTGAAGCGATATTGGCGCCCCAGCCGATTTCCTGATCGGCTCTCAGGTGCTGCCGCTGCCGACATTCGTGGTAAGGGAAACCGGCAGTGGAGCCTTTTGGTTTCACAGCCGGTTCCCTACTGCACATGGGCAAAGTGCACTGCGCTTTCTAACTGGGCCGGCGGTGGAGGAAGGGGGCAGAGGTTGCGCAGTCTCCTTGAAGTGGGTGACGGGTACCTGTCAAAAAGGTACCCGCCAGCCCCCCGCCCCCCCCCCCCCCCCGAAAGGTGCTAAATGTGGCAACGGAGGGTGTGAGGAGGCAGATAAGAGGAGCTTCCACTTTTGGGTGCCCTAAAGAGCCTATTTGCCTTTGTATAACATGATACATTAAAGTGGTTGTAAAGTCTTTTAAGGTTTTCCACATTAATGCATTCTATGCATTAAGGCGAAAAACCTTCTGTGCTGCAGCAGCCCCCCAGACCCCCACTTTTTCTTTCCAGAGTCCGATCCAGCAATGTGCACGAGCGCGGCGGCCCCAACTGCTGTCAAGCTCCTCATTGGACAGATTGATAGCCTTTGGCTCCCGCTGCTGTCAATCAAAAGCTGTGACACGGGATCAGGGGGCGGGGCTGAGTCCTGCTGTCTGGACGCAGCAGCAGGACTCGGGAGTGAGCCTGCATGGGTGCCCCCATGGAATGTGGCTTTCCGTGGGGGGCACCTGATAAAAATGAGGGGCCTGAAGCTCCGGGGGGGGGGCAGAAGAAGAGGATAGGGGCTGCTCTGTGCAAAACCAGTACGCAAAGCAGGTAAGTATAGGTATGTTTGTTATTTAAAAAAATAAATTGAAGGTTTACAATCGCTTTTAACCTGTGTTGTGGTGCACTGCCAGAAATGCTGCATGCACCTTTTTTGGTTAAAGTGATTCTAAAATCTCGTTTTTTTTTTCCTATAAAAATAACAAACATTATATACTTACCTCCTCTGTGCAGTGGTTTTACACAGAGCAGCCCAGATCCTCCTCTTCTGTGATCCTGGCCCCTCCCTCCTGATTAGTGCCCCCACAGCAAGCAGCTTGCTATGGGGGCACCCAAGCTGAGTCACAGCTCCCTGTGTCCATTCAGACCGGGAGCCCCGCCCCCTCTCTCCCCTGATTGTCTAGCTGACTTTGACAGCAGCTGGAGCCAGTGGCGCCACGGCTGTGCCCCAGCCAATTTAGGAGGAGAGTCCTGGATGACCAAGGGAAATCGTGGACATTGCTAGACAGAGAGGGACCTCAGGTAAGTGTTAGCGGGGCTGCTGCACACAGAAGGCTTTTTATCCTAATGCATTAAGATAAAAAACTGCCTTTACAACCCCTTTAATGCAACACATTAGTGTGATTGGACACCTAAGGAACGGTAATGTGCAGTACGTTCCATTTTTGTTCTTGGGTCTAGATACGCCTTACATAGCAGTCATGTGAAATTTTACAGGAGAGTTTTTGAAAGTTTCTTTGACCGTGAAAAAAAAAAGAAAGTCCAAGGTATCCTAACCATCCTTCACGTGTCTTTGGCAGATGTGGCAGCCGGTGTATCGGAGGTTAATTATACCTCCGCCGACTGTCCCTTCCAGCCCTCTGTGTCTGGTTTTCCCTCAGATGGCGAGAGCATTCCAGCTGTTCCCCGCTGCGTTCCTCATTGGAACCAGCATGGTCTCATTCCCTGAAGGGTCCAGAATTATTGCTTATTTACTGCAGAAATTCAGTTTACTCTGCAGCTCTGAAACCAGATAAGGCAGCGGAGGCAGCGACGCTAAACCGTCACTCTTCTTCCAGAAGGACAAGCCAGTGCCTCTGATGCCGATTCTGTTGACGTATCATAAATAGAATTAGAGCGAAGGAACAGATTGTGCGATTGTAAATTTGCCTCAAATAAAAAAGGTTCTCTGTACGCCTCCTAAGAGACTGAGACAATGGATGGTCCCTCGTTTATCAAACTATAGTCTTTTTGATGTTTTCTTAGATAATCATGTGGCAGCTGAATGTAAATAATATTGCCAATATATGCCAACGGTTTTAAAACTTTTCTCTCTTTTTTTTTTTTTTGTTCATCGTCTCATGATTGTGCATCTCTGCTCCGCTATCCTAGTGCAATATACCAGTCAAGTCCACTTGGTTGAAAACAATGGGCTTTGTGTGGGTGAGCTTTTATCTCAGCAGCTTAGGATAAGAAGGGCAGTAAAATACAGAGCAGGACAACCGAAACGGGTAAAATAAGGGCACAGTGGGGTTTATTTACTAAAACTGGATAATTCTAAATCTGGTGCAGTTCTGCCTTGAAATTAACTTCCAGGTTTTTTTTTGTTACTGCCTAATTGAACAAGCAGAAGTTAGAAGTTGATTGTCTACCCAGCACAGCTGCACCAGATTTTGCACTCCCCGGTGAGGCTAGGACAGGGGTCTTCAAACTACGGCCCTCCAGTTGTTCAGGAACTACAATTCCCATCATGCCTAGTCATGTCTGTGAATGTCAGCCTTTTGCAATGCCTCATGGGATGTGTAGTTCTGCAACAGCTGGAGGGCCATAGTTTGAGGATCCCCTGGGCTAGGATAACCAAAAAGGAACAACTGAAGATTGAAACGCGTTGCTGGGTCTGATGGATTTTGTTGCATGCAAATGGTGACGTCTGACTTGACTTGGGTCACCAATCCATCCTGTCTCAAGTCATCTGGTTTAGGCTGAAAATTGTGGTGTCAGGGTTCAAGGAATGATTTTATATCAATATCTGTAAGAGCCCATTCAGACCTTCTCATTGTATTGCAATAACGCTACCACAACACACAGGTTCCTTAAGGTATGTTTCCAGTGAATCCACAAGGGAAATAATTTTGCCTGTTTAGAAGATACAAGGTTTAAAATAAGTAGCTGCCCATGCTGGTATGCAATGTTTATGTTCCCGATGGGTTCATGACCAAAGACAAAATAGTAACCTGGCAAGATGGCATTCACGTCTAGGTAGCCCCACAGGATTCCTGATCTATTGACTATGAAGGGACTGGGAATCTGGAAGGGAGCTACAACATCCTTTTCATGATGGGTCTCTAAAAGCGAAAGAAATCCAACCATAAAAGTGTGCCATGGTGCCACATTGGTGAATATGCAGTGATTGGTTGGCATGGTGAAAGGTGGTGTTCCTAAAGGACATGGTTTATTGAGACAAACCTTCTTACATCTTCCAACATCAACTTCCTTTAAAGACTCTTACTGACTTATATATGACTAAATGGCAAGAGCTGCAAAGAAGGTTGGTGTTGTAAAACCTCCCTTCTACCAGGTGCTATAATCGCTGGTCTGAACAGGGAGCAGATAGCTATATAATTCTCAGTATGCGTTACTGATTGCAGGTTCTGCTCACATCAATGTCTGAATTAATAATTTCCACTCAGGTCCACTAGGCCAACATATCGAACTACCAGTGGCACAGCTGGCAAATGCTTTCTGCTCCTTCCTCCCTTACAATAGTCACTTTGCAACTTAAGTCCACCACCACCAAACCCGAAAAAAAATGGTCCCAATATACAACAGAAACCTTCTCTCCTTTATGCTTCATAAGTCCGTGACCTTAGAATAGGGGTCTCCAAACCTTTGAAACAAAGGGCCAGTTTATTGCCCTTCAAACTTTAGGGGGGCCGTAATGGGGCCAGCGGGAGTAGAAAATGCCCTGGCATTGGTGTAAACAATCCCATAGGCTTGGTGGTTCGTGGAAGTAAAAAATTGCATTGCTGGTGTCAGTGAGTGCCCGGTCATTGGTGTCAGTGGGAGAATTAGTTCTCTATCTCTGGTGTCAGTGGGAAGAGTAGTGCCCCACCTTTGGTGTCAGTTGAAGGAATAGGACCCCCTCATTAGTGTCCGTGGGAGGAATAGTGCTCCATAATTGGTGTCAGTGGGAGAATTAGTTCCTCATCTTTGGTGTTGGTGGGAGGAATAGTGCTCCATAACTGGTGTCAGTGGGAGAATTAGTTCCCTACCTCGGTGCCAGTGGAGAAATAGTGCCCTGTAATTGGGGTCAGTGGGAGAATTAGTTCCCCATCTCTGGTGTCATTAGGGAAATAGTGCCCCATCTTTGGAGTCAGTGGGAGAATTGGTCCCCCATCTCTGGTGTCAGTGAAAGGAATAGTGCCCCGTCTTTGGTATCAGAGGAAGGAATAGTGCCTCGTATCAGTGGAAGAAATGGTGCCTCAAAGGCCAGATAAAGGCATTCGAGGGGCCACATTCAGCCGGTAGGAGTATGGAGAACATGTGAGGGCAGACCTATAGTTTGTGAGGGCATTGGCCATAAGTACACTTGGTTTGCACTTTCATTTTGAGTAAAAACAAAAAGTAAAACCGGCATATGTTTAGGAGCAGGCTCTGTAGGCTTGGATTTGTAGTGCAACTGCTGGTGTGACTTTCCAGCAGTGCAATTTTATCTGACAAAAAGCAGCGACGGACTGATGTATGTGACAAGCTGCAGGCACTTTTCCGAAGGCACGGCCCACGTCTCATTTTGGAGAAAATAATCCCAGAAGATTGCAGGCGAGGCTAAATTATAGAAAATTGCATAAAAGCTATTTTCCAGAGTGAGGTATTATGTCACCGCGCCATCTGATCATGCCATTTTGCTCTCAAGGAACGCAATTAGTTTGATTTCAGTGTTCACACCCAGCGCTTCCATTTAAGAATGTGGTGAGTTCCTCTACACCCTGTGCAAGCCAGAAGTAGCTTTATTAGCTGCCGCCTGTGAGATCTCAGCATCTCCAGTAAACACTTCTAAAACCTATTCATTCTTAGTATGTTTCATGAGTTTAAGCAACTGTGCCTCCTAAAATGTTCCAAATACAGAGCCCCCTCCAAGATGATGTAGAATACTCACCTCTCCAGCTGCCACACAGATCTCTGCGGTAATGAAGAAAAATTACCTGATGAAGAGCCTGCAGAATCAAAACTTCCGGGGGCATCGGATTCTTGGTTCCCTGCTGCACTCAGTAGTTTGATCTGCAGGCCTTAACATCACTACTGCATGGCCAGTGGGAAGAACCAATTCACCCAGCAGGTGGGCCAAGAATTTGACACTCTTGGAAGTGTCGGGTCCGCAACAATACTCTGCTAGGCCGTGGCGTTTAAACGATGCAAAATTGATACTAAGGGACCCAAAGTGTGCCAAGAAAATATCCCCCACACCATCACCACCAGCCTGAACCGTTGATACAAGGCAGGATGGATCCATGCTTTGATGTTGTTGAATGTCGCAGCTGAAATTGGGACTCATCAGAGTTTTTTCCAATCATCGGCGGTAAAGTGGCACTATATTTAGCGCAGCTTTACCGTCGTTTTATCGGTGCTATTCGGCCGCTAGCGGGGCTGATTAAACCCTCTCTAGTGGCCGAAAAAGAGTTAAAACCGCCCGGAAATCGCCGCTGCAGGTTTGCGGCTCTGCCCCATTGCTTTCAATGGAAAGGGGCGTTTTAGGAGCGCTGAATATACCGCTCCTATAGCGCTGCAAAGATGCGGCTTGCTAGCCGTACTGCAAGCGCAGCGCTCCAGTGTGAAAGCCCTCGGGACACAAGAGAGGCACTTTACAGGCGCTATGCAGACGCTATTTTTAGTGCTGTAGCGCCTGTAAAGCGCCTCAGTATGAAAGTAGCCTTTATTTTTATTTTTTTATTCCTACAACTTCCTACAACTTTTTTTTTATTTATTTTTTGGACGACCAGAATGGTACTTTATTGAAACGTAGGCATGGTACAATAGCAGCAAATGACAGGGTGATACAGATAGTCACAGCACTATATAGTAACAGTAGTGCATGGAAAACCCAATATTGGGCAAGCAATATAACAGACCCTGAAAAAAATAAAGGGTGTATAAATGAACAAAACCCAAATATTGGGCGGTAGTAGTCATCAGCCATGTCAAAGCACCAGATGGAGGAAAACCAGCATTACTGGGCCGTCCATTCCTATTGTACTTCCCCCACAAAGCCACCGAAGGCGGGGGGGGTGCATTCCACTTATAGTATTTTTTAGCATGATGCAATATATAGGAGACCAACAATTTGGTGGAGCGAGGCCTTTGTGTATTGTCCTGGATGCCCAGTAACGCCATCATTTCAAAGACACCCATCCAGAACTCTGACACCCTAGGTCAACTCCAGAACGTGTGAAAGTATGTACCAACCACCGTTTGACAGCGCAAGCAGCCAGAAGACCTCCAAGGGTAGATTCTGTGCAATCTCTGGGGAGTGTAATACATCCTGAGCAAAACTTTGGTTTGAATTAATTTGTCCTTAGAGGAGATAACTACCGGTAGCTCAGAGCTGTCCTTGGAAACAGTCCTCCCAGTCTTCCCTGTCCAGGGTGGGCATGTCAGCCCTCCACTCCTCCCACACAGCCTCTCCATCTTGGGGGAATCGATACTAAATAAAGCCAATGAAAGATAGGAAAGGGGGTTGGGTAAAGACTTTTGAGCGAGGAGGTCCTCAGTGGGATCCATCGCCAATGTGGAGGAGGTGCAAGCCTTGATCCCAGATAGCGAAACTCACTTCTCTTTATCGGAGAACAATTAAAAATATACCTACTTTTCACCGTGGCGTGAAGATGATGTCACAGATCTTCCGGCAAGATCCTGGAATCTGGAAAGAAGGTGTTCCCAGGGGCCCCTGCTGATAAGAACATTTCCAGGATCTCGCTGGAAGATCCATTGCCTCACCATCGCCTTGGCCCCAGGAATATAGCTACGTAGATGTTTCACAAGTGTTTTTTTTTTTTGGGGGGGGGATTTGCATGATGAAACATTTTTACATGGGGTATTAACTGAGTGGGCTTTAGGCAGCTGTAATTTTCTGATTAATTTCTGAATGTTTTGGTCTTGGAGCCATCTTTTATGGAAGAAAATGTGATTGATGCTCCTTTGTAGATTTACTGTAATATCACATGGTTGGGATGACTACAAGGGCGCAGCTGAGTAGATATCAGCCTTTCATATGCCTGAGCCCTGTGTAAGCAGAAAAATGCAATAAGAAATATCATTTCCTTGGTATAAAGCTGCTTTTTATTAGGTGACAGCAATGAGACGATGCACTAATCTTTTTAATCACCCTCGCCTCATTTTCCGTGTCATTCAAAGGACGGGCGCAGCGTGCGTTTAATGAAACCCGACATCACAGCTTCTCCCATTGGTGAGGCTCTTTTTCTAGTTACTAGAGACCAGCAGAGCGTGGTCTTTAACTTTCACCAGGAAGCGCCTAGCCGCTTGCAGGCACAAATACACCAGAGAGCCTCAGTTGGCTGATCCAAATCTCGAATGGTGATAAATGGGATTCAATTACTGGCTTTATCTGGGCTCGTTTTAAATTTATTACATCTCTCGCCTGCACCCCTCATCACAGGATTCAAAGGGAAATTCACCTAGTCTGGAAACAGCAGTTATTTTACATGGCAGGGAAAGTGTATTTAACATTTTCATGACCAAAGATCATTAATTCCTAGATGTCCAGACCAAATTTAGCAACATCAGTAGGCATTGGTTAACTTGACAGCAACTCTTATTTCCCAACTTAACGTGTGTGTGTATTTTGCTTTTGCTTCCCCCCCCCCCCCCCAAATAGACCAATGCAAAAAAAGAGTAAAAGAAAAAATCTAATATATAATATAAAATGTGTGTGTGTATGTGTGTGTGTGTATGTGTATATGTATATATATATATATATATATATATATATATATAATATAATATACAATTGTTTTTATATATATATATATATATTAAAAAACTATTTATATATATATATATATATATATATATATATATATATATATATATATATATATATATATATATATATATAATACTATATATATATATATATATATAAAAATATATATATATATATATATATATATATATATATATATATATATTAAAAAACTATTTATATATATATATATATATATACTGTAATTGTTTCTGGTAATTGCAAAATTACAGTTGTCGGATACATTGCAATAATGCACGCTGCCATCTGAAGGCTACATGGACATCTAGAGGCTCAATGCTTTATTTGTGAATGAAGCCTCCAGCTTGCACCCCTCATCACAGGATTAAAATGGAAATTCACCTAGTCTAGAAAAAGCAGTTATTTTACATGGCAGGGAAAGTGTATTTAACATTTTCATGACCAAAGATTATTCATTCCTAGATGTTCAGACCAAATTTACCAGCATCAGTAGGCATTGGTTAACTTGACCGCTTCTCTGGCATGTTTACCAACTTAACGTGTATGTGTATGTGTATTTTGCCTATCTATTTTTTTTTTTTTTTTCAAATATATCAATGCAAAAAAGGGGCGGGTGTATGTATGTGTGTGTGTGTGTATGTGTGTATATATATATATATATATATATATATATATATATATATATATATATATATATATATATACAATTACAGTATAACTTTATTTTTTGTATAATACTGTAATTGTATCTGATAATTGCAGTATTAAAATTGTCAGATACATTGCAATTATGCACACTGCCATCTTCAGGCTACAGGGACATCTACAGGCTGAAGGCTTAATTTGTGAATGAAGCCTCCAGCTTGCATATGATCACATGATGCATGTTAGAGTCTAAATAGTGAGCACCAGATACAGAACCACGCTGATTGGTTGCTGATCATTTGTGGGTATCAGAACTGTTTGTGAAAGCCTGGGCTGATTGCAGATATGCACAATGTCGACTGCTAGCAAATGAAGAATATAGATTAATGTATCTTTATCATGTAGAGCAACAATAAACAAAAGGCTGCGGGCAGGAATGACTTAAAGCCCAACCCCTGGCACAGCTATTTTTTATTGTTTTTAAAAAAAATATATTTAATTTTCACATTGCAAGTGTCATTATTTTTATTTCTTTAGGAGCTCTGTAAGTTTCACTACCGCTATAAAGCAGGAACCAAACTTCCCTAGGACAGGACTTGGAACACTTTCCTTCTCCTTATCACTATACGTGGAGGGGAAGTGTTCTGCAGCCCACAGAAAGAGTTATGAATCATGCTAAAAGATGAGAGTAAAGTAGTAAAGTGTAGACAAAGAGCACCGGGGGTACCATCTCATACGTTTTCTGGCAGGATCAATATGCTAGGGAAGGCAGGTCAAGGGACTATAAATACGTTGTTATAAGAGATTATATAAGACTATAAAACTTGAATTACAAAGAAATCCATTGCCATTTTTCCCCAATTAGAATTAGCAGTTTTGCTTGTGACTTGCTTGTTGCTCAGGGTTACGCTTTAATAGTGCATATAACGCTGATGGAAGGAAACAGATGGAATTCGTAAGGCTAACAGAATAAAAGTGTTAAACACAAGGACAGAAATCCCCTCCCCCTGGCTGTCTTCTTCTGGATGATGTCTGAGGATGACACGGGAGGGAGGGTGGTTTTGTCATTCTTAAGTGAGATGAAATGTGTGCTTGATGACCCCGGACTGCAACTAATCACACACTGTATGGAAATCTATGCAGATGAGGGTACATGAGGATGACATGCTGATTTTTCTTCTAAATTATTTAAAATATTCTGAGCAGAAGAAGTGACGTCATTGGATACCAGTGTATCTTGCTAGGTACACTCCAGTTAAACTAAATAAATGAAGCCCTGGAATGCATATAGTATAGGGAACACAGCCTAACTGCTCATGACCTTAAAGACCCAATCAGGGGGTTATCAGGGGGTTCCCAGATCTTAGCCAAAAAGGAGTGCGGTGGGCACTCGTTTTTGGCTAAGATCTGGGAACCCCCTGATAACCTGCGTGTAAAGCAAGAGAGGAATTCTCACACACCTACTAAGGCTCCTTGGTCTCACTCTCTGATTGCCCATTCTTGTTGTTTGTCTAATTCTCTTACTAAAAAAAAAAAACACCTAGTAGTATACTGTAATAATGTGCCTTTACCAAACAAGAATGCTGCATATACAAATTCTTTACAGTTACAGGAATACAATACTAGGCAGAGTGCTACAAAACTAGACACACACACACACACACACACACTGCCTATCCTTTTCTAGAAAATGCACTAGTTTATATGCAGTAAAGATATGCTAAAAGTCACTTAGCTTCTGTTATAGCTGGTCCCCAATTTCCATAGCAAACAGGACTCCAGTATACAATACTAGGCAGAGTGCTTCAAAACTAGACAGACACACACACACACACACACTGCCTATCCTTTTCTAGAAAATGCAGTAGAGATATGCTAAAAGTCACTTAGCTTCCGTTATAGCTGGTCCCCAATTTCCATTTCAAACAGGACTCACAGGTGTTTCAAGGCATTGCAGGAAATGGGTTCTTGGTTCTTGGCAGTCTTTCTCTTGCTCTTGTAGTGTGGCTTCTAGTATTGTCTCTTGGCAGAGTCTTACTTTCAACGCACGTTGCTTGTCTTTTTCCTTGTAAAGTTTGGTAGACATTCCCACATGGGCATAGCTTTTTCAAATTTTGGTTTCTACATTAGTTTCTTTGAGGCACATGTTTCTGTCTACAAAGTCTACATAGCAGTTTAGTATTGTAAAGATATGCCAGATATGTCAAATAGTCAGGCTATTGTTGATTCTTACTGACAGAACAAACTAGGCTTGGGTTCAGTGTTTGACAAGAGCTCTTTTAACACAATGGGAGCAGCTTTAAAATGTGTACGTTCTTTGATAATAGTTTACATTGGCCACTTGTATCACAATGCAATACAATCTCCAAAGCTGAAAGTCTAATCAAATTGCTTACAATTTAAAGATTCTCGCAGCAACCAGTCAGATTCAGACAGGGATGTTGCACAGATTTGGGACGCAGACCCCTGCCAATGTGATCCTGGCTGCAGTGTGTTACAGAGAACTCGGGTTTACTTTTCTCTCAGGTTTCTACTATTCTGTGTGTTACGCACTCTCTACTGCTCTTTTACCGTGGCTGCCGGTCCCGGTGAGGAATGAAGCCAGATGCCGTTCCAAACCATCACCAAACCGCTCGGGGCTGCCTATGCTGTTCTTACTGAAAGACGGAGAAGCCTACCAATTCACCTTCATTATGTCTGTGTTTACACTCTCCTCCAAAATCATTATCGCCCCCGATACTGAGAATTTGGCAGATCTGATGATGTTATTCCGCTCGGAGGCTGCGACGGAGGATTCATTCTCTGCTCTAAATAAGGAGCTATGCCAATTTATGCAAACGCTTATCTCGGACATTGGATCGCTGGGTTGTTAAATACTTGGCTTGGTCTTTTCTTAGAGTACCCGTTCCGTCAGCTGAACTCAGTCCAAACAGCCTATTAAGCAAGCTGTGTGACTTTGAGTTTTACCCAAGCCAACACAAAATAACATGCAAAGGAGCAGATTTTTATAGCACAGCAAACATCCATTCATTAAAGGGAGAATTGCACAAACAGCTCACCGCTGCCTAGCTTTAATAAATATTCTTAGCTAAGGGTATATTTACCCTGTAGACCTAAAATATAATGGCACACAATGACTACTTATCTTCCACTATGAGTTGCACCTTTTGGACTCCTTTGAGTTTGGTACTTTGGAACAGATTCTCACTTCAGGGCTATCATGAAGCACTTATGCCCATACACACGTTCTGATTATCGTATGAATGAATGAATGACTTGTATAGCGCTACCTATGCGAACTGAATCGCCTCAGGGCGATTTTGCCACTGGTGTCCATCTGTGGTATAGTGCGGTCCTTGCCCTGTGGGGTCCCGCCACGCTTACAAACACATACACATATTTGACCAATAATACCCGGAGGAAACCCACACAGGCACAGGGAGAACCAGCGACCCTATTGCTGCTAGGTGAAAGTGCTAACCACTACACCACTGTGCTGCTGTCGTACGACAGATCGTTTGCATTTTGTTGCATACAACTAAGATCGAATACAACAGTGCAAAATGTGTGTAAGATTTTTGTCATACGATTCTGGAGAAATCTTTCGCTGTACGTAGCTACGTATTTTAAATGATGTCAAATACGTGTGACCCCTGTGTCCTTCTGGTTTATTTTGGTGTTTCCGAGCATGCGTGGTGTTTGTCGAAGAACTTTTATCGGACGCATACTGTACTGATTACACGATTGTCGTACGATGGGCTGTCGTCCAACCAAAGTTTTCCTGTTTGTCCCTTCGGATTTGGTTGGACGGACTGTCGTGATCGGCTGTCGAAAAGCTGCGTACTAACGATCAGATTATTGAGCGATCTGTCCGAAAGCGACTTTTGTCGTCCGATAACCGGAACGTTTGTAGAGGGCATAAGGCTTTGAGTTGAGTTAATTGAATTTGATCCGTCACCACAAACTGTTGAAACAAAGTAAATAAAAGAAATTCTGACTACTTGAGTATGTTTTGCCTTCCCTGGTTCCTTACCCCCCCCCCCCCCCACCCCCTCATTAACATACTAATAAAATTATTAAATAAGTTATTGTCTTTATTAGATACCTTATTTTAGACCCAGTGACTTTATCATAGAGTCTCTATGCTTGTAAACCTCAGACATTAAATATGAACAAAGCATATCCCTCTATAGTATGGACTTGTCTCAATCCAGAGCACTAAGTGTCATTTATGTCTTCTGCTTCCTTCCTCTGCTATCCTTTCCTCATACACTGACAGCACTGAGGAAAAGAAATGTTGATAATCGGCATTTATTTACATGTAATCAGCTGTGATTGAACACAGCTGATCACATGATAAAGGGCCCCTGTGATTGGCCCTTTACCTTCGATCTGTGATCAGCTGTGTCTATAGGACACAGTGATCACAGAGCCCGCCCCAAGGGCGCACAGGGGGGCGGGGTTCTGGGAGGACGTCACCAGACACCTTCCCAAAACTGGACGACTGCGCTGTAGCCTTCTTTTAGCTATAGCGTGGTCGCCAAATGGTTAAACCGCGTCTCCTCTAATCCTCCTTGACTTCATAAGCTCCCTGAAACTGAATAGAGATATTTTTGTATATTGCTATCATATCTTCTCCAGGGAGAATAAGTTTAATGTTTGCAGTCATTCAACAACAATCTTCCCATAAGTTTATTCATGTAACATATTTTAGGCATGTTCTCTACATGTAAAGGCCCCCTTGCGTAGACTTCCAAAAGCCCTAGACTGCTGTTGGGCACCACCATTATGGATGTGATGTCGGCAGACTCAGAAATGTCACTTGTGTATAGTATTCTTCTTCGCTTCTTCCCCGGCTGATACATAAAAGAGCAGAGGGGAAGGGCAGAGGAGCTGTGGCAGCACAGTATAATTGGTTCCGCCCAGAGGAGGGCTATAACATGCACGGAGGTAGGGGGCGGGGCCAGGGAAATTACTCTTCCGAAGTAGGCAAATTTGCTAGCAAGGCACGGTGCAAGTCGTTGAACACTGCTTATAGATCAGAGAAATTCTGCAGTTAGACTTTTTTTTACCTTTTTTGCTTTTACCTGAAACGTTCTAGGTTGTGTACAGGGTCTTTTTAAAGCATAGGCTCATTGTGTAAAAAAAAAAAAAAAAAAAAAAACTGCGCCAAATATGATATCTTGTGGTGGTGTATTTTGCTTTTTTGGCAACCGTGACTTTTTCACAAAATAATTATTTTATTTTATTTTTTTATTTTTTTTTTGGCATCAAATAGGAGTGATGGAAATCTGAACAGGGATGTGTCTAGGGAATATCGTTCAAAAAATGTTTTATTTTTTATTTATTTTTTATTTTTTCGTGCTAAAGGGATTCTGTTTCCTGTCTCAGAAAGTCAAGGGGTACGAGTGACAGAAGATAAAGGCAACTTGCTTTATCATAGCAAAGCCCAGGAGATCAAACCAAGATGGCTCTCATTATGCTGCGCACAAATCGCTCTTGTGACATTGTACCTGCCGAAGCGCACGATGCCCGTCTACATTTCATCAATGTTTTATTGCTTTGAAAATTTGGGACTACAAATCAGACTTTCAGCCTAGCAGCAAAACGCCAGCAAGCAGATGGCGCTTTGCTCTGTAGAGGAAGACTCGGCCACATTTTACCACTCGATCGCATCTTCTTCCGAGGAGCAGGGAGATGGACAAATAGAAATAAACAATCTGTCGCTTTGTAGCAAAATTGTACAGTTTGCGCATTAGAGTAAGGCATTTTCTAAATATGGGGTGGATGTAAATTGTAAAGAAAACCTGTGCAATAACACAATATAGGAGCCTTTTGACTCTCATCCTTGTTGCTTAATATATGTGGGTGCCAAATGGCTTACAAGGCCCAACTGGGCATGTTGAGCCTGCAGGCATTGTTGCACATTTTGGTCCCTGTTCTCTATTATATCAGCTTTTCACATCCTTTGTACAATGGAGGAACCCTTGAAAAAACTTTTAGGTCTCAGGCAACCCCTGCTAATAATTACTATGTCAATAGTACAGTAGGCTGCCAGAATAAGGAAAGGGAAACACATTGGGGGAGATTTACTAAAACTGGAGCACTTAGTATCTGGGGCAGCTGTACGTGGTAGCCAATTAGTTTCTAACTTCAGTTTGTTCAATTAGGCTTTGACAATAAAAACTGGAAGCTGATTGGTTCCTGTGCAGCGTTTTTCTTTCTTTCTCCCTTAGTGCATTTAACACCTAGGGGTGTTGTATACAAAAAATATTTGCAGTAATACTAATTAAATTAACAAGACAACTGACAATGATAACATCCAGAAAATAAATCCACATACAATTGAACCAATGAGAGTACCAAACCAACGTCTCGAGAGTCCCAAGTTTTTAATAATTCAGCCAGTTACAGTGAAAAGGCAAAAGAGAGCCATCATATTTCGGTGGCCAGAATACTGTACATTCACCTTCATCAGGGTTTAGGACAGAGTACTGGATGTTTGAAATTAAATGCTCCTAGGTAGACATATCTCTAGCAGGGATTAAGCAACAGAAGGACTGATAAATTCATAAAAACTTTGGACTCTCAAAACGTTGGTTTAGTGTTCTCATTGCTTTGATTATATTTGGATTTCCCAACCTGGGTGACCCCAGTTTTTTCACCCCCCATTTAGCTGAGAAGTTGCTAAATCCCAGCAGTTAGGCACAAAGAATGACCCCTTTTACTGTATGAAAGTTTGTATTCATCGGCTCACTCTTATCTCTTTTTAGAAGAGATGAGTGGTCAGTGGAGACGTTTCCCTTTTACAATGATGGTCAGAGGGAAGCATGTTCCTTATATTGGTGGCCAAAGGGAAAAATGCCTCTTACATTGGTGGTCAGTGGGAGAATGTTCCTTACATTGGTGGTGAATGGGAAAAATGCCCCTTACATTGGTGGTCATTGGAAAGAATGCCCCTTACATTGGTGGTCTGTGGGAAGAATGCCTCTTACTTTCATGGTTTAAAAGATCATTGGTGGCAGGAATTGCTAATTACTGAAAAAAAACTTTAGTAATCTCTGGAGGAACACCAGGTTTCCATGGAACCCTGGTTAAGAAAGGCTTCTGTATTTGGTACCTGACTACAACTGGTTTTGGAAGCATCCCTGTGGCTCAGTCTAGTTTTGGCTGGACTATGGAAGTATTAAAACCCATGTAAAGCATTTATTGCTGTCTGTATCTCCACTAGAAAGATTCACCTTACTTTAGTCTCGGTGACCATTGTCTGCAGGATAGAAAGTGTTGGGAAATCCAAAATGTTACAGTAAAAGAAGGGAAACTTCCCAGTGTAGACACCTGTTCCAGTGACAGTTGTTCTATTAGACTTATCCATACTTTGGAGAGATTCCAATCACGTCTATTGTGTCTACTGGACAGGGAACAAAGGGAAATCTTTCCAATAGGACCAAGAAACTAGCCGGCCATAGATGGCTGCAGGAAGGAAATTGGCTTGATTCCCCCATCAACACAGTCGGTGTTGATGGGGGGGGGGGGGATTCCTCCTACGGAGCCACTGTGTTCTCCCGGCGGAGAAGCTGGCCTTGAGTGCCCAGGGAGTCTTCCCCGCATGTAAAGTCCAACAGGCTGGTTGTACCCAAGTTTATTACTTAACTTGGGTACATCCAGCCTGTCCATACATGGTTTGAATCTCGGCCAGCTTCATAACTATTCCATATCCTGCTCAAAGATTTTAAAAAAATAAAGGATTTGGCTTTTAATATACTTTATGGCAGGGCTTGACAAATTTGCTTGGAATCTAGGGGCTAGCTAAAAAAAGCTAGGCGCCATTTTAAAGCAAAGCTTTATCTTCAGCGACAAAAAATAACCTATCCTAAATTTACACAGAACACTCCGGTCAATGCTGATTGGGAGCCGGTTGGCTGTTGGTTTCCCAGCATGCTCGTCTAATGGTGTCTCCATGCACACCAGATGAATGTCGGACAGTTTTTATTGAACTGGCCGGTGTCGCCTGGCATTCAGTCTGTGTAAACTAGGCTTAATGATGTGATGGGCAGGGGCTCACTAGGGAAGGACAGTAAAGCTAGGTGGGGACGATGGGGGATCTAGTGACTCTTGCCACTTTAGGCCCCTTTCACACGGGAGCCTCAGCTAAGTGGAATCCACTTGCTCATTGGGGGATCTCTCTGCTGATCCGCTCAGCAGGTGGATGACAGGTCCGTGTCTGCTCCACTATGCAGAGCAGACACAAACACAGTACCGATCTCCTCTATGGGGCAATCGAATGTAAACGGACTGCCTGTCCATTTCCATCCCATGCCATCTGATCCTAACCGCCGGACTGATAGAAAATAGGACCACCATCCATCTGTTTTTGGCGGACAGGATCGGGTCAGATGGCAACGGGTGTCAGCGGACATGTGTCCACTGACATCCGCTGCTCTATAGAGGAAACTTGGGGAAAAGACACCCGCCGCAGTCTAGCACAGATGCCAGGACGCTAATTCTAGGCGACAATGCGACCTGGCCCTGGGGTTTGTCGAGCCCTTCTTTACGGTTCCTTTTTGTTGTAGGATGGGCCCTATGTTGTGGCCCAATTGATCCTGACTTCTTTCTGTTCTGAAGCCTGTGTGTTCTCCCTACAAGCCTTTAGAGCAGCCTTTCTTAACATTTTCAACACAGAGGAGCCCTTGAAATAACTTTCCTGTTTCAGGGCACCCCTGATAAAAATTACTATATCTGCAGCTCATGATACATTAATGTGATGGTCAGTGTGAAGAATGCTCCTTACACTTGTGCTCATTGGGAAGAATTACCCCCTTACATAAGCCAGTACAACCGACCCTGTTGTACCGAGCCCAGCATCCTCAGAGGGGGGGGGGCAGGGCAGCCTCACAGACAGCACAGAATAAAACATTTAAAAAAGGGTTTTCTAAATGACACCCCCGCTCAGCCGCTCCTACTAGCTTAGGGGGGGGGGGGGGTGTAGTGTTGCTATTTTTCGGGCCCCTCCTCTCCGATTATGTGGTGGTGGGAGTGGAGGGACTTTTTTTTTTCAGTTTCGGGCGCATGTGCAGTGCATTCCGAGGATTATAGAGGATTCATTCACATAGGATTGTGAAGTGGGAACTTATCTTAGGAGCAGAAATTGCTCAAGGAACTCCTATCAATCTCTGGAGGAGCCTCAGGGGTCCACGGAACCCTGGTTGAGAAACTGCTTTAGAGCAAGCCTTGCATCCACCCTTTACTCCAGGCTACATACAGTGCGCTCAGTTGCTGGTTGAACTTGGCACTTGTGGTTTAAATTTCCTGCACCAGCTGAACTGTTGGCGTTCTTCCATTTGGGAAGGAACCCTCTCAAGTGAATCTTTAAGAACAGATACCACTTTGTTTAAAGTTTGTCCAGCGCACACAAAGAAGAAAACATTTTATTAAAACCTTGTGTATGTTGAGAGGTTTGGCTCCCTTTAGGTCTGGCTGTCTTGCAGGTGGTATGTTTAGTAAGTAAATTCCAGATTGTGTAATGTCTACAAGAGATTTGATTGAATTTGGCCGATAAGTGTGCTGCTATATGGTCTTTCGTATGTTACTTTTTAGTGGTCTTGTAATGAACGGAAATTGTGCACAAAGGTTTGAAGGCCTTACCAAGCCTTAATGATGTACAACTTCTCGTACAAAAATCTCTCTCTATAATAAGAAAATCCGCACTGCAGAAAATAAAGCCAGAGTCATTATATTCACAAATATGATCAGTAATGACATATCCAAGTAACGCATGATTAAAATCATTTAAAATTATCTCCAAACAAACCCATCCATCAGCAAGCAAATTTGCTAAATGGACCAGATATTAAAGGATTTAGCTCTGAATTGACCCCGGTCACATGTGCATAAAAAGTCGTAATAAACATGCCATTTAAAAGACCCGAGGGAAAAGTCTGCACATGCAATAAAATATACTACATAGATAATTACTGCCTTCCAAGCTTGACTTGATTAATGTACAATGTCTATTCTTACAAAGTGCCTTGTGGCAGAGTAAGAGTTATTTACTTTTTTGTTTTTTGCATAGGGTTCATTGAATCTTCCTGCTACTATCACATTCCACCCTAAGCATTATAGGCTCTTTTTCTGATTGTTCTCCTTTTCTGTCCACAGAAAGCGGCAGTAAGAAGGAGTTTGTGTCCTCTTCGGAAAGTCATCTTCTATATTACCCGAGTATCACCTACACCATCATCGGCAGCTCCGTCATCTTCGTGCTGGTGGTGGCGCTGCTGGCTCTGATCTTGCACCATCAAAGGAAACGTACAAGCCTGATGAGTCTTCCAGTGCACCGGCTGCAGCACCCGCTACTGCTCTCCAGACTGGTGGTGCTGGACCACCCGCACAACTGCAGAGTCACCTACAACGTCAACAATGGGGTGCAGTACATGTCCAGTGAGGGGTACCAGCCGCCAGTCAGCATTGAGTCTCCGCCATCCTACAGCGAGGCTGTGCTGGACCACAAGTGAGTCTGTGATTTTTATTATGTATTTTTTCATTTCTTGCTGCAATATCATTGAAAGTAGAAGTGAATAAAATGTATAATTATTTTTATATATATATTTGGGCACTAAAGATCTGCCTTTCAATTGAACCTAATTCCCTAAATGTCATATACCGTATTTATCGGCGTATAACACGTGCCGGCGTATAACACGCACCCCACGTTTAGGAGGGAAGTTTAGGGAAAAAACTTACATTTAAATGCCCATCAATGCAGCTTTATTAGTGTCCATCTGCAGCCTTATCCATCATTGCAGCCTAGCCCAGTGTCCATCTGCAGCCTAGCCCAGTGTCCATCTGCAGCCTAGCCCAGTGTCCATCTGCAGCCTTGCCCAGTGTCCATCTGCAGCCTTGCCCAGTGCCTTTGCAGCCTTGCCAGTCTCTTCAGCTTTTCCCTATTTTAAATTTGGTGCCGATTTGTGAGAGGTACGAGCGGAGCCGAGATACAGAAAGCCGAGAGTACTCCGGCTATTCTCGGCTCCTCTTGCAGTCCCGCCCACCTCCACTGATTGTCAGCGGCGCTCGCATACAGAAAGCCGAGAGTACTTCGGCTATTCTCGGCTCCTCTCGCTGGACTGCGAGAGGAGCCGAGAATAGCCGAAGTACTCTCGGCTTTCTGTATGCGAGCGCCGCTGACAATCAGTGGAGGTGGGCGGGACTGCGAGAATAGCCGGCTTTCTGTATCTCGGCTCCGCTCACTCGTTGCAGAACAATCAGCGGCGGATCGGCGTATAACACACACCCACGATTTTCCCCTGATTTTAAGATAAATACGGTATATAGATGGAGGTTCAAAAATTGGATTGGGATACACTTTTAGCATGCTGTAGCTGGCCAATTAAATTGGGTGACACAACATGCTGTAGCTGGCCAATTGTATTGGGAGACACTGGTAACATGCTGTAGCTGGCCAAGTTGTTTGGGAGACACTTACAGCATGCTGTAGCTAGCCAATTGAATGGAGAGACACTTGTAGCATGCTGTAGCTAGCCAATTGGATCGAGGGACACTTGTAGCATGCTGTAGCTGGCCAACGGAATCGAGAGGCAGTTGTAGCATGCTGTAGCTGGCCAACGGAATCGAGAGGCAGTTGTAGCATGCTGTAGCTAGCCAATTGGATTGGGAGACACTTGTAGCATACTGTAGCTGGCCAATTGGATTGAGAGACACTTTCAGTATGCTGTAGCTAGCCAATTGAATGGAGAGACACTTGTAGCATGCTGTAGCTAGCCAATTGGATCGAGGGACACTTGTAGCATGCTGTAGCTGGCCAACGGAATCGAGAGGCAGTTGTAGCATGCTGTAGCTAGCCAATTGGATTGGGAGACACTTGTAGCATACTGTAGCTGGCCAATTGGATTGAGAGACACTTTCAGTATGCTGTAGCTAGCCAATTGAATGGAGAGACACTTGTAGCATGCTGTAGCTAGCCAATTGGATCGAGGGACACTTGTAGCATGCTGTAGCTGGCCAATTGGATTGAGAGACACTGGTAGCATGCTGTAGCTGGCCAACTTGATCTAGAGACACTTGTATCATACTGTAGCTAGCCAATTGGATTGGGAGACCCTTGCAGCATGCTGTATCTGGCCAGTGTTTTTTTATTTTTTTTAACTAATACTTGGACCCCTTTCACACAAGGGGGCTTTTCAGGTATCTTAGCGCTAAAAATAGCACCTGTAAAGTGCCTGAAAAGCGCCTCTCAAGCCACCCCAGTGCGAGAGCCGGTGCTTTCACACCGGGGTGGTGTGCTTGCAGGATGGGAAAAGAAGTCCTGCAAGCAGCATCTTTAGGGCGATGCGGGGGTGGTGTATACACTGCTCCTCCACTGCCTCTGCCCATTGAAATGAATGG
Organism: Lithobates sylvaticus; assembly: GCA_028564925.1. Taxonomy (NCBI): domain Eukaryota; kingdom Metazoa; phylum Chordata; class Amphibia; order Anura; family Ranidae; genus Lithobates; species Lithobates sylvaticus. The sequence continues at coordinate 214,661,639 of CM053034.1, read as the reverse complement.
GCAGCGCTGCCAAAATGGGCGATATTTTTTTTTTTTGTTGGTTGGACTAGATGTTATTGTGTCTTTTTTTTCATCCAGATATAACTATGTCAAGATTGAAGCACCAGGTCGACTGAAAAACATGTTACTTTTGATGGATTTTGTACTAAAGGATGTTTTTATGCATTTGATTTACAAAAACTGGAAAGTGCAAAATGCTGATGCATGGTAGCCAATCCGCTTCTAACTTTAGCTTGTTCAATTAGACTTTGACAAACAAACCTGAAAGCTGATTGGTTTCTATGCAGAGCTGCACCAGATTGTTCAATCTCCAGTTTTAGTAAATCAACCCCAAACCGTCATTTCCTATATTTTTTGAGTAGTATTGTTCTAAATTAGACATTTGTGTTTCTTCTCTCAGCTCCCCTCCGCCTTGGTTCTCTCTTCCTCCACCTCCGTATCCCTCCGACATGGAATCTTACAGCCAGACGGAGCTGCCTCCATACCGGTCCCGAACAGGCAGCGTCAACAGCGCTGGTTCCACAGGAAACACTTTGGACAATGCAAGCAGCACTTGGGATTCCGCCAGCCCCGCCGAAGCACCGGAACCGGTCCAAACAGCCAGCGAGACTCAACTGAGCACAGTGCTGGAGGTCTAAGTTACTGAACAGACTCTGTCCGGTTACGTTTACACAGGCGTCACAGGGAGACGGGTGTCTGTTCCTGATGCTAGCAGAGGGCTTCCTGAACTCCGAGGGTGTATTGAGACACATAATACAGGTTACACACAAGTGCTCAATAAAGAGTCTGCTTCACCATGGGGGAAGAGCGCCCGCCGCACACAACAGGTTTCGACCCTTTGTCACCCATTTTCGGGGCGACTCCCCCAGTGCCCATGTGTACCCAACCTTCGACTGTCATGGGTTGGTCTGTGGTATCTTGTTACCAGCAAATATTCCTCATATTTTTATAGAATCCAGATGTATATTTTTTTAGATTTTTTCCTTCTTTGTATTTGATATTTTTCTTTTTTTTTTTTTTTGCTACCACATATTCTTCCTGAAGCAATAAGGCACTTAAATAGTAGGGCAGATAATCAACTTTCCCCTCCTGTCTATCAACTGCTTAGTTTGGATAGCTGCAAATTAAATGTAGAAAATTCCATTCCAGGCCAGTTCTACATACAAGGATTTTAGAAGGCCAAATTTACAACTTTTGTGATTTTTAATTTTTTTTTTCACACCTTGTCTTTGCATAAACGCACATGCAGTAAAACGTGTTTATGATAAAGCTGAATTCAAGGCAGGTTAGTAAAAAGAAAAAAACACCAAGTCATGCAGAAATGCATTCATATAAAAGCAGCCAATATAATTACAAAATGTAATTTAATTTGATATTGGACTTCTGCCTTCCTCTGTACAGCAATGCTCAGACTGGGAGAAGCAGTACAAGGAGCCAGTCGGGTGTGCTGCAATGTACCTGTGCTAACGAGGAATATATTGATAATAGGAGAGCGTAAAGTGACGGAGAGATGAACTCATCCGTTTTCTGCTCCTCTTTTCATTGACAAGATAATAATGAACTACTGGAGAAAATAATGTTATTTTTTCTCCCAGGATTGCTGGAGAACACATCAGTCTTTTACAGCTGAGACCTCCCAAAAAGAAGAGTGGGTAAAAGTATGCCAAGGACCAGTGGCGGCTGGTACTAAACTTTTTCACCCCTCCACCGCCGCAGCTTCCCCAGATTCTCCTCCCAGTCTTCTATAGTTTCGCCTCCTGCCTTGATTGGTCAGGAGGAGAACCTGGAAATCAATAGCGAATATTGATTCGCTAGCATCACAAGTGGGTGGGTTTTTTCAAGCCAATTGAAGCCTCCGGCTCTAATCCTGTGCTTAAAAAAAAAACTCATAGAACGCTATGAGTCCGGCACCCCGCATGCAAACTGTGCCCTTATGGCCCAGCCACTGCTGCCAAGGACCACCCTTAATAATTGTGGTGTGACCAAATCACGTCATGTAGAACCATATGACCCAAAATTGGGTCGGAAAGGATGAGCTCACACCTTGTTATGGTATAGGTGAACGGCAACCTTTTTTATAGGTATACCCTCTGATCTCAGCTGCATAAGAAGCTTAGAGAGCTGGGGGAGGAGAAACAGCATCATACTTCCTAGTATATGGCTGGGGGGGGGGGGCAGTACAAGTCTGATCATTGGAGCAGAGTAGGATGAGTTTCAAGCACACACAGAAAACTGACCAGGCTGTGCTCTCATGCCTAGTTTGGTCAGTTTTTAATAGGAAAGCAGAGGGACTGGCAGGAACACCAGGGATTTTTACATGAAGGGAACAGGATGCTTTTTCATACAAGTACATTGTACAGAAGGCACATGACAGGAATATGAAATGTTGGGTTAACATATTCTTTAGGAGTAGGCAGGGCAAAATGTTAATGCGAATCCTTTGAGTGGTAATTAAACTGGGTGCTGGAGATTCCTAGCGAGGGTATAGAATAGAGGCCATCTTCCTACCAGTCAGACCTAAGGCTAGGTTCACACTATTGCAGTTTCCCTGCTGCCACGTTTGCATGAGCACAGCATTTGAATGGACGGCTGTACCTAAGGAAAGTACAGGAAAAAGGTTCCTGCATCTTTTCCGTAATTGCAGCTGCAGGGGAACTGCATAGTGCTATGGGGCGTGGGAAAATGTGCTGCAGTTTTCAGTGCATGGCTGTGCCATTAATTAATTATCTACTAACAGCAGCACATTTTTGCTGTGGGTGCAGCCCCGCACCCGCATAGATGTGAACCTTGCCTAAAGAATGGAGAGCAATCTTCATAGGATCTGACAAAGACTAGAAAAAGAAGTTGATGAAGAATCACTCCGGGGCCAATAAACCCTAATAAGCCACATCAGAGTCCTCTGTACACAGTCTACTTACCACAGTGGGTGACTCCCCAGTGAGTAGCCAAGATCTGGGAGGCCAATATGGCACTGGGCATAATGTTGACTGGTAGGGTGAATATTTAGAAAGTGGAGTCCGCTATGACAGTGCCAGCAGCTGTACATATACAAATCATTAGCTTTTGGCCTTGTACACAAAGGAAACGGACGTTTTTTTTTTTTTTCAAAGCATTTGTAAAGCTTTGAGCAGCTTTATTGAAGACTTTATAGAAGACTTCAGTTCCAGTGTGAAGTGCTTCCATTAAGTTCTAGGTTTAGCCTCCCGAAACTGGAGCTGAATGGTGGTTTAAAGGCTTCAACAAAGCTGCTTGACAATTGCTGTATACACGGCCCGTATACAAGCGGAAGGCTGCGTGAACAAGGCCAAAGTCTTGACGCAGAAGAGCTGAGGAGCGCCATCCTACTGCCTCAGGACAGTAATCTAACCTGAGCTTGTTCAGTACATGTAGGGGTGTAGCTACTAGATGGGGCTGTGCCTTGTGTTTTTTCCTAGTGTCCAATCTCCTAGAGCAGGGGTCTCCAAACTTTCTAAACAAAGGTTTACTGTCCTTCAGACTTTAGGGGGGGGCTGCACTGTGGCCAGTGGGAGTAGAAAATGTCCTGGTGTCAGTGGGAGTAAACAATGGCCCATCCTTGGTATTCGGGGGAGTAATAGTCCCCCGTCTTTGGTATTAATGAGAGGAACAGTGCTGCATCATTGGTATCAGTGGGAGGATTAGTGCTCCATCATTGGTGTAGGTGGGAGGAATAGTGCTCCATCATTGGTGTAGGTGGGAGGAATTGTGCTCCATCATTGGTGTCGGTGGGAGAAGTAGTGCTCCATCATTGGTGTCGGTGGGAGAAGTAGTGCTCCATCATTGGTGTCGGTGGGAGAAGTAGTGCTCCATCATTGGTGTCGGTGGGAGAAGTAGTGTTTCATTATTGGTGTCAGTGGGAGGAATAGTACCCCATCGTTGGTGTCAGTGGATGGAATAGTGGCTCATTATTGATGTTAGACATGTGCAATTAGTTTCGTTTTTTTTCGTTTTCCGTTAAAATTCGTTATATTCGTTCATTCGTTATCGTACGAATGAACAAATGATTCGCTAAAAATTTTAACGAATGACGAATTATCGAATCGAACGAATATGAAAAAAAACGAAAATCCGAAATAACCAAATTAGAAACAACGAAACTACGAAAGAAGAAAATCCGAAAAACGAAAACAGGAACAACGAAAATCAAAATGAACGAAAAAATTCGTACATTCGTAACTTGTTTTTTTTTTTTTTTTTTTTTCGATTCGTAATTTTCCGTGTCCCTTACAATGGTGCTGCTTAACGTGCTTCGAATGGATTGAACGAAAAAATTCGTACATTCGTAACTCTTTTTTTCGATTCGTAATTTTACGTGTCTCTTACAATGTAATAATAGCATACACATTACATAAAATTATGAATTATGCTCCGATTACGAATCTACGAAAACAATGTTACGAAAGTACGAATGTAACTAAAATCTACGAAAATACAAATGCGTCCGAATTTCGAATAAATGAAAATTAAACTAACGGAAAAACGAATCAACGAAAAAATAACTCTTACGAAAATACGAATCGCTACGAATACGAACACCGACGACTTACGAATTTACAAATCGTTACGAATCAACGGAAACGAACAGAAACAAAACTAAACAAATTTTTCTATTGTGCACATGTCTAATTGATGTCAGTGGGAGAAATAGTTCTTCATATAAGTGGGAGGCATAGTGCCTCAAGGGTCAGATAAAAGAGCCACATCCAGCCCTCGGGTTGCAGTTTGGAGACTACTGTCCTAGAGCCTATAACCAGCTGTAGAAGACTGACTGTCCCCAGACAGAAAATAGTCACTGGGCGACAGTTTTTCCTGCGGGCATCCTCAATAGTCTGTATATGCTTAGAATAAAGTTAATAAATACCTATGATAAAGTTGCATTTTTTGCTGTCTTGCTTTGCAATATCAGAATCGTAAAAAAAAAGGGGAGGAGTTTTGAGATCACAGAAAAATGATCATGGCATCTTTGTCACTGGTTTCCTTTGAACCTCTTTGGTTGATGGCAGCCTTTGCATGTGTTTTTTTTTTTTTTTTTTTCCTTTTCTTTTGAAGCTTTGAATAGGATTTGGATAGAGACACAAGTAGTCAAAATGATCATACATGCACAGAACTAGAGATGCTCAATGCTGAAAAAAGGAGGAAAAAATGAGATGAGAACAAAAAAAAAGAAAGGCAAATTAATATTAACGCTCTGAGAAGCTCAGACTGCTCGAACTAATACAAATGTCGGAGCCTTGAAGCATTCAGAACAATAGGAAGTGCAGAATAAGGAGAGCAGTCAATAATGCCCTGCTGCACAAAGCCATCAATTGATGTTCCCATAATCCTCTGGGGCCGTTCCTGCTATAAAAGATAATACAACTGTGAAGCAACGACGGATTGTATTTTTTTGCACCCCATGGAAACATTAATAAACTGTATCATAAGTCTTCCCAATGAAAAGAAAAAAAAAAAGTTAACAGTCCCAGTTTTAGAATGCACCTAAAATCTTTCGCTGGTTTAAGTACAATCCCTGCACTCTAAGGTCGGGCAGCCAAGCTGCAAAGCACACCGGAGGTTACATGCCAGTTTACAAGGCACAAGACCAGCACTGCGGTTGTAAATAGCTTCAGGCGGCAGTAAAAAATGTTTGCTTGCCTTAGTTGGGGCATTATTTTCTGCTTTTGCTGCAGCACCCCTGAGGACTCTGCCGCACCCCAGGGTGCTGCGGAACCCTGGTTGAGAAACCCTGCCCTATAGGACAAGAAACACAAGTTTGAACTTAAAGTTACACAGGTGGGATACACTATGCCCATCGCACCTGCACTATATGGCAACAGTTTGGGGAGGGCCACTTTCAGTTCCAGTGGGACTGTGTAGATGTGCACAAAGTGGGCACCATATATACATGGAGAAACTCTAGTGGCCTACACAGAGCCCCAATCTCAACCATAATAAACACCAGGTTTTCTTGTCCAACATTATCTGACGTAAATGCTCTTATGGTCACACATGTCCACAGACACGCTCTAAAGTCTTATGGAAAGCCATCCCAGAGGGATAGAGGCTGTAGGGCCATAACTCCATATTAATGGCCAAGATTTTGGAATGGAAGGAGGTCATGGATGTGAGGGTCAGGTGTCAATGAACTTTTGATCATATAGTGTACATACAAGTGAACTGTTATGCCCCGTACACACGGTCGGATATTCCGATGGAAAAAGTCTGATCGGATTATGTTGTCGGAAAATCCGATCGTGTGTGGGCTCTAGCGGGATCACAAATTTTCCGACAACAAAATCCAATCAGACTTTTTCCGATCGTGTGTAGGGAATTCCGACTGACAAAGTGCCACGCATGTTCAGATCAAATTACGAGACCAAAGCTATTGGCTACTAGCCTCTACGTAGTTCCGTAGTACGCAACGAACGTCACCACGTTCAGAATGATCATATTTTCCGACAACGTTGTCCGACCGTGTGTATGCAACACCAGTTTCGGACAAAATCCGTTGGAAAAAATCTGACGGATTTTGTGGTCGGAATTTCCGACCGTGTGTACAATTTCTAAAGATTTTTCTTCAGCTGATCTTGTGATCCAAACCCCTGACGGACAGCATAGCTTGGTTCTCAACCTCCACCGCAGCAAAAACTCCCCACCCAGTCTGCTGATATAGTTTTTTTTTTTTTTTTAATGAATACTTCATTGCATTAATTGGTGTTTTCTTCTATATCTGCCTAGAGATTGGCTTTAAGAGGAACCTGTCGGTACAAATATCCCCAGTATAATGAAATATAAAGCCAGACATAACAAGCCAGCTAGCATATTCAGAGGTCAGCAATGGCAGCTCTTCCATTGCTCTTAGGACAGGTTTTCTCTAACATGTACCTTTTTTCCTAATTGCCATTAGTGGCCATTGTATGCACTCATAGGGGGAGATTTAGGCCACTTTCACACTGAGGCGCTTCTAAACTGCCAGTAAAAACACTGAGCGCTTTTGAAGAGCTTTTCAGGCGCTTTTGAAGAGCTTTCCATTTATTTCAATGGGGAGGGGAGTTTTTCACAGCCCTGCCAGCACACTGCCCCAGTGTGAAAGTGTTCATTGATTTTAATGGAAATAATTTTTCGTGAGCTTTTTAGGAGCTGTTTTTAGCGTGAAAGCGCCTCAGTGTGAAAGTGGTCTTACTAATACTGGAGCACTCAGAATCTGGTGCAGCCGTGCATGGTAGCCAATCGGCTTCTAACTTCAACTTGCCCAATTACGCTTTGACAATAAAACCTGGAAGCTGATTGGTTTCTATGCAGAGCTGCACCAGGTTTTGCACTCTCCCGTTTTAGTAAATCTCCCCATAGAGTACTGTTGAGTAGCCAGTTGTTTAGCAACTTGCAGCCCCAAAGAACTGGGTATTTGTGACCATGTCCATTTTGTTGGCTGGCCATTAAAGCCAGTCTTTATGTATACTGAAGTAATAAAAATTGCCATATCAGAAGCCAATTGTATTCATATGCAACCAGTATGAATTGGTAACCCCAATCCCCCTCCACTTGGTCCTGACATCTAGACTGGAAGAATCCATTTTTGTCCTCTGAACTGCTGATAAATAAGGCATACTGGGTCAGACACATAGGAGCTTCTAAAGGCCATTCTCAAGACCCACCACAAGCAGATTCTCCCTTTCGTGTTTCATGGGGAAGATCAGACTGTACAATGAGAACAGTTTGGCCACATGCATAAAGAGGGAAGACACAAGGCAGCCATTCAGTGCCTCTTCATTCATATCTATCTATCTGTATGTAGTAATGTGCATCATGTAATGCACTTTCACCTACACCAACACAATTTTAAAGGGTCAGTCCACTCAAAAGTGATCATCTTCCATTCATCGAAGAACCCCATTTAGATCTTTAGATCCTGACCATAGCATTATAGTGCCCACTGCAGGAGTAGGGCACTAGGTAAAAAAAAAAAAAAAAAGCCTCAGCCTAGGGGCAGCCCTTGCAGGTGGCCAAAACCTCTTTTTGCTGGAGGTAGCTAAATTTTTTGGCCAGCATCAAGGTGTTAGGACCCAAGTTCCCTGCTAGAGACTTTGGTCCCCTTTTGTTGCTGGGATTGTATTCCCTTTTTTATTTTCCATTTTTTTGTGTTTTTAGATCTTCAGTCAAGTCGCTGTCTGAGTGACAGGCTGGATGCTATAGATCAGGGATCTCCAAACTATGGCCCTCCAGTTGTTGCGGAACCACTTGTCCCATGAGGCATTGTAAAACCCTTGACATTCACAGACATGATTAGGCATGATGGAAATTGTAGTTCCTAAGCAACTGGAGGGCCATAGTTTGGAGAACCCTGCTATAGATCCTTTGGAAAGCAGGGGTCTCTTTAAACTTTCTAAACAAAGGGCCAGTTTAGGGGGGGTTTGGACTGTGGCCATTGAGAGTAGAAAAAGTCCCAACATCATTGGGAATAAGCAATGCCCCATCTTTGGTGTCAATGGGAGAAATAGTGCCCCATTGTTAGTGGGAGAAATGAAAGGGCTGGACATACAATTTGGGTCTGAACAGTAACGGCAGTAGTCACTGTGCGGGTATTCCGACAGCTGCAGGTCATAATACAAAAGCCAACAGGGGAGATTTCTCCATCCATGCTGTTTAGTGTGGTTGGGGGAATCAAGTGATTTCTCGACAGGAAGAGTGAGATCCCCTCATAATGGGCAGAGCTGTTGTATTGACCTGGGAGCTTAGTACAGAGACCTTACCAATAAAATCCCTGAGAGATACTTTCTCAGTTTTGAGTGGACTGACCCTTTGACATCTGTTATACTCTTCCATTCCCATTAACGTGTATTTGTTGTCTTGAGTTGAGGTGGTATTTGGGTAAAACCAAGTACTTTGTTACCATGCACCCTTTATAGGGCTCATTTACACTTGCTTCGACTTTAACACACATTAAAGCGCCTACTTCTTCAACATGCTTTTTTGATGCTTCTTGAGGCTTTAATGAGGCTTGGCAAATGCCCTACATGTGTTGATTTTCTATTTGTTTTAAAGGGGCACAATGGAAATCCGGCTTAGTAGTACCCCCACTCTGCAGATCCCCAGCTTATTAGTACCCTAGTTCAGCAGATCCCCTGCTCAGTAGTAACCCCCAGCTCTGCTGATGCCCCACTCAGTAGTATCCCCAGCTCTGCTGATCCTCTGGCTTGTGGATCCTCATTTCTTTCTGGTCCCCGCTCACCTCCCACTATATTGCTCACCGCCTGTAACATCTAGTTTCTCCTGCTCTGGTCCCCCAGCTCTGCTGATCCTTTGCCACTCAGTCCCCTCTCTCCAGTCCCCGCTCACCTTCCGATATAACGTTACCGTGTTGTAAACTATGTGTACTGCCTGCTAGTTGCTCTGCTCCAGTCTGGACCCCGCTTGCCTTCCTGCTGCTCCATGATGCACACCGGGCGTGCGGTCTGCACCAGTCACTCCCAGAATATATACACATGAACCAGAAGTTACTGCTGATGACGTCTTTCTGGTTCGCTTGTTGGTTTCCCAGTGCATCCTGGGATATCTCATACCTGCAATACCCCCAAAAACAAAGCCAAGCTAGCGCTAAATAAAAGCCTCTCAAAAGCTTCAGGTGCTGTAAGCAAGCGTTGTTATAGACTTCTATGGAGGCTTTGGAGATGCTGTGGAGCACCAAGAAAGCAACATGGGGTATACATTTTGAGGCAAAGCAAACACATGTGAACAGGATTGTAAGGTAGTGACAGGTGCTTTGATTGGCATTCCAAGTGCTTTAAAAAAAAAAAATGTCCAATGCCACATTTTGAAGCAAGTGTAAATGAGCCCTTTTATTCCTAAAAATCATTTTTTTTCACTGCAGTACACCACGGCGATCTTTGCAGCCTATCCAGACAACAGTTCTGCATGAACCACCCCAGTGCTTTTTAGAGATAAAACAGAATCACACCTCAGGCTTTTAAGAGCTGCATTAAACTTTAAATACAGCCTTCAGTATACCGCTTCCTGCTGAGCCAATAGGTCGCACTATGACTGTGGTATACATGGTAGTTCTCGCTTAAGAAACCAGTTGATTTGATGTTGACTTTTTGGCTCGCTAGCATTTTATTGTTTAACTTGTCTGGTAACAAGCAACTCAGACCAGCCTGTGTGAATGATTATTAGTGCTTTATTGCACTGCTATGTAGCGAAATCCTCACGGACACCCAATCTGAATGTCTCCTTTGTTGGTCTTATTAAAGCCGTATTCATCTTTTTGCACCTCAGAAAGTATGTCCTGCAAAGACTAATGCAACCTGGCACTGATCGAAAAGCCACCACGTTCGAGAGCAGACTGAAAAAGAACAAAACGAAGGCTTGTGAGGACTATTGTGTAGCCACATGGACTGAACAGTATTGGATTGTGACATATTGTGCTCTTCTCTTTTATTTGGCTACATTTATATGTTAATTACTTTCCTGCTCAATAACATTTTTACGCTTCATAAGGATGACGAAATGCGAAAAGTTGACACAAATTTCTCGTCACCCCACCCTACTGTTGTTTTTATGATTCCTTTGTGTGCAAAGCAAAGATAAGGAAGACGCGGAAAACCTACTGTGATGGAGCTTTTCCATCAAAGATGGTGTGCTACAGATTCCTGGGTCTTGTTCTGCAGATTTTTGTGTTTTTAAAGGGGTTGTATGGTCAAACAATGGCAAAAGTTATCAAGTATTGGTATGTTAATGGTCTGCAGAAAACCCAGTTTAAAGTGGACCTGTCCTGTTTTAGGGTCCGCTGTCTAACCCGACCCATTTGAAGATCTACATCTGTATGGATTCCCACTAAGATGCCAGTTGCTGGGGTAAACACTAAGGCATTAGTCACATGATCATGTTTTGGGGGCACCTATACTTAAATTGCACCCTCTCCCAGACTACACTCTTAAAATTAGTAGTAGTAAAAGAAGCACTGTAATGCCGCGTACACACGAGCGGACTTTTTGACGGACTAGGTCTGACGGACTTTCGACGGACTTCCAATGAACTTTTCGAATGAATGGACTTGGCCACACACAATCACACTAAATTCTGACGGATTCGAACGTGATGACGTACGACCGGACTAGAATAAGGAAGTTCGTAGCCAGTAGCCAATAGCTGCCCTAGCATCATTGTTTGTTTTTTTTCCGTCGGACTAGCACACATACGAGTGGATTTTTCGATAGGAACTGGGTCCGGCGGAGTTCCGGCAGGAAAATTTTAAAACCTGTTCTATTTCTAAAGTCTGTCGGATTTTTCGACAGAAAAAGTCCGATGGAGCCCACACACAATCGAATTGTCCGACGGATTCGTACCGTCAGACATTTGCTGTCGAAAGGTCCTCTCGTGTGTACGCGGCATAAGCCATTTTCTGCAGCTCCTGCTGATGACCATCACTTGGTCAAATTGTAAAGAGTACTGGTCATATGATCTGTGCTAAAAAGGGGATTGCCTTGTAGGGAGAACTAGCCAGCCGGGGACTCTGCGGTCACTTCTGAGAGGCCATGACTAGCACTTTTGAATTTCATCAAATAACCATCACCGGTATAGGTAAATATACCTTTCTCTTTATATAATAATAAGACTGGGGGGGGGGGGGGGGGCTTTCCTTAACACAATATATATTATTATTGTTGGAGTTTTCTATCAACCAGTTGCTTGTGCCTCACATGGTCTGAGCTGCAGTTGGCTCAAAACGCAATGATTCTTGAGCCAGAAATAAACACATTTGTCAGCACAAAATACAACATTTTTAAACCTGACTGCAGTTTTACTGTGTGTTCAAAGGTTTATGGTTCAATTAAAGTTGAACCTTGAGTCTTGCACAGTTGTAAAGGCTGGTCACAGTGTGTATTAGAAGTTTCAGCAGATAAAACCCACCTCATTTCCTGGCTGGAGACCAGGGCCGATCCTGGGTGGGGTGCTCTGCACCCGGGCACTGCACTCCTCAGCCCAGCAAAATAATCAAACCTCAGCCCAACACCCGTACAATATGCATTCCTGAACCCTCTGCTGTCTGTGCGTATCACACTCCTGTGCTGACTGTGGGTATCGCACTCCCGTGCAATCTGTGAGTCTCTTGTACCATGTCTGCAGTCTCTGACATCTCTTGTACCATGTCTGCAGTCTCTGATCATCTCTTGTATCATGTCTGCAGTCTCTGATCATCTCTTGTATCATGTCTTCAGTCTCTGACTATCACTTGTATCATGTCTGCAGTCTCTGACCATCTCTTGTACCATGTCTGCAGTCTCTGATCATCTCTTGTATCATGTCTCCAGTCTCTGGCCATCTCCTTTAGTATGTCTGCAGTCTCTGATCATCTCTTGTATCATGTCTGCAGTCTCTGGCCATCTCCTTTAGTATGTCTGCAGTCTCTGATCATCTCTTGTATCATGTCTGCAGTCTCTGACTATCTCTTGTATCATGTCTACAGTCTCTGGTCATCTCTTGTACCACGTCTGCAGTCTCTGACCATCTCTTGTACCACGTCTGCAGTCTCTGGCCATCTCCTTTAGTATTTCTGCAGTCTCTGATCATCTCTTGTATCATGTCTGCAGTCTCTGGCCATCTCCTTTAGTATGTCTGCAGTCTCTGGCCATCTCCTTTAGTATGTCTGCAGTCTCTGGCCATCTCCTTTTAGTATGTCTGCAGTCTCTGATCATCTCTTGTATCATGTCTGCAGTCTCTGGCCATCTCTTTTAGTATGTCTGCAGTCTCTGATCATCTCTTGTATCATGTCTGCAGTCTCTGGCCATCTCCTTTAGTATGTCTGCAGTCTCTGATCATCTCCTGTATCATGTCTGCAGTCTCTGACCGTCTACTGTACTATGTCTGGGGGCTCTTTCTAACAGACTCTCTAACAGAAGCCCTCTCTGTGTCCATCAGAGAGACCCCCCTCCAGGTCCTATTAGTGTACTCTCTTCCTGCAATTTGTTTATTGTTAGGAGCTCATGGGAGGATCCCAGGGTAACGAAGACTCCTTAGGGTAGCATCTCTGTGTTTGAGTCATTAACATAGAAACATTTGTAACGGGAAGGCGTTAGTGAGATGATCAAGCCCATGTGGGGGCGCCAGAAATATTTCTGCACCCAGGTGTCGGTGACCCTAGGATCGGCCCTGCTGGAGACCATCCAGCATCATCTAGCCTTCTCCAGCCTTACTGCCCCTGGCCTGGCCCTTTCAATCAATGGATCTCAGTCCTTTTCATTATGGAGGATCAGCATCACAAGTGAGTGTTGACTAGGGTAGTCTGCATGCAAAAGCTTTAAATACACAATTCTCCTGCACTTGAGTGTGGTGCTGGGGATCTAATATACTCTCCGCTCTTCAAGTTGGTGGTTTTAGCACTCGCACGCCTTGCAGCCCTCCTGGGACTACGGATATGCCTTCTCATGCAGCACTAGAAAACAAACAAAGAGAGGGCGCACAAGCCTAGCACATTACCAAAATACACAGTTTATTGATGAATAAAAGCAATTAATATACTCACAAGCAATTCAAGTAGATAAGCATATCAAAGGACCAAGATCGACCGTCTCCAAAACTATGCATATCCTATCTCGCAGTCACAGGAAGATTCCTTTTGCATTTCATAAGGGCTTACTTGTTTCGAGGGGTGACGCCTCTTCCTCAGAGCCTCTCTGTGGAAGAGGGGTTACCCCTCGAAACATGTAAAGCCTTATGAAATGCAAGAGGAGTCTTCCTGCGTGTTGAACTATGCATAGTCAGACTCCTCCTGACTCGCACTCGCCTATTCAGGCATCTTAATAATTGCATAACTCCTACCAAGCCTACAGGCCCAAGAGGCAGCCCACTGCTTATATCAGGGCAGAGGGCTCTTGGGAGGAGGACTAAGACAGGGGGCTGTGATATTTTCATGTACATCATGCTTCTGGCTCCTTCCACCCTCCTTTTTTCTTTCAGCTTGTAGAAGCAACTCTGTTAGCCTGTGTGTCCATGTATATTTGGGTGCTTACAGGCATATTTGCAGAGGAGCAATGACAGGCTGAATAAAAAAAATCACCAGCACGTTTTTGAGAGGAGCTTTCTGGCAGAACAAATGCTTGACGTGCAGAAACGCAGCCTTTATGCATGTTCGGGGTTTTAAAGTGTAAATTGATTATTGATTACCGTATATACTCGAGTATAAGCCAAGTTTTTCAGCACATTTTTTGTGCTGAAGGTGCCCCCCTCGGCTTATACTCGAGTCAAGCACTTTTCTGCAGCAGAGAATGACATTTTCCGACCCGACTTTGGGGCCCCGTATCTCGGGGGCCACTTGGTGCTAGGAACCCCAAGCACCAAGTTCCTAGCACCAAGTGGCCCCGAGATACAGGGCCCCAAAGTCGGTCAACTGTGTCCATCTGCAGCAATGTCATTTTGGGACCCTTTGGACCCTTTCCTAGGCATCTAGGAAACCTTAACAACCAAGTTTGAAGTTCGGGCGACCTATGGCATGCAAATGGGCACAGTGAGGCATGCAAATGGGCACAGTGAGGCATGCAAATGGGCATTGTTGACCCTCTTTTCCACTTACAGTAGCTGCGCATTTCTCACCCTAGGCTTATACTTGAGTCAATAAGTTTTCGCAGTTTTTTGTGATAAAATTAGGTGCCTCGGATTATATTCGGGTCGGCTTTTACTCGAGTATATACAGTATAATGAAAAATGAGCAAAGGGAAATGTTTTGGAAAAAAATTGCTTATAAAAGCAAACGCCCTTGCAATACAAGCCATTATGAGTGTTTTTGTTCTACCACATTTTTTTCAGGCCTCTAGTGTGCATGGACCTAAAAAAGCCCACCTTTGCCTATACTACCAGACTGCCCTTGACAAAGTTATTATCGCTAAAAAGCCAAAGTAGCACAAAAAAACAGGAAAAGATGTATGATGTAAGAGGCAGAACTGCAGTCTGTGCAGAGAATTGGCACAAAGGCCAGCCAATAGTGTTTGAGTTATGGTGGGGAGCTCTATTTCCAGGTCATATGCAAGCTGTTCACGATGTGTTTGGTTCTTGTAGAGTTTGCCGCTAAAAGACTGTAAATAGAAGCCAGCATCCATGTCTTTTATTTCCAAGCGGACTTCTATAGGCGTCTTCTTGTACACACTTGGTATTCTACTGGCACTCAAATCACAAGTGAAAATGAAATATTCTTCCTGACACAACCCCTTCAAGCGTCACTGTTATAAGCTATGTAGGCAGCCATCTTGTCTGAAGAACCTACATCAGCCTCAGGGATCTCCCTCCTTCCTGGCAGAATTATGGTTCCACCTACAAAATGGCTGCTTCCTAGATTTTATGCTACTGTCGTGTTGTCTCTTATGTACATTAATGAAACTGTTTTGCAAAGTGCCTTGTTCATTCAAACAAGAGATACTTATAGACTGTACAACCAATCTATATGTACAATGAAAACAAATCTTTCCAAAATGGTGTGTGAGTGATACTTGAAATATCTACAGATTTTTTGTTTTTGGTTGGAACTCTTTAAAAGGAACCCATTGTTGAGGGGTGAAAAAAACGATGGCACAGGGAACAAAATACTTTTGCGTCATTTTTGATGAGCAGCAGTTCCAATACTAAACTAGATGTTCCCTGGCCAGGTACACTTGTCCGCTCCAGGGGGAGTTTGGGGGAAAAGGTGGTGTTACATTTAAAGAAGAAATCTTGAATTACTAAATATCCCCACTCCAAACTCAATTGTTCCCTCCAAACTGGGCACTGTATTGGTGCAGGCACAGGAGCCCGTCCACACTCCTTGTCTATCTATCCAAGCAAGCAATTACCAAGCAAGCACCAATGACATTACTGATCAGTAAAAAAAAACTTTAGACAACTGTAGCGGCCATAACCCCTAGGGGCAACCTTGAATTTTCTGGGCTTACCAATTACCTCCTCGTAGCTCGTCGTTCATTTTCTAGGGGTTCCCAGGGTTAGTACCCAGTAACTTCAGATACTGACACGCAAAAGTCCTTTTGAGGATTTTTATTCTGCAGGGGTAACATCCAACTTCAACACAGTCTCAATTAGGAATAGAGGGCACGGGTGATAAAACTCGGGCACTTTGAACTGCTGACATCAATTGAATGTCTCCCAGATAACCCAGAGAGTAGGCACTCGCAACTGGACCCTTCACTGCTGGATAAACCTCTAGCCATAGATTTAGCAGCCAACATGTGATCCGGAAAATTTGCAAAGTCTCTGCCACAGACTAGATTGTAACTGAAGACAAGTAGGAACCTTTCCTACAGTACCTGGATCTCTCAGCCTTCTTGGCGATACTGTGAGAAGTGTGGATTCTTTAGTGTCCATACAACTTAGCTCCCAGGCTCTTACCGAGCAGCCAGCTTCTTGGCCCCCCTACGAAGAGTCCTCCCCTGGCCGCTTGCACAAGTTGCCGTGTCCCTCCAATACCGAGAGCACACCGAGACACCTCTGAATCCTCCTTCAGTTACTGGGCCTCGAACTAGCCATTTCCGAGGCTCGGGAACACACGGATCCCCACCCAGACCATGAGGGTCTCTGGTGCTGGTCAGGGTGACCATGCTTGCGGGGACGGCAGACACTCCTGGGTCCGGGACCCCTCACGGGGTTGGTCCGGACCGGAACCAGGAATCGCCACACAGCCAAACCCTGAACACGTGACTTCAGCATCTTAAATGACCCTTCCCAGACTAAAGCGGGGCCAGACGCGCCCACTGATTGGCTCAGAGAAAGATTGGTACCTAACACATCCAACCAGGCCTGGTTCTCAGCCTGTCACAGGTGCCTGACTAGACCTATGACCAGGCAGAACTTCAGTACAGCCCAGCCAAACTGATGCCAAAGTAAAAAACCTATACAATTAACCCCCAGAACTCTGTTATAGTTCTGGAACGCTAAATTTACATATATAGCGCACACTTTAGTAAAGTGTCGGCGCTACACAACCTTAGCAAAGACGTGATACAACACTCCCTATGGAACAGCCTTTCTCAACCTTATTAAGATGGAGGAACCCTTGAAATAACTTTCTAGTTTCAGGGAACCCCTGATAATAATTACTATTTTTACAGTTCAGTGTTCATAAGATTTGTGATCAGTGGGAAGAAAGTTCCTTATATTTGCGGTCAATGGGAGGAATTCTGTTCCTACAGTTAGCTAAAAAGATTGTTGGTGTCAAAGGGAACTTAAGCCTGCCATAGACATTTCGAAAATCTCAGCCGGTTTGGCAGGAACCCGCCGAGATTTGAACCATGTACGGGCGGGCTGAATGTACCCAAGTTGATCGATCAATCATCTTTGAGACAACCAGCCTGTTGAATTTTACATGCAATTATTGCTAGTGGCTGTTATAGCCACTAGCAATAATCACTGTGTTCTTCTGGCAGGGACAGCTCCCCCCCCACCCGGAAGAACACAATGGCTCTGCGGGGAGGGATTCTCTTATCAACACTGTGTTGATGAGGGAATTGAGAGATTTTCTTTCCTGCAACCCATGGGTGCAGGAAAGAAAATCGCTCCACGTATGGCTGGCCTTATCTGAGAGGAAGAATTGCCTCCCTGCTGGAGGAACCCATAGCAGTCTTTGGAGGAACCCTAGTTGAAAAAAGTTTTTGTAGACCAGGGGTCTCCAAACCTTCTAAACAAAGGACTAAGTTTATTGTCCTTCCGACATTAGGGGGCCAGAGTGTGGCCAGTGGGGGTAGTAAATGTTTTGGCATCAGTGGAAGTAAACAATGCCCCATCTTTGGTATCAGTTGCAGGAATAGTGCCCCATTGTTGGTGTCAGGAATAGAGCCCAAGGGCCAAATAAAGGCAAGCAAAGGGCCACATCCGACCACCCCTGTGGTTGTGTTTGTCATCTTCCAGATCACTGTTTCTGATTATCTTTGAGTCTTACCCACCTTGCTTCCTCCTGAACATTGTTATTGGCCAATGAGCCAACCTTGCATAACAATGGGCCAGTAGGAATATGTGGAAGGGGGTGGGCAGACATTAGGGGGCCAGAGTGTGGCCAGTGGGGGTAGTAAATTTTTTTCTCGCATCAGTGGAAGTAAACAATGCCCCATCTTTGGTATCAGTTTCAGGAATAGTGCCCCATTGTTGGTGTCAGGAATAGAGCCCAAGGGCCAAATAAAGGCAAGCAAAGAGCAACATCCGACCACCCCTGTGGTTGTGTTTGTCGTCTCCCAGATCACTGTTTCTGATTATCTTTGAGTCTTGCCCACCTTGCTTCCTCCTGAACATTGTTATTGGCCAATGAGCCAACCTTGCATAACAATGGGCCAGTAGGAATATGTGGAAGGGGGTGGGCAGATTTCAGTACTATCAGTGAGTGTTGGAGTTTTGTCGCTCAGCCCTAGCAGTGGGTATAGAGGTAGATGAAGATATGTGTAGCTACCTCCTAGGTGTCTTCAATTTGTACCCCCAATTTCAGCTATTTTAATGACAGAATTACTTTAAAGATATACCCCCCCCCCCCCTCTCCCCCCAATTTACTATTTTATTAGGAATATCTGTTTGTTATCCCAAATAGCAATAGAGCATGTCCTTTAGCTAAAATCAATACATAAAGCACGTAGCTGTGGTCAAAAGGTGCAGCTGTTTCATGAAACAGTAGAATAATGGATGACGCACACTAGAGTTTAGGAGTTTAGAAAATAGAAAAATGATGGCAGAAAAAGACCAAGTAGTCCATCGAGACCCTTTTTTAACATTTTGAGGGTTTTTATTAGGGCTGTTACTGATTAAAATTTTCGTGTTCGATTAATCGTTTTTTTTTTTTTTTAATCGATTAATCGACTAATTTCGAATTAATTATAACGCACATACAGATCCAACTACTTTTAGCTGATCTCCTTGCATTGCAACTCTGCATTAGTCAGTGATAAATGTGGTATACACTATATACAATCACCCAACACTAGTTAGTTTCCACAATCCATGACTTTACTTCACACAAATATGTTTTTCAAAAATTCAAACTGTAGCACTGACGTAAGTAATTTTTTTTTCCACAGTAGCGTGACAATCCCTCCACCTCCGGTCTAACTAATCACACTCACCTTATGGCATGGACCCCTGTGCAAACAGGTGGTCATGCAAGCGGGTATCAAAAGGGTTAACATGGGCCATAAACTTCTCTCACGTCTCCTTAGATCTCAGCAAGGACGCCAGGTCATGGGTAGAAAGAAAAGATCTAAGTGCTCACCGCTTAAGTATAAGATTAAATTTTTGTGTTCAAAAAACAAACTACTCACATAAAGATGATAAAAACACAGCATGTAAAGCCGACAATCGTGTTAGTTCCGTAGGGCAGCAGCGGGTGACGTCATGCGTAGCTCTTCCCCCGTACGCGTTACGTTCAATCAGAACTTCAATGTCACCGGACTCCTCCCCCCTTCCCTTCGTTAGTAGACAGAGCCATTTGGGTTTTACCGGATCTCCGACGGAACTCCCTGAAGACCCAGAAGCCGGCGGAGAGGTGAGTACCAATCAAAAGAATTTTGATTGATCAAAAAAATGAACGATTAATTGAGGAATTAATCTTTAATTTTCACAGCCCTAGTTTTTATTTTTCTGAATGTATTTTTGAAGGTCACAAAGGCATCCAGTGTGTGTCAGTTTCAGTGGGAGAAAATAATCAGGGCAATGGATACGGGCCAGACTTGTTCAAGCAGACAGAATGTCCACAGAGATGACATTTTACAACCTTGGTGTTCAGAAGGCATCTTTAAAAACTCAACATGTTGACCCTTAAAGTTGTTGTAAACCCACTTATCGAAAAAAAAAAAAAAAAAAAAACACCACCTGCAAGACAAAGGCATAATGAGCTAGTATGCCGCCCTATCCCTACACTCAGTATGGGGGCAGGCTCTTAGGAATCAAGGCAGCAATTTTGTTTGCTGGGTAGGAGGATTTTTGTATTCCAGCAAGCAGGACTGAAAATGCTGGTTGGGATATCCGAGCAGAAGAGGCACTTCATTGTCTAAACAGGAAGGAGCGCATTGGATTTCAGGCAGGTCAACAAGTATTTTTCTGTACTTGCAGCATTGAAAATGGATGCATGTGCTGCAGAGAGGTATTGAATGCTTTTTATCCATGTTTAAAGCGGAGTTCCACCCTAAAGCCAACCCTATACACCACATGTGCCAAACACAAGGACACAAGGCCAGAATTTTGGTTGAAAGCCAAACAGTGAGGACACTGTGTGGAGAGTGAACACATTTTGCTTTTTTGACTGCTGGTGATTGCAGGATTGCATTTTTAGGTTCTTTCTGGACCTTTTCCATTTTATCTTCTTAATACCCTTTTCTTCTTACACTTTTTAAACAGTTTTTTTTTTTTTTTCCTTTCCTTCCTTCAGCTTACTAATTAAGGGGAGTGCCTAATTGCTCCCAGGTGTTTCAGGCCTATATAAGTTTGTGTAGAGCTCATGTGAAATTGCCAGAATTTTGGTTGAAAGCCAAACAGTGAGGACACTGTGTGGAGAGTGAACACATTTTGCTTTTTTGACTGCTGGTGATTGCAGGATTGCATTTTTAGGTTCTTTCTGGACCTTTTCCATTTTATCTTCTTAATACCCTTTTCTTCTTACACTTTTTAAACAGTTTTTTTTTTTTTTTCCTTTCCTTCCTTCAGCTTACTAATTAAGGGGAGTGCCTAATTGCTCCCAGGTGTTTCAGGCCTATATAAGTTTGTGTAGAGCTCATGTGAAATTGCCAGAATTTTGGTTGAAAGCCAAACAGTGAGGACACTGTGTGGAGAGTGAACACATTTTGCTTTTTTGACTGCTGGTGATTGCAGGATTGCATTTTTAGGTTCTTTCTGGACCTTTTCCATTTTATCTTCTTAATACCCTTTTCTTCTTACACTTTTTAAACAGTTTTTTTTTTTTCCTTTCCTTCCTTCAGCTTACTAATTAAGGGGAGTGCCTAATTGCTCCCAGGTGTTTCAGGCCTATATAAGTTTGTGTAGAGCTCATCGTGAGCCTGCTCATCTTTGAGACTGGTTGAACTCTGTCCAAGTGGAACTTGTCTAAGTGGTGAGTTAAAACCAGGAGTTTATAACAGGAGGTTGTAACAGGGGTCATAGTACCTGTGCAGGGTAAGTACCTGAGTGTGGTCTGAGTAGTGTGTGTGGATTGTTAGTACCTGTGTATTGTCTTGTTGAGTATTAGTGTCAGGAAGCTAGTTGTTAGGTAATTTGGACTGGGTATAAACTCTAATCCTCATTAAATTTATAGGTACGATGCCCGGCGGGTGTGGAGAGGCAACTCGGTGTACATCTTGCGGCATGTATGCATTCCTTGATCATCTGATCGAGGGTGAATACTGCTGTGCAAAATGTAAGCACATTGTTTCCCTGGAAGCCCAGGTTCTGAATCTGGGGAAGCAACTGTCAGCACTGAGAAGTCCCTCCATACTAAAGGGGAGTCGGGAACGTACATGGCAGGTGCCGGCAGGGGCCAGCACAGAGATGGGTGGAGAAAAAGAGGTGAAGGCACTAGAAAATAGTAGATGGGTGACAGTCAGGAAGGGTAGAGGGGGAAGGGCCAGGGAGGCCGATCCAGGGCTGGAGCATCCCAATAAGTATGCTCCATTGAGTGACATTGGTGATACCAGTCAGGGACCAGCACTGCTGGAGCTGAGGGACTCTCCTAGCTGCCAGGGGAAGAACTCCTCCAGTGAGATTGGGGGAGGAGCAAAGGGAAAGGAAAGACAGATTCTGGTGATAGGGGACTCAATTCTTAGAAGGACAGAGAGGGCAATCTGTAACAAAGACCTGAAGCGCCGAACTGTATGTTGTCTACCGGGCGCTCGGGTTCGGCACATCACGGATCTGGTGGACAGATTACTGGGAGGGCTGGGGAAGACCCGGCTGTCATGGTGCATGTTGGCACCAATGACAAAGTCAGAGGCAGATGGAGTGTCCTAATAAACGATTTTAGGGAATTGGGAGCTAAATTGAGGAAAAGGACCTCCAAGGTAGTATTCTCAGGAATACTACCGGTACATCGAGCCACACCAGAAAGGCAGAGGGAGATTAGGGAAGTAAACAAGTGGCTGAAGAGCTGGTGTAGAAAGGAGGGGTTTGGGTTCCTGGAGGACTGGGACGACTTCTCAGTCGATAACCGGTACTATAGAAGGGACGGACTGCACCTAAATGAGGAGGGTGCAGATCAGCTGGGAATAAGGATGGCCAAAAAGTTAGAGGGGTTTTTAAACTAGGCGATGGGGGGGAGGGGCCAGAGATAGGAATAGTCAGCGTGGAACATATTCCAGAGGGTAATATTAGGGGCATTAGTGGTAGGGTAACTAAAGCACATAAACCCAAGGTAAATATAGTAGCAAGTCCTAGTTGCAATCTCGGAACACCCAAGAGGGTAGTATGTGACTGGTCAAAATATAGTAATGCATTAAAGTGTTTGTTCACCAATGCCAGAAGTCTGCCAAGCAAAATAGGTGAGTTGGAAGCTCTGGTGCATCAGGAGAGCTATGATGTAATCGGTATTGCTGAAACTTGGCTGCAGTCCTCACATGACTGGGCTATAAATATTCCTGGCTTTGCACTCTTTCGGAAAGTCAGAGTTAAAAGGAAAGGTGGAGGGGTCTGTCTGTATGTGAGAAGTGATCTCAAAGCGAGTGTGAAAGAGGACCTGGGGGATGGAGAGTGTGATGAGTCTGAAGCATTATGGGTGGAACTGCATACAGATGTGCGTAGTTCAAAGTTAATCATTGGAGTTTGTTATAGACCACCCAATGTTAATGAGGAGGTGGAGACTCAGCTCCTTGCTCAAATAGAAAGGGCTGCAAGGGCTGGGACAGTGATAATAATGGGGGATTTTAACTACCCAGAAATTGACTGGAATAATGGCACTGCTGGGACAGTTAAAGGACAAAAATTTATAAACCTATTACAGGACAATTTTATGGTCCAGTTCATTGAGGCCCCAACCAGGAATGATGCTCTGCTGGATCTGGTAATCTCAAACCATGCAGAGCATATTACTAATGTTCAGATAAAGGAGCATCTGGGTAGCAGTGACCATAACATGATTTCATTTGATGTTAGCTGTAAGCAAAAATCACATACAGGAAAGATAAAAACACTTAATTTCAAGAGGGCAAATTTTCCAAGGATGAGGGCTGCTCTCCAGAACTTAGACTGGGAGAGAATATTGGCAACAATGGGCACAGAACAGAAATGGGGATTCTTCAAAAAGACTGTTTGTGAACTCACTGCAAAGTATATTCCCATGGGCAATAAATTTAAAAGGCTAAAAATAAAACCTATGTGGCTCACGGCCAAAGTTAAAAAAGCTATAAACTATAAGAAAAGAGCTTTTAAAAAATATAAAAATGAAGGATCACTAGTGTCATTTAAATGTTACAAAGAACATAACAGAATATGTAAAAAGGAAATCAAGGATGCAAAAATTCAAAACGAAAGACAGATTGCAAAAGATAGTAGGACAAACCCCAAAAAATTCTTCAAATATATTAATAGTAAAAAGGTCAAGTCTGAGCATGTAGGCCCTTTACAAAATAATCTAGAGTGGGTGACTGGGGACAAAGAGAAGGCTAATTTATTAAATACTTTCTTCAGCTCTGTGTATACAAAGGAGCATGGGGGAGCTCATGTCCACAATGGGGGTGGTAGTGACACAGCCCTAAATCCACAATGGCTCAAAAGTGATATGGTCCAGAAATATTTAGACAGAATAAAGGTGGATAAAGCACCTGGACCTGATGGCATCCACCCACGGATCCTAAAAGAATTGAGCTCTGTAATTTCAAAGCCATTGTATCTAATTTTTAGGGAATCATTAATGACAGGAATAGTACCACTGGATTGGCGCAGGGCGAACGTGGTGCCTATATTTAAAAAGGGAACAAAGTCTTTACCAAGTAACTATAGACCTGTTAGTTTAACTTCTATAGTTGGGAAGATACTGGAGAGATTATTAAAAGACCACATAGACGAGTTCTTGCAGGAAAAAAATATTTTAAGCAACAGACAGCATGGGTTCATGAAAGACAGAAGTTGTCAGACAAACCTCATTTCTTTTTATGAGGTGGTAAGTAAAACCTTGGACAGAGGCGTGGCTGTGGACGTGGTATACTTGGATTTTGCAAAAGCGTTCGATACAGTTCCCCACACAAGGCTCATGTGTAAGGTAAGGTCTACAGGTTTGGAAATATCGGTTTGTAAATGGATAGAAAACTGGCTAAAAGACAGAATTCAGAGAGTCGTGGTTAATGATTCTTACTCTGAATGGGCTAAGGTTATCAGTGGTGTACCCCAAGGTTCAGTGCTGGGACCCTTACTTTTTAATATCTTTATAAATGATATTGGGTCTGGGATCAAAAGTAACATTTCTGTCTTTGCAGATGACACCAAGCTATGCAGTGGAATAACGTCCTTACAGGAGGTCTCCAATTTACAAGCTGACCTCAATGCTCTGTCAAATTGGGCGACTATGTGGCAGATGAGGTTTAATGTTGATAAATGTAAAGTTATGCACTTGGGGTCTAAGAATATGCATGCATCATACATGCTAGGGGGAGTACAACTGGGGGAATCCGTAGTGGAGAAGGATCTGGGGGTTTTGGTAGATCATAAACTCAATAATAGCATGCAATGCCAAGCTGCGGTTTCCAAAGCGAGCAAAGTCCTTTCTTGTATTAAGAGAGGTATGGACTCCAGAGAGAGAGATATCATTTTGCCCCTGTTCAAATCATTAGTAAGACCTCATCTGGAATATGCAGTTCAGTTTTGGGCACCAGTTCTCAAAAAGGATATTGGGGAACTGGAGAAAGTGCAGAGAAGGGCAACCAAACTGATAAGAGGCATGGAGGAGCTCAGCTATGAGGAAAGATTAGAGGAACTGAATTTATTCACCCTTGATAAGAGGAGATTAAGGGGGGATATGATCAACATGTATAAATATATAAGGGGTCCATATAGTGAACTTGGTGTTGAGTTATTCACTTTACGGTCAACAAAGAGGACAAGGGGGCACTCTTTACGTCTAGAGGAGAAGAGATTTCATCTCCAAATAAGGAAAGGTTTCTTCACAGTAAGAGCTGTGAAAATGTGGAATAGACTCCCTGCAGATGTGGTTCTAGCCAGCTCAGTAGATTGCTTTAAGAAAGGCCTGGATACCTTCCTAAATGTACATAATATAACTGGGTACTGACATTTATAGGTAAAGTTGATCCAGGGAAAATCCGATTGCCTCTCGGGGGATCAGGAAGGAATTTTTTTCCCCTGCTTTAGCAAATTGGAGAATGCTCTGCTGGGGTTTTTTTTGCCTTCCACTGGATCAACTGTGGGTATAGAATGGGGTATATGGGATTGTATGATATATATATATATATATATATATATATATGTATGTATGTATGTATATATATGTATGTATATATATATATATATATATTTTTTTTTAGTTTAATTTGTGGTTGAACTGGATGGACTTGTGTCTTTTTTCAACCTAACTAACTATGTAACTATGTAAGGACCGCAGGCTAAATCTGTCCCGCCAGGCCATTTCATGTGGCCGTCACCCCCAGGCCTTTTTGCAGCTGAATGTGGTGGAAATACGTTCCACCACTTCCAGCTCTAGTCTTCTCCTCAACACTGTCACTTGTAAACACAGAAGCCTTCTTCTGTGTTTACAAGTACCAGTGTTGAGCAGAGGACAAGAGCTGGAAGTGGCAGAACAGATTTCCACCACATTCGGCTGCAAAAAGGCCTGGGGGTGACGGCCACATGAAATGGCCTGGCTGGCCAGATTTAGCCTGCGGGCCTTGTGAGCAATGGAGGGAGATGTGTGTAGAGGTCAAAGCCAAAAAGGGGTGGAAGTTAGATGGGGGCAGCCTTTGAAAGAGAGATGAACCCTGTACACTGTGCCTAGCACACCCTTGAACCCCACACTCTGTGCATAGCGCACCCCTGAACCCTGCACATGGGGTATTTATTGCCTTTTTAAGATCCTCTCACAGTGCAATTTGTCCATACCCACCGTTCGATGCGGTTTGACGCGGGGGGTTGTGGTTGAGTTCCTGCACCTATTCTCTGAGGAAAAAAAAGCCCTAAATAAAATTTATATACTCTAAAGCCTTGTAGACACGGTCAGGGTTTCTGATGGGAAGTGTTCGATGACAGGCTGTTGGTGGTAAATCCGAACGTGTGTATGCTCCATCGGACAATTGTTGTTGGACAAATGTTGGCTAGCATGTTTTCAAACTTTCCGCAAACAAATGTCTGTTGTCGGATTTTCCGAGCGTGTGTACACAAGTCCAAATTACAAACACGCATGCTCGGAAGCAAGGATGAGCCAGAAACGGTCGGTCTTGTAAACTAACGTTCGTAATGGAGAATTAACATTCGTGACGCGGCCAATTATGAAATCTCCAAATGCAGCGCACAATTCTCTTCTTCTTTAATGGGATAATAATGAAGCTGCTTTGCTGGTGATACTGATGGAGTTATTGCAAACTAATTTTCAAAGGCTTTTTTTTCCTAGTGATATCAAGAATAATATTATTATGCTTTTTTTTTTTTTTTTTTTTTGGGCAAGTTACCACACACCATTATCCTGTAGTTTTTAAGATCAATCAATCGAGGTGTTCCTTGTCAATTTTACATTGTATTTTTTTAAATGTAACTGCCGCGACTCCCAAACTGTCATTTGAAGTAAAACACATAGCCAAGTATTATTCTACACAATTTTTTTTATTGTGCATTAAAAAAAGAAAACAAATAAAATTAGACATGATATCTGCCAATAGAACTTAACCAAAAAGTGCATTCTATGCATCCAAAAATATAGAAAAAATACCAAATCAAATAATTATTCAACCTAAAAAAATAATGTCAAAGCAATAACTCCAAAGCCAATAATAAATAACACGTTATCTCCTCCGATTCCACAACATGTCTGGTTGACGAACGGGCGTTCAGAAACAAACTGAAAAGCACGAATCAACTCTCACCAAACTTCTACTAACATGAAATTAGGAGCCCAAAGGGTGGCGCTAAAGAGCTGAAAAACAATGTAGTACATCACTACGTTCGTATTTGTTGGCCAACAATTGTGTGGCCGTGTATGCAAGACAAGTTTGGGCCAACGCCCTTCGGAACAAAAATCCACGGTTTTGTTGGCCAACAATCCGATCGTGTGTACGAGGCTTTACAGGTACAACAGGCTATTTGAATGCAAACTTAATGCTGATGTGGCCCACAATGAAATTGAGTTTGACACCCCTATACACATTGGACTTTGAAGCAGCCTTGATGGATACTAGTCTCTATACATATGAATGCATTTGTATTTAAAGTGCAGGAAGCCATGACCACTGTGGTGCAGATTTAGGGAGAATTATCTGTACTAGATAACAGAGTAAAAAGATGGAGGTGCCCAGTCGCTCATTGCTGTGTGGAAAAGGCGCAGATTTTTCATTATAGCGTATTCCCTCCCTTTTACTCCAGTTCTCCAACTAGCACAATGGGTGCGCACAGTTGGGAAGGAGCATAGCGTAGGGCATTCATTCACCAGCTAAAGTGCAAATGAGACCCAAGGCGTATTTATTTCTGCATATATTACTTGGGGTGATGGCAAAGCAGGTGTGGCTGGGAGATTGAAATATGCACACGGTAATGTGCTTTGCAGAAGCAAAAATCCACACAACAGAAACACATTACAAAACTGGAAAAGAGGCAAATACTTTGTAAGTTTTATCACCTACAGCTTTGTTAAAGAGGACCTGTCAGGATGGCAGCCAAGTCACTGCAGACTGTCATGAGGTGCTAGTTCTGGGGTCCAGTATCAACATTAATATGCTCGCTCTTGAGGAGCTGTGCAATGCAACACTGGATGGACAAATAAAAGGGTACGGGGGGTATAAATTATTGTTATAAGATACACTATAATGTCAAAAGTAGTGGGACACCTGCCTTTAAAGCTGAACTTTAAATACACAGATGTAACACATACACTAAGGTGACCAGATATTTAAAATGAAATCCGGGGACATATTTTTTTTTTACTAGTAATGGCAGCAATCTGCCAGTCTTTGCCCATCTCCGCCGCCCGCCTCACAGCCTGTCAAATCTTACTCTCCGGGCCCCAGGTACTACTGGGTGGGGAGCAGAGGAAGATCACTTCACCAGGGAAGGCATGGAGATAAACAGATGGCTGGCCGGGACTTGAGCAAAGGCAGAAGAACATGCGCCCGAAACTGAAGAAATAGTCCCTCCGATCCGACCAGAACATGATCAACAGAAAGGGGCACAGATAATGGAAAAAATTAAACCCCCATAATCTAGTAGGAGCGGCAGAGGAGGTAGGGTGCGATTCAGATTTTTTTTTCTTATTCTGCACGGGCTGTCTTGGAAATTGTCCAAGCCCCTGTTCAAATTCCAATCCGGGGACAAAACCGGGGACAGACTTGGTCTGGGGACAGTATCCTCAATCCGGGGACTGTCCCCGGAAACCGGGGATGTCTGGTCACCCTAACATACACTATATTATGGCATCCCAGTCTTAGTCCGTAGGGTTCAATATTGAGTTGGCCCACCCTTTGCAGCTATAACAGCTTCAACTCTTCTGGGAAGGCTGTCCACAATGTTCAGGAGTGTGTCTATGGGAATGTTTGACCATTCTTCCAGAAGCGCATTGGTGAGGTCAGGCACTGATGTGGACAAGAAGCCCTGCCTCGCAGTCTGCTCTAATTTATCCCAAAGGTGTTCTATCGGGTTGGGGTCAGGACTCTGTGCAGACCAGTCAAGTTCATCAACCCCAAACTCACTCATTCTTGTCTTTGTGGACCTTGCTTTGTGCACTGGTGCGCAGTCATGTTGGAACAGGAAGGGGCCGTCCCCAAACTGTTCCCACAAAGTTGGGAGCATGAAATTGTCCAAAAAGTCTTAAATGCTGACACCTTAGGGGTTCCCTTCACTGGAACTAAGGGGCCAAGCCCAACCCTTGAAAAACAACCCCACACCATAATCCCCCCTCCACCAAATGATTTGGACCAGTGCACAAAGCAAGGTCCATAAAGACATGGATGAGCAAATTTGAGGTGGAGAAACTTGACTGGGCTGCACAACTAAAACGATAACTGGTATGCTACTGGCTTTAAGTAACATTGGTCTTGGAACTATGCAGGCGCCATCAAATGGAAGCTCAATCTTCCACAGCTCAAGGAACCCCTAGCCACCTCTGGAGGAAACCTGGTTGAAAATAGCTGGTCTAAGTTCTGAATGGTAATCCTGAGCCTGTCTTCAGAATTGAGTTACCAACCGGGAACAAGCCAGTCGTTAAAGTAGGAAATGTCTCAAACTTCTGTCGTTCATAATTGTTCCAGGTAAGAGAGTCAGCATAGGTGTGCGCATGGGGTGTGCCTGGGCACACCCTAATCGTCCCCCATGTGCATCGCTTTGCCTGGCCCTGGCAGTTCCATATGGGTTCCCAGCAGCAGAGTGAGGAGCCCAACTAACAAACCCGCTGCAGCCATTTACTATATGAAGAAAAACCTAAATGTGGATGAAGATCCAGCAGGTAACAAATAAAGAATACATGTATGAGGCAGCAGAAACCAGTGACTTATTGCAGTATAACAGTCGGAGAATGTCCATCACACGTATCAACTCCATAAATTCAATAGCAGTGGCAGTAGCAAATGTTCCTGTTTCCGGGAGCTCCGGTTCCCTGTAGGGCGTCATGCCCTTTCTGTTAATGTGGACTTTACTGACATACAGGTCACAAAGCATGCAACCCTTCCTGTGCTCAATGATGCATTGAGTGGAGCAAACAGTCCAGCGGCCAGAATAGCAAAAAAGTATAAAACGTCTCAATTTATGTCTTTCACAATTGTTCCAGGTAAGAGAGTCAATAGGACAGTCTTTCTCAAGCAGAGTTCCTCCTGAGGATGGTAGGGGGGTTCCTTGGGCCATAAGCAATGGCAAACTGATCTCCGACCCACACTGACCACCAAAGCAATTGGGGCAACTTCCAGTGGCGGTGCGTGCATAGAGGGCGCAGGAGCGCCCCCTCTTTCCTGCACCGCTCTATCACCAATAGATAGATTCATGCATTGCATGAATCTATCTATTGTCACCGCTGCCGCCCCCTATTCAGGTGTCCGGCCCCTTGTCGGGCGCCGCGCATCTGAATTACAGCGGGGGGGGGGGGGGGTGTTTTTGGAAGCGCCCTATTAGAGCTGTAAGCTCTAATAGGGGACCTGATTAGAGCGGTGGGCTCTAATAGGCTTCCATAAGGGTAAACAGCGGGCGCAATGCTGTGCATTCGCTGTTTACACAGTATTGTGTTAGAGAAGCGAATACATTGCTTCCCTAACACAGACCCGCCTCTCAGCCAATCAGGTTGCCGGGTCTGTTACCTGTCACCTGATTGGCTGAAGTCACAGGCGCTGTGATTGGATGCTAGGCGTCCAATCATAGCAGAATACAGGAGGAGCGCGGGAGAAGACATCGGGCGATGAGACACCGCTCGCCGCCTGACGCCGTCACCAGCTGCACACCGAGACAAGGTAAGTGCAAGGTAACTGCCACTGTGCAGGGGACACAGTGGCAGCACTTGAGGGGCACAGTGGCAGCACTTGAGGGGCACAGTGGCAGCGTTTAATGGGCACAGTGGCAGCGTTTAATGGGCACAGTGGCAGCGTTTGATAGCACAGTGAGGCTGTTTGTTTGCGCCCCCAAAAATTTTGAGCACCAGCCGCCCCTGGCAACTTCTACAATTTTAGGAAAGCACAATTTGTACTGGCTGCATTTCTTTTCTGTTTTTATTCTTTTCATTTTCAGATTATAACTAAAAAATGTTGTACAGTCTCAGAGCAGGATTATCTGGCCAGGATGCCAAATTTGCTAGGCATACCGTATAATTTATTCTTTTACATTTAAAATGTTCTGAAATTTAGTGATCGTGCTGATGTACTGCAAGCTATAGGTATAATTTTTCCCGGAGGTTTAATCAATATTTCAAAAGGTTCTGCTGAGATAAAAAGGTTGAGAAAGATTGCAGTAGGTAGAGGGGCCAGGAGGATGATGAGCCCATTGACTCCACCTTTAATAGCAAGTCAGTAGAGGCAGATCCCATATGTCTATCCTCACAGGAGCTATATAAAGTGCACCTGTCATGAAAGAGCTATGTTACCTGGCTGTTACAGTACTTTAAGTCACAAATCAAGCATGATGTACAGTACTGGTCCTAAAGTGTTCTATTTTCATGTGAGTCTTTGAATCAGAGCGCAGCTTCATAGACACACAGCTCTGGATGGTGCAGACACTGTGTGCCTCCATAGCAAGCGGAGGAGCCAGGATCGCCATCGGGGGACCCTAGAAGTGGAGGATTGGGGCAACTATGTGCAATACCACTGTACAGAGCAGTTGAGTTTAACATGTTTATTTTAATGAAAACATTTTTTACTTTAGTAACTGTCTTCAGACACATTCTTTGTTAGAGAACACCACTTTCCCAGGTGTGTAACATTTAGGGAGCAGTACCAGTCTCCTCCAATCCAGCAATACATGCCACCTCTCTCCCAGTGCTACTGGAGACAGGGCCCCTCCATATATCTATCTCTCCTGTGACTCCAGGCTGGCTCCCTAGGCACTCTGTGCAGTAGGTCCGGTCCCAGAAAGTAGGCTACGGGTGGCTAGTGGAGGTGTCAAGCACTTACTCACCTCACCTTACTCTTGGTAGTAAAGGGGGTTAACTGTCACCCAGCTCCTGGCTGATTGTCTGCTTTGCATGCAACACAGACACTGTAGTCATTGACAATGGCACATTAGTTTCCCCTGGATAGTACTCTGTATTTTAGACCCATGTGCTGTATCTTCTTTAACTCAGTCCCCAAGTTGTAAGCCCGGATCTATTGATACGCTGTTAATGCACCCCTTTAGGAGACTTCAGACCAGACAAAGTAGGTCAAATAAAGATCCTTTACTTGGTTTTAGATCCTTCACAGACCCCTCCCCCCTGCAAATCATAGCCCCCCTCCAAATCACAGCCCACCCTTTTTTATCACAATCCTCCCCCTTCACATCACACTGATACCCCCCCCCCCCCACCTTAACATCACACTGCCCTTCCCTTCACATAAAAATCCTCCCTTTACATCACAGTCCCTCCCATACATCACAGCCCCCTTCACATCACAGTCTCTTCTTTTACATCACAGCCCCCCCTTTTACATCAATGTCCTCTCCCAGCATCCTAGCAACCAATAACCTGCCTGTTAACTTGAAAAGTTAACTTAGGCAGCTCCCACTCTCCATCCAGAACTGTCGTACCTCCCACCCTTGTTGATTCAATAATGGTATTACTGAATGTTCTCCAGATGTCCAGATGGGAGAGTCACTCGGTCCAGATCTGGACCAGGGTCCACCATTTAGTGATGCCTGTTCTAATGGTTAATATGGTAATTTTCAACCACAGCAATGAGGAAAATCAAAGGAGAAGGATGGAATTTTTGTCTGGTTTCTTATCTGATTGACCAACATTCCCAGTTGGAACTACATTTACATTCCATTCATACAAAATCGAATGTTGAAATTTGCAACATAGTAATGGCAATTTAAGACTTTCATAGGAAATTTGTTGAGTCACTAATGGTGTTACTGAATGTTCCTAAGATGGGAGAGTCACTCGGTCCGGATCTGGACCAGGGTCCAACATTTAGTGATGCTGTTCTAATGGTTAGTATGGTCATTTTCAAATAACGCAATGAGGAAAATCAAAGGAGAAGGATGGCATTTTTTTTATGGTTTCTTATCTGATTGACCAAAATTCCCAGTTGGAATCATGTTCATTTCCATTCATACAAAATCAAATGTTGAAATTCGCACCATAGTCATGGCAATTGAACAAACATTTTTTAAGACTTTTATAGGAAATTTGTTGAGTCACTAATGGTGTTACTGAATGTTCCCCAGATGGGAGAGTGACTCGGTCCAGATCTGGACCAGGGTCCACCATTTAATAATGCCTGTTCTAATGGTTAGTATGGTCATTTTCGACCACAGCAATGAGGAAAATCAAAGGAGAAGGATGGAATTTTTTTTTTATGGCCTCTTATCAAATTCCCAGTTGGAATCACATTCACTTCCATTCATACAAAATCGAATGTTGAAATTCACAACATAGTCATGGCAATTGAACAGAATTTTTTTAAGACTTTCATAGGAACTTTGTCGAGTCACAAATGGTGTTACTGAGTGTTCCCCTATTCCAAAAAAAAAAAAAAAAAAACATTTTTTTTTAATTTTTTAATCATTCCAAAGTGTTTAGACAGGTAAGTTCCGATTTTCCGCATCTCAGGCCGATGACAGAAAGAGAAGACAGATTGTGTTTTTGTGCCTTTTCATTTTTCTCATTAGATCCCATCCAAACATCTCTTGCTGTGCTGCAACCCACATTCTGCACATACAATGCGGCAGATGCGAGTATTACCTAGGAGACTCTCTCAATACCCTCTTTTAATCAAAGTCTGCTCTCACCAGGCAGGCAAATGAACTTGGTGCGGAACGCGGGGCCTGGCTGCGTACACCGATCGCATTGTGGGCACGGTGGCGCCTTGGAGGTAATTTACATTTCAATTCTTGGCAGACAAAGGGAACACTTCTGCAGCTCTATGGCATTTCCAGGCTCACCACCTGAGTCTATACAATGAGCGCTGCCCGGCGCAGAGATTCCGCGATGAGATTCAACGCCGCCGAAGACCGAGAGACGTAAACCGCTTCTGAATTATCTCAATATTAAAATTGTCAGCCCCGGAGTGGGTGGATGGAAGTTAATGAGAAAAGGATTTTTTCTTAAGATATCCTATCAAAGCCGTACAAAGTAATTGCAAATCTTCAGAATGTGACACTCAGAATGGAACGGACTGTTATCTAACCAAAGCTGTTTTCTTACTTCTCCGTTAAAACTCAATTAAAGAGGACCTGTCATGATTTGGCTCCTGCAGGAGTCTGAATATTCAGTCTAAAAGCCGAACTACAGCCTTCCCTTCAGTCTTGCACAGTTGTGCAGGCTCCTCTCCTGTACTGAAATGGTCCACTCGGATGACGCTGCAAACTGTGAGCTTCTGGCAGTGTGCATTAGAAGCTTTAGCAAGTCAGTGCCTGTCTCATTTCCTGGCTGGAGGACATACAGCATCATTTAGCCTTTACATCCTAGCCTGACTGTCCCTGGCCCGCCTTTACATGCATTGGATTTCAATTCTGTCAATCATGGAATCTAAGCATCACATGTGGGTGTTACCTGTGGCAGTCTGCATTTTTCAAATTCAGTCTTTCTAGGAACACCCAATTCTCCAGACTTACACCCATCTATTACAGCATTTGATATTTGCATAACTCCTCTTAAGAGCCAGCCCATTGCTTTCATCATGGCTGAAAGGAGTACGGAGGAGATGTGCCCAGTAGGTGGCTGGAGAGCCTATTAATAGCCAGGAGTTAGTTGATCCTGGGATCCCGTGTCAGATCCAGTCTGGCAGGAGGAGTCCCTAGCCTAAGGGAGCTCTGCCCCTAAGGGCAGTTTGCTGAAACGCTGCCAACATGCTCAATAAGGTCTCAGCTGTAGCATACATGGGGAGCCTATTTGAAGGGTTTTGTTTGGGTTCTTGGTCTGGAGAGAGGATGTCCAGCTGTCTTTTGGCAGTGTGAGCCTTTGTTTCTCCCTCACTAAAGAGTGCCCGGTGGATATTGGAAGGAGGCAGATTGTGATTGTCAGTTCTGATCTGAACTCCCACTGCTATTAATCACAGCAAGTGAGCCAATGAGAAGAGTGCGGGGGGCGGGGGGAGCCATGGCTCTATGTGTCTTATGGATGCATAGAGCAGGGCTTGAGAGCAAGCACGCACCAGTGCCCCATAGAAAATGGATTGCTATTGGTGGCACTGTTCAAGTGGGAGGAGCTAGGAGTGCCGGCGGTCAGACCCAAGAAGAGGAGGATCTGGTCTGCTCTGTGCAACCCACGGTACAGAGCAGGCAAGTATAACATGTTTGTTTTTTTAAAGCTGAACCTTTAACATCAATTTAATGCCTGAAGTGCCTAAAAGCGTCTAAACACGTTACACGCGTTTACAAGCGTGAACATCTTTTTTTTTGCCAAAGCTCTGCTGCCAGGAGGAAAGAAGTCTAGGAGAGTTATCAAAATGTCCAGTGGTGTGCATGAGACCTAACAGTGTCACCAGAGTAGGGTTGCCACCTCATCCCTTTAAAACCAAACACATATTAATTTACAGGTTCTTTGGCTTATTGGGTTGGTAATTAAACTCACTTGGTGCCTTATCTGTGTTAAATTAGCCTCAGAACCTGTGTAATTCACATGTGTTCGGATTTAAAGGGATGAAGTGGCTACCCTACACCAGAGGGGCTCAGCATAATGGCCAGGCAGGTAGCATTTTCAGAAGGAGACCAGCAGTGGCACCCCCCCCATACTAAATGTAAAAAAATAATAACCAAAAATTAAACCAAAAAATTTACAAGTACCCAAAGAGAACAAAAATAAAACAAAAGACAAGCCAACAAATAAAACCAGCAAACAACAAACTTTTTTTAGAGAAGCGAACACAAGGACCGAAACAACTAATGCCAAAGCAAACAACAATAAAACCTCAAAGAAAAGTCAAGAAATCGCATAGTCGCCATATCAGGAGAAAGAATGGAATATAAAAATCAAAAACTCAAAAACAAACAAAAAAATATCTACGATGATGCAAAAAAACAACCAAAGTTATCAAAATAAGAATAATAAAACAATACAATCCAGATAAAGGTCAAAGATATACACAAAAATTTATATGTAGAAGCGAAAAGCAATGTGCATGAGACCATAAATTAAAGTCAACAGAACAAAATGACAACCAGAGATAAAGGGTTGCCACCAAACCAAAATAAATAAAAAAAAGTCATAACAAGACCGAACAAAACCTTTAAAACCATAGACACATATTAAAAGTTCTTTACAAAGACGAAGACAAAAATCAACAAAATATTCTTTAAAGAGCTTAATTAAAGGAGACAAATAACACCAAAAAAAAATAACAACAACATAAATGGTAATAGAGCACTAAACTCCCCCAGCAGTCCAATGCTGCGCTATCATCCACCCCACCAAACACCCCCCACCCCACCACCCCCACATACCACATCACCCTGACGGACCCACAACCCACTCAAAACACCCGCCTCCCTGCACCTCACACGCATAACACGCCGACGACACCCTTCATCCCATCGTGCAACGGCACAATTCTCACACGACACCCCCCTCCCCCCAGAAACCGACACCACCACTTGCCAACCCCATAGCCATAGCCCACACCCTTACCACCTCACCCCACTCACCACAATAAAACGCACCCCGCCTCGCCACCACCCTCTCCCCCGCACGCCCAACTCCCCCAAAACACACACCCCCAACACACACCTGAACCCAGAACCCGCCGCTCCGCATAGCACCGCACCCCGCTCGTAAAACACCCAAGGAACCCGTCCCCCACTACCCATCCTCACCAGTCTCCAAAAATCTAGCACCCTCCATATGGAGCCTCCCCAAAGACAACAACACTCAGATCAAACCCCCCCAAGAAACAACCCCAACACGCAAAACACCCCACACGACTACCCATCAGGAGGGCATGGTGAGGCCCCTGCATCCCCTTCACAGAACCGCTCCCGACCCAGACAGGCGCCAGGAGACCCACCAAGGGACTATGCCCAGACACTCAAAACATCCCACCCAACAAAAAATCGCACACGGACAATCCGCCCTACGCCACCCATAGCAAATTAACCCGACGACGTAGGTAGGTATAACTCACCACGTCTCATAATCAGCCCCTTCATAAAACACCTGCGTGGTCCACAACCTGAACTCCACATAGAACCAACCTCCAGAGCTATCAACCCTTCCAAACGCCACGCCACCCCAACAATCAAAAAAGACCTCGTGCAGGACAACGCCACAATAAAAACACACACCCACCTGCGCATCACCAACCAACGCAATTACCACCCCGCGCACCCGCCGACCACCCCAACGCATCTAACACAGACCCCAACGACCGCCCATTTGACCCTCACACCCTCCCCATCAACACTTAATTGCACACTGAAAAACATCTCCCACTCCAGCCATCCTACAGTGACCAACCATAACACCTCGCACCACTACCGATAACCATCAAGACCCAACACGAACTCCCAACCAAGAAAACCCGCACCCCAAACAAACAACAATAAATACCGACTAACCACGCTAAACAAACAACCAAATAACAAACAACAAAACAAGCCAAATTACAACACGTCGCCAACATCAGCCGTACCCCGCTATCCCATCAAACACAACCTCCCGATCTTAAGAAAAACAACAGCCACACACGCCCACACTCTACCATACACTCAGACCCCCTGAAACGCAAAAACCCAACAACAGCACTGCGCGCGTCCGAAAATCACCAACTCCACGAGCGTTGCCATCCACCCAGCCTCCCTGATCGACTACATAGCCAATGCGATCGACACAACTGAAGTCCCATACGCCAAAACTCACACCCGCCGCCCCCGGCGCAGTACTCGCCGCTGCGATCCGTCCACATACGTTCAACCTACCCTCACGCGCCAGCCCCGCCTATACAGACCCCACTCCCACCCCCCACATCACACGCCAGTGGACCCGCGAGATGACCCCATGATCAACACCGAACCGCCCCTCAAACACTCTTAGCCCACCCTACGACGATGGACCAGCACACCGCACCATCCCCACCCTGTCGCACGGCGCAGCTGCTCGATTAGATCCACACCAAAGACCCAACAAATCACAAGTCCCCCTTCACCAACATCCCCCACAATCCAAAACGCAAACCAAAATAAACCACTAAGCCCAATGCACCACCCACCCCCCCGTGCAACAATTACACGTTACGCCGCGCCAGACCCCCCGGGACTCCTCACCCTGCCAACAAGCGTCCCGCCATTGGCTCAAATTCTACCCCACAGAAAAAAAACAAAGCCACGGTCCCCACCCCATACCAATAGGCCCACCAAACCAACACATATCCAAATCATAATAAAAGACAACAAATAACCGCCCAAACATGTTACCACAACATAAAATCAACACCATTTGCCCAAAACCCAAAATAACACACACCAACGACCAACAGCACTAATACCCTAACAAAGGCAAACAACAGAATTCCGCCATAGAATTACACAAACACCACAACACTAGGATGGAATGTCCGCGGCCACGCGAAGAATTATGATTCACCCGACCCAACAACCACAACAATACAACCAAAAAAAATGAATCAATGAACTAACGCTTTCAACAATTCACTACCACTAAGACCGCCCTCCATTGTGCCACACACCAAAACCCCGACCCAAAACACACCCAACTAAAAAACAACCTCACAACAAACCATCCGCACGCAAAACCCTAGGCAGCAAGAGATGGCACTAATTCCCAAACGTTTCACACAAAGAATATTACCCACCCCAAAGACACACAAAAAAAAGACAATTTTCCCATTTGAAATCCGCACATGACGATTGAACATCTTTTTTTTTTGCCCAACCCCGGGGGCTCTGGCCACTTGGCGCCCGTATCCGCAACACGTGCATCATGGCCCCCTGGGCCTAACGCAAGACGAAAGACTCATCTCCCCCCCCCAACCAGAAGCGGTATGTTTGACGCCGAAGACTCACGGCACCCCCCACCAAATACAGCTTATCACAAATAGTACCAAATCCCCCCCCCCACCACATCCAGAGAGTTATTCACATGAGCCCAAAATCAACATACCCCGCAGATTAGTGATGCATGAAAAACCACACAAACAAAGGCACCTGTGTAATTCACATGTGTTGAAATATGATTTAAACGATGTGAAAAAACAATTCAACAATAACAAAACAATCACAGAATGGCACCCCCCCCATACTAAATGTAAATTGGGTGAACTTTCCGACTTTTGCAAAGTTTCCTGGAGGCTGATTTGTGGTTCACTGATTTAAAGTGTTGGAATTTCACTTTGCCCTGCTGTTTCATTTCGCATCTCTAAATTTTCCGTAATTATGGATTATCATCTGCAAAGAATGGAACATTTTTCTAACACCTGAAAAGCATTACAATTAAATGAAGGAAAGGGAGGGAGTATTTCACTCTAATGCGAGACACTGATATAGATGTTTCATCCATCTCAACTGAAGATGGTTTTTATTTCCTGCACCTGAACACATTTTATTCATTATGAATTGTTAATATATCACTATTCATTAATGGGCTAAAAGAGACAGAAAGTAACATCTGCGGTGCCAGTAGTAGTTACATCCAAGTAGATTTGTTCTGTAATGTTGAAGATGTTTTGCCATTCATTCAATGGTTCTAATTGGTGTTTCCGGAACATACAGTATACACAGGTAACACAGATAACTCAGTCATCTTAAAGAGAACCTGTCACCAACTTTCAAATTTTACAATATGTGTGTAAATCCGCGCTAGGTCACCAATAACCAAAAAATAAGCAGCCAACTGTGATGCCAGTTCATAAATTCAATAGGAAAATAGCAGCACTAAAGAAAATATGCCATACATTTAAAAATTAAAAAAACGCATATAAAGTGCAAATATGCAAATAATACTGCATATACAGTGCCATGCGAAAGTATTCGGCCCCCTTGAACTTTTCAACCTTTTGCCACATTTCAGGCTTCAAATATAAAGATATAAAATTTAAATTTTTTGTGAAGAATCACCAACAAGTGGGACACAATTGTGAAGTGGAACGAAATCTATTGGATATTTTAAACTTTTTTAGCAAATAAAAAACTGAAAAGTGGTGCGTGCAAAATTATTCGGCCCCTCACTTTCAGTGCAGCAAACTCACTCCAGAAGTTCAGCGAGGATCTCTGAATGATCCAATGTTGTCCTAAATGACTGATGGTGATAAATAGAATCCACCTGTGTGTAATCAAGTCTCTGTATAAATACACCTGCTCTGTGATAGTCTCAGGGTTCTGTTGAAAGCGCAGAGAGCATCATGAAGACCAAGTAACACACCAGGCAGGTCCGTAATACTGTTGTGGAGAAGTTTAAAGCCGGATTTGGATACAAAAAGATTTCCCAAGCTTTAAACATCCCAAGGAGCACTGTGCAAGCGATCGTTTTGAAATGGAAGGAGTATCAGACCACTGCAAATCTACCAAGACCTGGCTGTCCCTCTAAACTTTCAGCTCAGACAAAGAGAAGACTGATCAGAGATGCAGCCAAGAGGCCCATGATCACTCTGGATGAACTGCAGAGAACTACAGCTGAGGTGGGAGAGTCTGTCCATAGGACAACAATCAGTCGTACGCTGCACAAATCTGGCTTTTATGGAAGAGTGGCAAGAAGAAAGCCATTTCTCAAAGATATCCATAAAAAGTCTTGTCTAAAGTTTGCCACAAGCCGCCTGGGAGACACACCAAACATGTGGAAGAAGGTGTACTGGTCCGATGAAACCAAAATCAAACTTTTTGGCCACAATGCAAAACGATATGTTTGGCGTAAAAGCAACACAGCTCTTTACCCTCAACACACCATCCCCACTGTCAAACATGGTGGTGGCAGCATCATGGTTTGGGCCTGCTTTTCTTCAGCAGGGACAGGGAAGATGGTTAAAATTGAGGGGAAGATGGATGCAGCCAAATACAGGACCATTCTGGATGAAAACCTGTTGGAGTCTGCAAAAGACCTGAAACTGGGACGGAGATTTATCTTCCAACAAGACAATGATCCCAAACGTACAGCAAAATCTACAAAGGAATGGTTCACAAATAAATGTATCCAGGTGTTAGAATGGCCAAGTCAAAGTCCAGACCTGAATCCAATCGAGAATCTGTGGAAAGAGCTGAAAACTGCTGTTCACAAACGCTTTCCATCCAACCTCACTGAGCTCGAGCTGTTTTGCAAGGAAGAATGGGCAAGAATTTCAGTCTCTCGATGTGCAAAACTGATAGAGACATACCCCAAGCGACTTGCAGCTGTAATCGCAGCAAAAGGTGGCTCTACAAAGTATTAACGCAAGGGGGCTGAATAATTTTGCACGCCCCACTTTTCATTTTTTTATTAGTTAAAAAAGTTTCAAAAATCCAATAGATTTCGTTCCACTTCACAATTGTGTCCCACTTGTTGGTGATTCTTCACAAAAAAATAAAATTTTATATCTTTATGTTTGAAGCCTGAAATGTGGCAAAAGGTTGAAAAGTTCAAGGGGGCCGAATACTTTCGCAAGGCACTGTATACAAGGCCCATCCACACATAGACCCAGTTAAGCCATGAAAAACAAGAGTTCATCAAATCAAGTGCAAAAACAGTCCATTCATTTGCAGATGGATCCCTTCATGATATATCCGAAGAGCCACAATCACTCAATAGGTGCAGGGTGTTTAAATGGAGAGAAGTGGAATCCACCACCAGATAGCAGCAGTGTCAGAAACCATGAATCAGACTGAGACAGAAGTACAGTTAAATCACACTTGTTTAATAATAATAAAAATAGGTAAACATAGTCAAAACATAGCCAGAGTTCAGGAACCGGAACGGATAGTCAGACAAGCCAAAACGTCAGGGAGCCAGAGATGAGTGTAGTAGAACAGCAAGCAGGATCTGGAGCCAGAAGGAATGTCAGCCAAGCAAGTCTTTAACAGGAATACAGGAGAGCGTCTCTAGAGATGTGACCAAGGCGAAGGCAGAGATCATCTGGACTGGCTTAAGTAGGCAGGACTGACGAGCAAGATATCATCAACAGAGTAACTATGGAGAGATAAGAGCTGGCAATTAGCCGACAGCTGAGGGGCCAGTTTAGAGAAGGAAGGGCTGAGCCCAGCCCTGACACCATGCTGGAACGTACGTACCGGAAGTGATGTCAGGCGGGGGCGGTAACGCGTTTCTGAGCATGCGCGGATTGCTCCATTGTAAGAACTCAATTCCTGACAGAAGTGCTCTATATTCTTTCTCCTTTCTTGGCACAAGTATGTAGCACACCCCCGAAAGAGCTGCTGGTGAATGTGGTCCTATTTCCCCCATTCAGAGCACACACAGCTAGGCACAAGGCATTTTCCGCATTTTTCTAATGGCTGAAAAAATCTATCTAGGGGTTTCTTTTTGTGTTTTTATTGGGGAATGGTGAACTTGGATAGGATTGGGGAGCATGGGATACCCCTGAACTGCAAAAACTGTACAACTTGAGGACAGCTTAAACTTTGGCTGTTTTGCACAAACTCCTGGCTGCACCACACTTGCAAAATAAATGTTCCACTGAATCTCTAGGCTGATTGTGGCCTGTACTGTCCTTCCAGAGTCTCAAAGCACCACACTTTCACTCTCAGCAGCCCTGGGGCCTTGTACTCACTTAGCCCCAGGATCATTAGTTGCCTCCAGCCGATATCCACCAGGCTTTTCCTAGTGAGGGAGATGTAAATTCACACCGCTTCTGGTGAACTTGGGCTCTCTCCTACAGCTTCCTCCCGGCTTTCTCCCTTGAGCTTCCTGACCCAACTGGATCCTTGACTTGTAAATAGGCCCCTCAGCTAAGCCTAGCTGGGACCTTGGTGTCTTCAGGCTGGCTTTCTCCAAGACTCACAGACTTCTTCCCATGGGGCTGCACACGGCTCTCCTTCAACAAGACTGCCCCTGTTACTCAGACTTCAAACTACTTATGAGCTCTCCCTCAGCCTTCTGGACACACCTCCCCAGGGATTGGCTGGAGTTCAATAACTATTCAGGCTGCCTGTTCTGCTCTCCTCCTACTATGCTTCTAGAAGCCTTTAGAAGACAGGGAGAAGTAGCAGAACAGCAACCTGTAAAACACACTGAGCAGCCCAAAGCAACCAACTCCAGAGGAGCTAAACTATAATTACCTAGCAGCCTACTATAAACTAGGAGGGTGCTACATGTGTATGTGTATATATATATATATATATATACACTGTGTATATATGTATGTATATATATATATATATATATATATATATATATATATATATATACACTGTATATATATATATATATATATATATATATATATATATATATATATATATACACTGTATATATATATATATATATATATATATATATATATATATGCAGCACAGTGGCGGCTAGTGCTCAAATTTCACCCCAGCCACGGAGGGGGTGCAACCCAAGGCCCCCACCCAGCCAGCACCCCCCCCCCCCCCCTTGATTGCTGCTTCGCTGGCTCGCCCGTCGCCTGCCAGGCCCTCCCCGCCAGCCCCACACTTGCCTTCATCCCTGCATCTCTCTCCCCAAGTCCCAGCCCCGAGTCTCCTCACGGCCATTCAGGAATCCTGGAATCCAGGACAATCTGGCCAATCAGGACCTGATTGGCCGGGAGGAGAAACAGGAAGACATTAGCGAATATTAATTTGCTAATGTCACACAGCTGGGTGAGCCCATCCTTTTTTGAAGCCAATTAAAGCCTCAGGCTCTAATCATGCGCTTCCAAAAAAAAAAATGTTGAAATCCATGTGTCCGGCACCCTGCATGTAGATTAGCGGTCAGGCACCCTGAATGATCGGCCGCCACTGATCCAGCAGCAAGGTGTTTAAACCCATTACCATTCTGCCAACTGATATATTTTTGGATTGGGTGAGAAGGCGACCACAAACATGGCAGAACATACAACTCTTCGGTGAATACTGAACCCAGGACCCAGTTCTGCTGGGAAGGTGCGCTAACCACTTAGTCACTGTTCTAGCAAAATAATTACAATTCTTTGCTCTGGTACCAGAGACTGATCACTGTGCCGGGAAGAAGCAGTAGGGGATTTAAAACCTGCTGAACATTTTTCGTACAGTTTTTCTTCTTTTTTTTTTTTTTTTCCTCTGTAACATTTACCGCAAAACATTCTGGAGCTTTCAGGAAGGCACACCCCGGGGACCTGAAGAAGGGACCATCGACCTTTTATCCGCGAGCTGGAGTATGATAGGGTAGAGCGTTGTCATTGAAATGCAGAGCACAGGGAATGCCTGACACCCGGCACACACAAATCTGCGGAGAGGCAAATAGCGAGCCAGCCTTTCGGGGATGGGAACGCTTATTTTCTGCTCTTTGTTGTAGAGCAGCAGTGCAGGAAATGAGCTGACACAGCCACGCAAAGCTGCACTCTCCTATTGCAAAGACAATTAGCTTTATGTTTCCATTTTCATGCTTCTTCCTTGCCGCTTCTCACAGAGAAAACTGTCATTTCCCAGTGACAACTTCAGCTCAGTACTTAGATTGCCGCTGAGCGCCAAACTAAATCTTTTGCAACCGTGTTAAAGGTGCACTGCAGTCAAAGTTAAAGTTTGACCCCCTGAGACAAGGCTGGGTTAACT
This sequence comes from Lithobates sylvaticus, assembly GCA_028564925.1. Classification (NCBI taxonomy): domain Eukaryota; kingdom Metazoa; phylum Chordata; class Amphibia; order Anura; family Ranidae; genus Lithobates; species Lithobates sylvaticus. Next base: position 214,617,200 of record CM053034.1, on the reverse strand, counting down.
ATTAAGCAAAATAAGCTTGTACTTAGGGCACCGAGGTGAGGTGGAATCAAAGAGTTTTCCCTCAGCTAGCATGCATGAGAGTAGCCAGGGTGTAAGCAGGTGCAGTTAGCTAGTCTGCCACTAGGTGGCACTGTTCCAGCATAGTGTCTGGTTACAGAAAGCAGTATCATCAGGTGCTAGGCCTCTTTTAGTTACAGCCCTCCTGTAGTGATGTCATGGGTCATTTGGTGCCCATATATAAGTCAGGTTGGGAGAAGCCCTAGTACAAACTATTAAAGCAGAGATCCACCCTAAAGTGGAACTTCTGCTCATCGGAATCCCTCCCCCTCACCGGTGCCACAATTGGCACCTTTCAGGGGGAAGGAGGGTGCAGATACCTGTATAATACAGGTATCTGCACCCACTTCCGGGCATAGATATCCGCAGAATCTGCGGGTATTTACCCCACTTCCTGTCCCCCCCCCCCCCCCCGCTGTCTGCTGGGAAACACACAGATCCCAGAGACAGCAGGGACCATCCTTTATTGCGCAGCGCGACTCACGCATGCTCAGTAGGGAAACGCTTCACTTCCTGATTCCCATACCGAAGATGGCGGCGGCAGCACCTGAGAGCCGAGCGACAGATCGGCTTCGGGTGCCGACATCGCGGGTGCGCTGGACGGGTTAGTGTCCATATTTTAAAAGTCAGCAGCTGCAGTATTTGTAGCTGCTGACTTAAAAAAAAAAAAAAAAAAAACGGCGGAACTCCCGCTTTAAAGAGGAACTAGTAAACTGTATCTGAGCAGCACAAACTAAATATATATAATTCATTTTTACTAATCAAAACAAACTCCCCCATCCATCCATGTCTCCATGCTTTATTCTGTTGAGAAATCAGTTTGAAAAATACCCCTCTAGCATTTCTAGTTGTGGCCATCTTGAGTAAGGGCAGATGATTCATGTAGCATTTACTTCCTGGAGTCCATCTGCCCTTAGCTTAGGGAGGGTGTGCTTAGCTGAGAAAGACCCTCATCCCTTCCTGATGACTCATAAGGTTTATGAGATCATTTTGGCTCAGGCCAGAGACCAGGAAGTAACTTAAAGCGGAGGTTCACACAAAAATTGAACCACTGCTTTTTGGAGCCCTCCCCCCCTCCGGTGTCACATTTGGCCCCTTTCAGGGGGGTGCAAATACCTGTATAATACAGGTATTTGCACACACTTCCGGGCATAGATAGCCGCAGAATCTACGGGTGTCTGCGGGTATCTACACCACTTTCCGTGACTCGTGCATGCACAGCACCCGAGAGCCGAGCGACAGGTAAGTGTCCATATTTTAAAAGTCAGCAGCTGCAGTATTTGTAGTTGCTGACTTTTTTTTAAAAAAAAATTTGGCGGAACTCCGCTTTAAGAAATGTAAAAAAATAAGTTTTCTATTTGCTAATGCTAGCAGCATAATGATTAAAAATTGTCAATGTTGACTGAGTGAGTGACCCTCCCCCCCCCCCCCCCAGTCCACTCCCCTGCCAAGTGACATATATCCACCACACCTTCTAGCACAAGTTCTCTCCCCTCCCAAATCTGCTCCCCCCCAGCACTGATTCAATCCCCTCTTCTGCTTCACCTTCAAGTGCAAGTCCTCTTCCCTTCCAAAGCCCCCCTGGTACATATGTGACCCCCCCTTCCACCGTCTAGCACAAGTCCTCTCCCCTCCCTAAGCACCCCCCCTCCCTCCTAGTATATATCTGTCTCCCACTCCACCCTACCTACCACAAGTCCTCTACCCTTGCAAAGCACCCCCCCCTCCCACTCCTAGTATATATCTGCCTCCCACTCTATCCCACATTCTACCACAAGTCCTCTATCCTCACAAAGCGACCCCCCCCCCCCCCCGGCACATATAATCTGGGTTTAGTTTGACCCTTTCGCTTAAGCCCCTCCCATTGTGATGTTTGGCCACACCCACTTTTTGCTGTGGCGCGCTTAGCACGCCACAGGCCTCTACCTGAGCTACTAGCCAGGCCTTAAGTGTTACTCGCCACCAGTTGCCCCACCCAACCCCTACCCTGCCCTGCCCCTAGTTTCACCCCTAAACACGTCCTCTTATATTATCTCATGAAATTACACTGTTAAAGGTTCTATGCAGAATTAATTTACAAAAATAAATATTAACAACAGCAACTTTAAGAATATTAACATAGAGGATATTTAATTGATCTGTCTGTGATGAATGAAATAAGGATCAGTGGCCGCTGGTTTTTTTTGGGGGGGGGCAAACAACCATCCCCATCCCCTCTAGTGGCAGACGGCATACCCCCCTGCAATGTTTGCTGGTAGCGAGTGCCGGGCAGCATGCAGCGGCTCTATGTCCTCTCCCCTATCTGTGGCTTCCAGCGTGCAGCACCTCCCTTCCTCTTAGGCTTCCAATAGGTTCGCCTGTCCTTTCAGACAATAGGATGACGGGTGTCAAAACCCGCTTCCTGATTGTCCGGGAGAAGGATCAGTGTTACAACAGCGAATATCCATTCGCTGTTGTCACAGGGTGGGCTGTGAACGCATTCGATGCGCCCAGAGCCCACCGTATTTTGAAACCTATTAGAGCCTCTGGCTCTAATCAGTGCTTTAAAAAAACACCCACCCGAATTGGAATCCATGCATTCGGCATCCTGAAAGGGGAGGCGGCGATGGATAGGGGGCCAATGCCGTGCGCCCTTAATGGATAAGAAAAAAAATATGATTGGCTACTATAGGCACTGTACACATGATTACTGTCTTGTTAAATAAATATGCGCTACGTACAGACTGCAGGGTTGAGAGTTACACTACGTACCGAGTGCAGGGTTGAGAGGTGCCCTATGTACTGAGTGCAGGGTTGAGAGGTGCACTACGTACCGAGTGCAGGGTTGAGAGGTGCACTACGCAACAGAGTGTAGGGTTGAGAGGTGCACTATGTACCGAGTGCAGGGTTGAGAGGTGCACTACGTATCGAGTGCAGAGTTGCACTACGTACCGAGTGCAGGGATGAGAGGTGCACTACGTACCGAGTGCAGGGATGAGAGGTGCGCTACGTACCGAGTGCAGGGTTGAGAGATGCCCTACGTACCGAGTTCAGGAATGAGAGGTGCACTACGTACCGAGTGCAGGGATAAGAGGTGCCCTACGTACCGAGTGCAGGGATGAGAGGTGCGCTACGTACCAAGTGCAGGCTCGAGAGGTGCTCAAGAGGTGCACTATGTACCAAGTGCAGGGTTGAGGGATGCACTACGTACTGAGTGCAGGGCTGAGGAATGTGCTGTGTACTCCCAAGTACTCCCATTCTAGTATAAAGCTCTCTTTCCCACACATCCTCTAAAGTGGGGCTTCTGCAAAAGAGCAGCTACGACTTAACCGCCCCCACCAGCAGCCTGTATGGATGCAATAGAGCTGACAGGATCCTCTTCTCCTGCTCCCCTCCTTGCAAGGCACTGGGCCAGCAGCTTGCCCCCCTCTCCCCGCCTGAGCTGGGCAGACCTGACCCGCCCTCCCACCTGAGCCAAGCCAGCCCGCCTATCCGCCAGAGCCAAGTGGACCCGCCCCCCGCCTGAGCCAAGCCAGGCCACCTCGCCGCCCGAGCCGGAACACTCACCCTCCGCTTATTTCCACTCGCCAAATGCGAGCAGGCGAGTGGAAATTTTGAGGGCTGGTTTAGGATAACCAGGGAAGGCAAATTATAAGCAGAATAAACTTTAACTTTGCTGAAAATCATTGCTGTATACTGTAAATCATCATAAATGTATTCCTGCAGACATTTGTAAAAACTGAGTGTTTTTGCTGCGGCTGAGTATCATATGATTCGCTGACACAGCAGTGAAATGTTTTTGGTGGTAAGCTCTCAAATACTGGAAGTTGTCTATATGTCACGCCGCTCTCTGCAGTAGAGGGAGGCGAGGAGACGCGGTGAGCTATTTTGAGAGCGCTGAAGCTTCTGAAGATCTACCGTGATAAAACGATGAACGTTCTCAAAGTGCGCGGAATATGTTAAGACTATATGACAACTTACAGGTGAGTATGTCCTATTAAACAGCCAGAAATGAGCCATTATGTAGCCACAACTGTGTCTGGGCAGATGGGGATTTATGCTGAGAGCTGGCGGGATCAGGATGCAATGTACAATTGCGCAACTTACAATTCTCAGATTCACATCTGTGCTCTCTGGTAAAACGTGCATTGCAATTTTTTTTTATTGCTTCTTATTGCATCCCTGTCAGCACACTTCAACATACATGCGTTTCAGAGCACCACGAGGCACAGATGTTTACCATAAAAGAGTTTGTAAGCAGGTGCTTAATAAGGTATAGTGTTGCCTGTGTTAATTATCTGTCTGAGTTCCGTGTATTTTCTACTGTGAAAATATGCACTGCTTAGTTAAAGTGGTATTAAACCCAAAAACAAAAATGTAATATATTGCAGTTTACCAATCATTAGATGCGGTGGCTGCATTCGTTTTCATTTATTTGGCTTTTCCCCTCTGTTTTTACATGGTGATCTGGCCAGCAACAAACCTCCTGCATTAGTGACACACAGGAGGCACAGCAGACAGCAGTATTGTCAGTCTAGGGAGGGAGGGTAGTGTTAAATGTGTTAGCAGATTAAGGCTGGCCATAGACGGTTCAAATCTCGGATGATTCAGTAGGAACCATTTGAGATTTGAACCAAGTAAGGGCAGGATGAATGTATCAAGTTGACTGATCAGCTTGGGTACAACCAGCCTGCCGTATTCACTTGCGATTATCACTAGCGGCTGCTATAGCCACTAGCAATAATCACTGACTTCTCCCACCAGGAGCAGACAATTGTTTGGCAGGAGGGATACCCTGTTAGCGCTGTCTGTGTTGATGGCGGAATCGTGCAAATTTGTTTCCTGCAACCCGTAGTTGAAGGAAAGAAATTTGCACCATCATTGGCCGGCCTAAGATACACTAACAAATTTAAGCCAAACTCCAGCTCACATTGAAGATCTCTCTGAGAACTGTCCCTTTGTTACACTTAACTACATTGTACTTCAGTAAATGATCTTTGTTGAAGTCATAAAATGGGTTCATGCATGGTGTATCCAAAGAACAGGGCATAAAAGGTACAGAGAGGTTTTAGCATATGCAGTAAGCCAGTCAGGAAACTGGTGACATGACAATGGTGATGGAGCCCTTGTCGTTAAGAAGCTTGGTGCTTAGGCTCCTTCCCAAGCGACCGGTTCCCCACATACTGGGGCAGAACTCATGGCCAGGGCCTCCTAGGGACTTAGCCTGGGAATCACGGAGGAAGATGTAGTGAGGTGTTGGGAGAAGAATAAGCATGTACAGTGATGTCACTGGAAATTAGGTGACAGGTTACTGGGTTGGTGGAGTCAGGTACAAGCTCTGGCCAAAATGTATTGGGTGTCAGTGGACAGGAGTCACAGCTTCCTTCCAATTTTGGTCCAAACCCAAGTTCAGATCAAACCTGGGTTCATCCCTAGTCTCCACTCTGACGCATTTTGTCACTTTACCAAGTAACTTCATCAAGGGTAAGGACTGATAAGTCATGTGGTAAATTGATGAAACGTGTTGGGGTGGAGTCTGTGATGCCATCACAAAAACCAGTGCTTGTACGGAGGTTTCCAAAGGCTTGATGCCGATTCCCCTGTCTTAAAATTATATTAAAGTCAATTTTTATAAAAAATAACAAACATGTCATACTTACTTGCTCTGTGCAGTGTTTTTGCACCGAGCAGCCCCTATCCTTCTCTTCTCGGGTCCACTGCCATCGCTCCTGGCCCCTTCTTTCTGCCAAGTGCCCCTAGAGCAAACAGCTTGAATGGGGGCAACCAAGCAGGCTTGCTCCCTGAACCACAGCTCTGCGTGTCCATTTAAACATATAGCTCGCCCCACCTCTCTCCTGATTGGCTCACGTGCTGTGATTGACAGCCAATGGCTCCCATTGCTGTCTTAGCCAATGAGTAGGGAGATTCCCCGGAGAGACGAGGCTCTTGTGCACATGGCTGGAGGAAGATTGGACTCAGGTATTAGGGGGACTGTTGCACAGAGAAGGTTTTTTAACTTCATGCATAGAATGCATGAAGGTAAAAAAAAACCTTTACAAACTCTTTAAGTGGGCCATGCTTTAATATTTTGAGGTGAAAATACTGGCTTGCACTGGGTATATAGCACACATGTATTATTATAAGAGTTTCATTTTTAAAGCGTTAAAGCATGATGATGTTTTTTTTATCTTTTTTTGAGCTGAGGAGCCTAATGGAGGAGTGTGGAGCTCTGTTGCTATACCTAATAATAAGATCTGTTGTCCTTCCTCAGAGGCTTAATGTCATTAAGGGCAATCGTTCCGATTGCCCTTAATGACATTAAGCCTCTGAGAAAAGACGACATCGTCCGAAACATGTTAGGCGTCATTTTCCAGCATGTATTCTCTCTAGCCTACCCACAGTTCTATGGCAGCTAAGTTTCATGTCTATGTTTTTGTACTGAGCATACTTGCTATTAACATTGTATTTTATATGCTAATTTCTTGACATTGTAATTCTATCAAATGTGATCAATAAATAAATATTCTTTACTCAATACCTGGTCGGCCTTCTAAAAATCCAGAGGGGGTCATACCGTGCCTTGAGCACTAGGTTCTTTCTTTTGTTCGACACATTGGATTAGACGGACCAGGTTTATCGCACACACTGACAATCCTTGCTTTATTAATTTTGATCACATTATATATACATTGCACAAGCAAGTCACGTTGTAGTTCCTTATGATAATTTATTGACACATGTGATGTGGAAGTGTTTTTTGTGATTATTTATTTATGTGATTTTTTATTGCTTTGTAAAGTAGGTATGTGGTTGCACCGCACTTGTTAGTAGACTTAAGAAAAAAAAGGGGGTTTGTAAGTGGATTGTCTCATTTCTTAACCCCTTTGAACTAAGTCAGTCAAGAACAGGTGGGTCGGGAGGCTAGGGTGGGATAGATGGAGGTTGGTTGAAGGGAGTAGAGAGACCATAGGCAACCCGAGGTCAAAGGTGGAGAAAATCTGTATCATAAGGAACTACGTGACTTGTTTGTGCAATGTATATATTTATCTCACCTTCCATGATATATATGTAAAGTCCACTTTTTATTTTTATTCTAAAAGTCCTTATAACCATAACATCATAAATGTTGAACATCCTTTCAAAATGAATAAAGCAAGGATTGTCAGTATGTGCGATAAACCTGGTCCGTCTAATCCAATGTGTCGAACAAAAGATAGGACCCAGGTATTGAGTAAAAAATATTTATTTATTGATCACATTTGATAAAATTGCAATGTCAACAAATCCGCAGTAACGAACAGGCGTCGAGCTCGATGACGTCACAGCCAATAGCGACGGTTTGGTAAACAGACAGGCGCGCTCCTTCTTCAAGCTTGACCTGAGCCAAGCCTCGGTCTCAGTATACACAACCAGAATCAGGAAACCCTGCTGGCCGGGACTCCATGCCTGGATAATAACATCCACAGGCGTTATAACGCTGACTGACGCCATAGAGGACTCATGTGCTGACAACCCCTTTCCCATATGTAAGTGGATGTATGCACCTTTTGTGTTACAATAAATGCAACCGTTTTTAATTTGGTGGCGCCTTTCTTGTCTTCTTTTCGCATGTCCTGCCAAGTAGACCTCTGGTAGTGGCTTTACTTCATACCCCGTATGTGCTTTACTGACCCAAATTCTTTTGATACTGTGACGGACCTAGCCGGGACACGGGCTGTTGGAGGGGACTGAGTGCGAGCCTGTTGCCTTGCGATTATGGGCCCTGGCATTTGGGGGAACAGTGCTCTTTGAGCTGCAAGCCTGGGACCCCTGAGCTGGTGATACTTGGATTCAGGTCCATGCTGGCCCCCCAATACACATAGAATCTGTATGTGTATTTGGCATATTAGCAAGAGACGCTAATGTCATGACTCATGAACTCCAGCCACCTGTGTTATGTAATTGAGTATAGTCTGGCTTGTAGAAGTGTTTCACCTATTGTTGTGTGTGCTAATTAACCCTGCAATTGAATGAAGGAGCCCAGTGTTGATTAAGATAATTAGCTCATGCTAATTAGGTTAAGCTTTAGTCATCTAGCTGTATATAGGTGTGACATGTCAAATAAAGATTCATTCCTGATGTAGCCTACACTGGTGTTGTCTGGTGACTGGGTGAGCTAATGGGTCTTGGATTGTGTGGTACCGGACAGAGGAAGCATTTACGGCGGACATCTTGGGTACGAGGTCCGTCACAGATACCATAGAACCAACATGCACCCCTTTGAATAACTTCAGACCAGGCTTAGAACAGTTGATGCAACTTTACTTAAAAGTCTTTCAGCATTACAGCCTATGATGAATGTTAGCACTAGAAGAACCTAATCTATCCTAGCTGCTGCCCAGGCATTCCTCCAAAAGTAGTAGTCCATTTAGGCATCCTCCAAGTGTTGACTGATCTCCAAATTCCAGGTGCCCCCAACTGACTTCAAGGTGCAGCAGTCCTTCTCCACAGTAATCACAGCATGTCCGGCTTAGTGCAGTCTGAAAATAGAGACTTCAAATCCAGTCTCCGCCCCATTGTTATATCTCCGTTGGGTAGGTTGGATCCAAAAAGCCCGGGAACAGTAGCACACACATTAACTCTTATCCTTAGCCTGGGCCAGCCACTAACCAAAACCAACACTTCTGTAGGCAACCTGCCTAAAAGCCCCACTCTCTGTTGTATCCTCCCTCTTCTGTGATCCCAGCAGAATACCACAAATCAGAAGTCATCTAACCTCCACATTGAACAATGAGTTCATTTCATTCAGCTTATGGAATGTGTCTATCACCTGATTCATGATTCTCTTTCGAAACTTCAGGTCAAGGGGGAGCCATTGCTGACCGACTGACACCTCATATGGGAAAGTTGTCAGTATCCCAGATCATATATCACTAATGCCGCGTACACATGAGCGGTTTTGCTGTCGGAATAAACTCTGAAGGTTTCTCCGACGGAATTCCACTCAAGCGGTCTTGCCTACACACGGTCACACCAAAGTCCAACTGTCTAGAATGCTGTGACGTACAACACATACAACGGGACTAGAAAGAGGAAGTGCAATAGCCGGTAGCCAACAGCCAGTAGCCAACAGCTTCTGTCTCATACTTGCTTCCATGCATGCATAGTTTTTGGTACGTCGGAACAGCATACAGACAAGCGGTTTTCCCGATAGGAATTGGTTCCGTCGGAAAAATTTAGTACATGTTCTCTTTCTAGTTCGTCAGAATTTTCGACGTAAAAAGTCTGATGGTGCATACACACGATCAGAATATACGATGAAAAGTTCCCGTCTGACTTTTTCTGTCGGAAATTCCGCTCGTGTGTACATGGCATTAGACCTAGTTTTTGTGCCACCTTTTGTTTCCACTTAATGACCCAGCTGACATTGTACCTTGTTCACATATGTTGTTGCACACCCATGCATCTTTTGTCGATTAGGTGATTGTGTAACATGATCATTTTCATTGTATACCACTTTTTAATAAAAGTTTTTGTAAAAGAAAGTACCTGTTTGCCCAGACGGGGGGGGGGGGGTAACTTGATAGGTACCAGGGAATTCTAGTGGACACAAGATACCATTATATAAGAGCTTTGCAATTGGCCTCACCTGCCAGAAAATTACATGAGCAGGACTTGTTGTATCTGGGTCCAGTCATCTTCCTCAAAGTCTACACATATGTCTGATACCCATTTCTGGGTAAATGAAGGGGATCACTATGTAGCGGGGGTGGAGAGCATATTGTTGACCTACACTTTTGTGTTTCCTGATTGACAGGTCTTCTGCCACATCATCTCTACTCAGTCCTAGAAGATGCAGTTAGCAGCACTGATGTGATCATTACACTGCAAGTGAAGGGTACTGCAGTTATGTCTCCTCGGGGGCGGGCCTGTGACACCCTACACTCTCTATATGTCCCCAGAGGACCAACAGCAGCTTGTGATAAAAAGGTATTACTGCAGGAGGCAACTTCAGATTGCAGCCTGAGCTAATTTAATTTTTTATGCAACTGCTGGGGGACTATTTTATTTATAGACAATTTTGCCCAGCTTTAGGCTTTAAAGATTCAACACCCCCATTTGGTTGGTATCAGGGGCCAGCTCTAAGGACAGAATGCAGAACGAACCACAGCACCCCAGTGGAGCGTTTCCCATATCTGGGTCCAGTCATCTTCCTCAAAGTCTACATTTTCGTCACATACCCATTTCTGGGTAAATGAACGGGATCGCTGTGTAGCTGGGGTGTAGAGCATATGGTGGGCCTACATTTTTATGTTTCCTGTTTGCAAAAACCAGGATGATAGCCCAGGAACCTGCTCTTCAGAAAATAAGCCTGCAAAAGCATTCCTTTCCCTTTAATACTGTTATTCATAATCACCTGCGTTTTTTTATACCCCATGGACGGCGGATGTTTTATACGCCACAAACAACAATGCCATCCTGGTAATCAGAGCGAAATTATGTTAGACAACGCTCAGCGTTTGCGGATTAACAACGTGCCGCCTTGAAATAAATACTGAGCAGGAACACTAAGCGAATACAGATGGTCTGCAGAATTTTCGGTAACTCCAGTCGACTGGCACTGGGTAGGTTTGTACATAAATTACTCCTCCTTGGGGAAACGGAATAAAACAGAATCTGCACTTTTGTAAAGCACAAAAATAATGTGTAAATAAAAACAGAGTGGGGTGCTCTTAAATACGGAGCTCTTAGAAACTCTGAGCCTGCCGGCTGTCAGAGATATAAAAGATTTTACGGCAGCTTAGCTGGAGTTCTCCATTCGGAGCAAGACGATGTCCTCACAGCAACTTTATACCAGGGTTGGCAACGCTTGGATGACAGAAAGAGCCAGCAGCATCACGGGGAAGCAAAAGGATGTGCTGTTTACCCAAAATTAATTTTATGCCCAACCCCCCCCCCCCCCCCCCCCCCGCACATAGCATTTCCTTCTATTTTACCTATTTATGCACAGCCATTGAAGCCTAACTCTGGTATCAGCCCTCACCTTATCCAACTAGCTCCTCCAAACACCCCTTGATGCATGTTATGCTTTTTTACTTTTTTGTAAGTGTACCTTATCCATATTTTTTCAAGACAGTCACTTGACAGACAAGGTCTTCTGCCTCATCACCTCTACTCAGTCCTAGATGATGCACTGAGCAACGCTGAAGTGATCATTACACTGAGAGTGAGGGGTACTGTGTTTTTTTCTCCTCGGGGGCGGGTCCATGACACCCTGCACTCACTAGATGTCCCCAGAGGACCAAGAACACCTACAAAAGGTATGCATGAGGCAACTCTGGATTGAAGTATTGTAGCCTGAGCTAATTTTTTAATTGGATGCAACTGCTGGGGGACTAATTTATTTATAGACAATTTTTCCCAGCATTTAGCTTTAAAGTGGATGTAAACCCAAATTTTTTTTTTTTTATGCCATAATGTAGATAATAAGATTTCCGTTCATTTGAGCCCAGTCTTGCCACACAGATTTACTCGAGGCCTGAGCAATCCTCTTTTATTGTTCAGTTAGAGAAATCTTGACAAAAACGCCCCCTTGCTGTGAGTGACAGGTGATTTACATATCTCATGCACTAGCCTGAGACAGGTTATCATCAGATCACTGGATGTTCTACTCTGCCCAGCTCTGACTACATACATGTCCCCTAAATCACTTGTCTGTCTATAGTCTGCTGACTGTTCACATGATGAGAAACATCCAGTCAAAACACAGTAAAGCTGGGAGAGCTGAAGGGGAGGGGAGGGGGATGTGAATTGTGAACTTTTTACACAGGATGTGCCTGTCTCAGGCTAGTGCATGAGATATGTAAATCACCTGTCACTCACAGCAAGGGGGCGTTTTTGACAAAGTTTTCAAGACTTTGTCAAGATTTCTCTAATTGAACAATAAAAAGAGGATTACTCAGGCCTCGAGTAAATCTGTGTGGCAAGACTGGGCTCAAATGAAAGGAAATCATATTCTCTACATTATGACATCAAAAAAAAAATGTTGGGTTTACATCCACTTTAAAGACACAACACCATTTGGTTGGTGTCTAGGACCAGCTCTATGGACAGTTTAAGGACAAATCTGGCCAAAGCCTAAATACACATACATAGTCCCCTGCTGGGTGTATCGGCCGAAGGAACCCACTTAGTGGAGGACCAGATATAAAACCCTTCCAGAAGTGATTTATACCAGCCACACCCAGAGCTCTTCGAAACCATGAAGACTTGGCTCAAAACCCACCGGCAAAGTACGTACTGCATCTCTTCTTTTACAGACTGCTTCTGTTTTCATTTTTTTCTTTTGCAACAAAAAGTTTGTTTTAACATGTTAATGTCATTCAAAACTAATTTTTCAATATTTTTAAAGGATAAGTCTCTGTTCACACTTGTGCGACTTGTCATGCAAGTCATTCCCCATGTTTTCCAATGATTCCAACCATTCATATATGTGCGACTTAAAGTTGCAGCAACTTCAAAGTAGTTCATGCACTACTTTGGTCCGAGTTTCATGCAACTTGAAGGCCATAGACATCAATGTTAACCCTCAGAAGTTGCATGAAAGCCGTACCTGAATGTTATACAATTCAACTTGTTGTGCAACAGTTGTCCCTGGTCAAAGCCAAAGTCATATACAAGTTGCACCCATTAAAAGTTGTGTCAAAGTTGTGTGCACTCCAAAGTTGATGCAACTTTGAAGTCATACAAGTATGAAGGTCACCTTTCTGTAAGAAATAATATATTCACATACTTCGTATTTTTGCAGGCAAAAAATGTGCATTTATTATTTCTTGCATTCATGATCAGTGGGTCGCGGGTGCAATGTTGGCCTCTTACAGACATGTCCTCTAGCTTTCTTGCCCATACCTCTGTACAGATCTCCTGTTAGAAAGCTGGAGGACATGTCAGTGGACTACGAGGTGCTCATCAGTGCCCTTGCAGTCCATTAAGAACTACAAACCGTGGCAAACGGGACTTGTAGTATTCAGATTCCTGTAAATGAATGATGCACAGACGTGCCGTTTTCAAATCTGGCAGCAGGTGCGGGGAGGGGGAGATCAGGGGGTGGTGCTGGAGATAGTTCCACATTACACCCCAAAAACAGTTGTAATGGGTAACATGCTCCAAAAGGTGAACTCTTTAAATCTGTAGTATTCCTTGAAACAATACCCGATGATCCTACAATCTAAATCAGGGGTCTTCAAATTGTGGCCCTGGGGCCGTATGCATCCCCTTGCTTGACTTTCTCTGGCCCTTGGGGCACTTTTTCTTCCACTGATACAAGACACTATTCCTTCCACTGACACCAACAATGGGACAATATTCCTCAAACTGACAACAACAATGGGGCACTATTCCTCAAACTGACAACAACAATGGGGCACTATTATTCCTTCCCACTGACACCAGCGGTGGAGCACTAATTCTCCCACTGACACCAACGGTGGAGCACTAATTCTCCCACTGACACCAACGATGGAGTACTAATTCTCCCACTGACACCAACGATGGAGTACTAATTCTCCCACTGACACCAACGATGGAGCACTAATTCTCCCACTGGCACCAACGATGGAGTACTAATTCTCCCACTGACACCAACGATGGAGTACTAATTCTCCCACTGACACCAACGATGGAGCACTAATTCTCCCACTGACACCAACGATGGAGCACTAATTCTCCCACTGACACCAACGATGGAGCACTAATTCTCCCACTGACACCAACGATGGAGCACTAATTCTCCCACTGACACCAACGATGGAGCACTAATTCTCCCACTGACACCAACGATGGAGCACTAATTCTCCCACTGACACCAACGATGGAGCACTAATTCTCCCACTGACACCAACGATGGAGCACTAATTCTCCCACTGACACCAACGATGGAGCACTAATTCTCCCACTGACACCAACAATGGAGCACTAATTCTCCCACTGACACCAACGATGGAGCACTAATTCTCCCACTGACACCAACGATGGAGCACTAATTCTCCCACTGACACCAACGATGGAGCACTAATTCTCCCACTGACACCAACAATGGAGCACTAGTTTTCCCACTGACACCAGCACTATTCCTCCCCCTAATACCAAAGAGGCATTGTTTAACCCTACTGATGCCAGGATCATTTCTACTCCCAATGGCCCCTGTAAAGTCTAGAGGACAGTAAACTGGCCCTTTGTTTAGAAAGTTTGGAGACCTCTGGTCTAGAGCTTTGTTCAGACCTTTTCTGTTAAAGGGTGACAACACTCTGTCCCCATCTCCTAATTCCTCTTTTATGTTGTCACCCTGTCAAACAAAGTTCCAATAAAGACTACACGGGGCCCTGACAAAGCATATTACCTAGAACTGGTCCACTGTAGTTGCAATCAGGAAACTCATCCCGAGAAATGCTGCAGAAGATCATCAGCACTGAGAGGTTGAAAAAAAAGGTAAAAACAAATGCTTTATTTTAAAAAATGGCAGTCGTTTGTAATGCACAGGGGTTGATTTACTAAAGGCAAATAGAATGTGCACTTTGCAAGTGCAATTGCACTAATTTTCCTTAAAAAATGTAATGTGGTAAAGCTTCATTTTGTAATGAATACCCAATCAGGTGCAAGGAATTTTTTTTTTGTAAATAAAGCATCTTTGCTCACACATGATTGGATGGTGGAAATCAGCATAGCTTTACCACATTTTCTAAGCTCTGGGGAAAATTAGTGCAACTGCACTTGCAAAGTGCACAGTCTATTTGCCTGTGCTTTAGCAAACTAAATATAATTTAGTTAAAGTGGTTGTAAACCCTTGTTTACAACTTTAGCTTACAGGTAAGCCTATATTAAGGCTTACCTGTAGCTAACAAGGATATCTCCTAAACCTCCACGGTTTAGGAGATATACCTGTATTTGCATGTGCCGACGTCATGCGTCACATGCGCACTTGCGACAACTGAAGCAACGGCGCTATATGCCGATGCTTCAGTTGTACTGTGCGGCTCTCGTGCGCATGCGCGGAGTGACGACATTGCGTCTCTGGCAAATCACAGCGCCGGAGCCGCGATACCCGGAAGTCACTCCGGGAGAAGATGGCGGCGGTCGGAGGGGGAGAAGAGGACCGATGCCGAGGCTTCGATCTCAGGTAAGTGATACATAATTAGCTAGTATGCTATGCATACTAGCTAATTATGCCTTTGTCTTGCAGGTTTTTTTTTTTTTTTACGTTTTTTTTTAAGAGGGTTTACTTCCTGTTTAAGGTTTAACCTTAGCAGTAAACAGAATGACATTTGCTTTTTGTCTGCAACTATTCTCTAAAATGACCCTTTAAAGCTAAACTCAATGCACAAAAATGTTATTCAAATATATTCCTTAACAGCCACAAAGGATAAAAAATCCACTTTGTGTGAACCAAATACCTTTGAAAAACGATTTATTTCCTTGTAAAAGCAGCCGTGACGTCATCACTGTGCTGTGCATAGCCTGTGTAGAGTTCAGAGCTGTGGGAGGGACCTAGCAGGCTCCTCCCACAACAAGCTGCCTATTGAAAACTACAGGAGGGGGAGGAGACCAGACCAGTCACCCTGCACAAGGAGAGAGAGCCGCAGTGAGTGGTCTTTATTACAGAGGGAAATACTCACACTGGATTACTGCACAGATCTGGAAGAAATATACAAAGCACGCCGAGATTCAAGGAAGAATACACATGAGGAATGTATTTAGACAATATTTAGTTATCCCGGAGCTCACCTTTAAAAATACACTAAGACCTCCATACAGGCCATTGCTGTCTTTCTTCCTTTCCTGCCTTCTATCACACCATATGCTGCATTATGACAGGTGAACTTTAAGACACTTTTCCGAATGAGCTTCTTAGCGTTTATGGAATATTGAAGGCTTTTGTAGAGTCTCATTTCCCTGGAAGAGACCGAGAACAAGTGAGCTTTACTGACCTGTGAAATTGCCAGACATGAAGAATCATTGAAGCCTTTGAAGACAAATAACGCAGCCGGGGACAGCGACCGAGATTGATACTTGTTAATTCCCACGGTTCTTGACACCTCATTTAACAGGCCAGGCTTTATTCTGGAGCAGATCGCCATCTCCTACCAATCACTCAACGGGAAAATGCCGCACTCGGAATGGCTGCAAAGGATGAAAAACAGCCAGTTCTGAGCTACAAAGATGGCTGTTTGGGAACTGAATTTCAGATGGTTTTGGGACGTTGTATAAAAGGGCGACATTTGCAGTGCAAATCTGAATTGGACCTTATGGGGTAGTGTAGACTGGCATTATAAGCAATGTGCATTTTACATGTGCCTATGTGCTTTTAACAGAGTGGGGTCTATGTAAAAAAAAAGTTGCCAAACATCTGCACATTTAGGACGAAGATCTCCATAATATGTGTAGTTCCTATAGCGTTAGTGCCACCTAGGGGCCATAATGTTTTTTTTTTCCCATAAATACCTCAATCAGAAAAAAACACATTATGGCCACTGGGTGGCGCTGTTTGTCACATTCGCACAACAAAGGTTTTATACTAATGAACATGGACAAAGTTAACATAAAGTATATCTAAACTCAAGAACATAAATGTAATTTATTGCAGCTTACCAGTCCTTAGATGTGGAATCTGCTTCAGTTTTATTTTTTTGGCTTTTTTACCCTTTATATTTACCTAGTGATCCTGCCATTAAGGCACTTCATGTCCTAAGGTGACGACACAGTATTGCCAGTTCCTGGACCTAAACAGGGGTGATTCTGCCATTAAGGCACTTCCTGTCCTAAGGTGACGACACAGTATTGCCAGTTCCTGGACCTAAACAGGGGGGTCCCAAGCCTTTTCAGTTTCTTGGGGACAGTGGGCAGAAGCCCCAAAAAGTCCCACAGCACAGTCACCTAATGGGTTCTATTTTCAGGCTTTCATTGGAGTACTCAGTTCTTTTCCTTACAGAGGTATCTTGTAAAACTGTGCTTACAGGTATGTTCCCATGTGGCAGCATCCCATATCTGGGGCCCATGTAACACGGGGGCCTGGACATCATGGCTGGTGCATCAAAGGAACCATTCCAGGTATTGCCGCCAACCTATGTGTTGCAGCCAATGACCACCACTCCTACCCTGTACCGTCTGCTATAAGGGGTTCCCCAGGTATTGGCTGATTGCATTTATGAATTCCTCCCAAGGCTCCTCATTTCAGTAAAGCACTGTACTGCCATTACCTGACTATCTGCAGACATTTAGCAAATACGTCCACTTTGCACGCTACTGTCTTTCTCACAGTATCACATGGAGCCAAGGTTCCCTTTCTATAAACTCTTTACTGAATAGCTTTTAATGCCATAGTTCCCATAAAAAGGGATAGTAAAGTTCAGACAAAAATACTATCCATACCTATGGTTTTAGTACACCCCAAAAGGAAATACAAATATTTCTGCACTCACCCTAAACCCTCCCAACCCAAGCTGCTGAAAAAATATCTGAATGATTTAAAAAAATGTATATGCAACATACAGCGTTACCCAAAAATAAATATATAAAAAACAGTGGGAAGAATGCTCCTTACATTGGTGATCAGTGGGAAGAATGATCGTTACATTGGTGATCAGTGGGAAGAATGCTCCTTACATTGGTGGTCAGTGGGAAGAATGCTCCTTACATTGGTGGTCAGTGGGAAGAATGCTCCTTACATTGGTGGTCAGTGGGAAGAATGCTCCTTACATTGGTGGTCAGTGGGAAGTGGTAAACTCCCTTTACATAGGATTACCCCAATATCAACTTGCAAGCTTACAACTTATCCAAAACACAGCGGCAAGGCTGATAACAGGAAAAAAAAACTGGGAATCCATCTCCCCTTCCCTGAGGAGCCTACATTGGCTAACCGTAAAGAATCGGATCACATTCAAGACCCTCTGCCTCACCCACAAATGCACCCATGGAGACGGTCCTCAATACCTTCTCAAGAAAATAAAACACTACATACCCAATCGCAGTCTTCGATCGGCTAATAAAACCTCCTCCTCATTCCCAAATCCCGCTACAAATCAAAGGGGGAACGGAGATTCGCTGTCCAAGGACCACGGCTATGGAACGCTCTACCAACCTACATCCGCATGGAATAAAACCATCAGGCCTTCAGGAAAAAACTCAAGACCCACCTCTTCTAAGAAGCTTGACAACAAAGCACAAATACAGCGCCTTGAGGCGATTCCATTCGCATTGTAGCGCTATACAAATTATTCATTCATTCATTCAAGAATGCTCCTTACATTGGTGGTCAGTAGGAAAAATGTTCCTTACATTTGTGATCATTTGAAAGAATGCTCCTTACATTGGTGATCAGTGGGAAGAATGTTCCTTACATTGGTGGTCATTGGGAAGAATGCTCCTTACATTGGTGATCAGTGGGAAGAATGATCCTTACATTGGTGGTCATTGGGAAGAATGCTCCTTACATTGGTGATCAGTGGGAAAAAATGTTCCTTACATTGGTGATCAGTGGGAAGAATGTTCCTTACATTGGTGATCAGTGGGAAGAATGTTCCTTACATTGGTGGTCATTGGGAAGAATGCTCCTTACATTGGTGATCAGTGGGAAGAATGATCCTTACATTGGTGGTCATTGGGAAGAATGCTCCTTACATTGGTGATCAGTGGGAAAAAAATGTTCCTTACATTGGTGATCAGTGGGAAGAATGTTCCTTACATTGGTGATCAGTGGGAAGAATGTTTCCTTACATTGGTGGTCATTGGGAAGAATGCTCCTTACATTGGTGATCAGTGGGAAGAATGCCCCTTACATTGGTGATCAGTGGGAAGAATGATCCTTACATTGGTGGTCATTGGGAAGAATTTTCCTTACATTGGTGATCAGTGGGAAAAAATGTTCCTTACATTGGTGATCAGTGGGAAGAATGTTCCTTACATTGGAGGTCAGTGGGAAGAATGTTCCTTACATTGGTGATCAGTGGGAAGAATGTTCCTTACATTGGAGGTCAGTGGGTAGAATGCCTCTTACAGTGGGGGTCAGTGGAAAGCATGCACCCCTTACAGTGGTGGTCAGAATGCAAACCCTTACGGACAGCTAAAAGATCATTGCCATGCAACTGGCTCTACTAAGTGATGTTGACCCCGGAACTATACATGCACCTCCAAATGGGATGTCAATCAGCTATTGCTTTAGGGAACCTCTAGTAACCTCTGGAGGGACCCTGATTGAGAATGGCTGGAATAGAGTAAGAGAGGAATACAATCTGTCAGCTTATTTTTATTTTTTTGCCACCTGTGCCCCATTGGGGAGATTTCCCTTCACTTCCTGTCCCAAAGCCATAAGAAGTGAGAGGAAATCTCTCAAAAGCGAGGAAATCCCTGGCTCTTACCAGGATCACCAGAACTAGTGTTCTCATTGGAAAATTTTCCCTCTATTCCTGTTCTGGTGACGACCAAAGATTTGGGATTTTCCTTTCACTTTCGGTGATAATAGCAAACAGGACAAATGGAGAGAGTTAATCTCGCTAATGGGGACACGGACAGGTATAAAATCCTGGCAGGGGTTCTAATCCCTCTCCACTCTATCCAAAACTTAAAAAATAACTTTTGAGTTTAGTTATACTTTAAGAAGGGGGTGCTGTGGTGCTTCATGTTGCTCCCACTCCATGGCTGCTACTGGTCTCCTAGGGACTCAGGCCCTACCACAAGCTACTCACCAAGAAGGTACGCTCCCTGCAATTCCACAACCTACATGTTAGTTTGTTATCATGCCCATGGACCTCTCACTAACACTTCCTTCACTCACACATATGCCAAGGACTGGCCTTACACTCTAGATGGGTGAATGAGAAGGAAGGGGGGGGCACCTTGTGTTTGAAATAATGCAACTCTTGATGGAAGAATACAAACATCTATTGAAAGTGTGAGAATATACAGATCGAGCCAGCGCATTTCGTGGTAATTGCCTACCCCTTTTATAGGGCTGCTGAAATGTGCTAACAGAGATGGATGGAATCAACGTAGTACCAGAATTTCTTGTGATGGCAAATGCCAACTTGTGTAATGCAAAGGCAAAGGGCCTTTTACCTCTGCTCTGCATTACACAAGCCAGCATTTGCTATAAAAACAAAAAAAATGGTACTGCTGTGGAGTCCATCCATCTCTGTTAGCACATTTCAGCAGCCCCATAGAAGGGGTAGGCAATTACCACGAAATGCATTGGCTCAACCTGTACATTCTCACACTTTCAATAGAGACGTTTGTATTCTTCCACCAAGACGTTAGGGGGAGTTCTGGGAACTGTGTGAGAGGTACTGTAATACAGCCCTCAAATTTTCCACTCGCCTACTCGCATTTTGCGAGTGGAAACTGAGGGCTTGCGAGCTGGGCTGCCTGCCTGGGAGAGGGAGGGGGGGAGAGCACCATTGGCGGGTTGATCGGGAGCCGTTCTCCCAGCGATCGCCACGGGGGAGGAAGAGGAGAGCCGGCGGGATAGCACGCTGTTACCGGCGCTTACATTATACTTGTCTCCGCTCTGCTCGACACAGCCCCGCCTCCTCCTGACCCTTGCCAGTGATAGACAGAACGCCGGGCCAATGCTGCGATGCGTTCTGTCTATCACCGGCATGGGTCAGGAGGAGGCGGGGCTGTGTCGAGCAGAGCGGAGACAAGTTTAATGTAAGCGCCGGTAACAGCGTGCTATCCCGATTCCCGAGGCTGAAATGGGCACAGTGAGACTACAATGGGCACAGTAAGGCTGCAAAAGGGCACAGTATGGCTGCAAAGGGGCACAGTATGGCTGCAAAGGGGCTGCAAAGGGGCACAGTAAGGCTGCAAAGGGGCACAGTAAGGCTGCAAAGGGGCACAGTATGTGCCACAGTATGGCTGGTTCCAGACACTGCAGTAAAGATCATCCTCACCCCCCACATCCCACCCCAGTAGGGAGACAGAGAAATCGTGTTGGGAGTGTAGGGCCCGGGTTCCTGCTGGCAAGTCCCTCTGTGACCACTGTTTTTCAAAAGCAGCAGATGAAAGAGAGGGTGAAGACCAGCACCTTGAATCCTTAGTCAAGCGGGTCGTGAGAGAATCCCTGCAGTAGAGGGAGTCTCTTCAGCCTCGCGACCCGGAGCCATTGTGCTCTCCAACGGGAGAAGGGCAGGCCCACGTTACATGGGAATCGTCCCAACCAAGCCGCCCATCTGCTCCTCCCTCAGATAGTGAGTCGGAAGTAGAGGATCCCGGAATGGGCTTTGAGTACGCCCTGGTTCCCTCTTTGGTGAAAGCAGTGAGGGAAGCCTTGAATTGGGAAGATCCTGTAACTTCTCCTCCAAAGCAGAGGAAATTCTTCAAGCAGCTCAATACGGAGCGTCAATTTTTTTCCCTTTCTCACTGGAAAATTGCGGTAAGTATTTGATAGGAAATTTCCCGTTTTCTTTGACCAATCTGTGTACTTTTCAGTCGTTCCTTTTTGTTGCATTTCTAACTTTAAATATTTAACTTTCATCGGTTGGAAGAAAATCTAATAGGGAAACATAAATGAAGTGAAAGGCAGCTGATGCCAAGATTTTTTCAATCAGGCCTTAAACACGCGTTGCCCAACTTGCCCTATATTCCCCGGCGATCATTTTTTGCTGACCAGCATTTAACTATAAAAGTAAAATCGGCAGTCACTGGCTGACATATTTCAAGGATTTTTTTCCACCTTAGGATCTCTCCACTTATTGAAGTCTCCAGCATTTCTTCGGAAAACAAGAAGCTGGCGTCGATGTTGGGGAAACAGTCATTAAAGTGCGTCTCAGCGAGGAGAGCGCCAGGCCGGCGATACGGAGAAGAGATGAAAGGGACCTAATCCTCCAGAAGGTGTTTAGACACATGAAAAATAATCTCATCTTCAGCAGAACAACACTGACCCCTCCAAGGTCATAGTCATCGATCTGCCCCTGGAGGCTCCAGCCAGCACAGCGCCTATCAAATGCCATTCTGGCATCCCACTTACTACAGCTGAAATTATTTGTAAAGAGAAGCTAAATTATTTTTAGTTTATTAAAGATGCAGAGTAAGGTGATCCGCGCACTATAAATTATTATTTTTTTAAGGCTTAAAACGTTACTGTGCATAGAGTGTAGTTATTTGTACATGGGGTAGCTATGTATAGTCATCATTACATAGACAGATGTGGCTTCCTTCTTTGCAGTGATACATAATGGCTGTGCTTTACTTAATGCAATCAGCTTACTATACATTATTTTTTCAAGGTTTAAAACCTTGTTGTTTATATTGTGTAAATATATGTACATGAGGAAGTCATGTTTGTTCATTACATAGGCAGACGTTGCTTCCTACTTTGCACAGTTGCACAATGGTTGTGCTTTACTCAATATGATCAGTTTACTATAAATTATTATTTTTTTTTTTAGTTTTAAAGCCTTATTCTTTTGTATAGGGTGTAAATATATAATATATGCAAAGCACTGCATAAATTGGTGCATCAGCGCTGCTGTCCTCCTACCAGCGACTGCATTCCAGTGCAGCTGCTGCTGTAAATGGGCCCTTCTATAAAAATGAATGTGCTTTTGCATCCATTAAATGTATTTATGCAACTAGTATTAGAAACTCAACGTTGCTTGGCATAGACCTCTTGTAATCCCCCTGTACAATAGTGCTCAGACTGGAAAAAGAAGAATAACTACTAGAAGCCAATCAGGTGTGCTGCATGCTCAGGGGCACAAGTAAGCTTACTGATAGGAGGAGAGAGCAAGGGGATGAGCTCACCATTGTGCTGCTATTGCTTCATTGTCCAGTCACAGGCTGGGGGCAGGGAGATGACCTGGCTGTCATGCTTAACCCCTTCACGCCGACCGTACGCAAATATGCGTTCTCGGGTTGAAGGGGTTATACCGGGGTGATGCCTGCAGCTGGCCGAGCGACCAGCCGACACATCCGCCGGCCGACCGAAGACCCGAATGAAGCTGGAATCGGCTCTGATCGGGTCTCCTATCTAGTAACCCGGAGGCGATGCCATGACATCACTTCCGGTTTACTCGGCTGCCAATAATGCAGATTTTTTTAAATCCCTAGTATTCAAAAATGCTGATTTTGGGTCTTTTCTCTACATAAAGAGTACCTGTCACTAACTATTACTGTCACAAGGGATTTTTACATTTCTTGTGACATCAATAAAAATTATTAGAATATATTTTTTTTAAAACAGTGTAATAAAAATAAAAAAAATAATAAAAAAATTAATTCAAAGCCCCCCGTCCCTCCGTCCTCGTGTGCAGAAGCGAACGCATATGTAAATGGTGTTCAAACCATGCACAGGACCCCCTCTGTAACTCTAAACTGGTATTCGGTGGAAATATTTAAATCCTATGGAGTACCGTAGTTTGTCGCCATTCCACGAGTGTGGGCAATTTCAAAGCATGACATGTTAGGTATCTATTTACTCTGCGTAACATCATCTTTCATCTAAAAACTATATTAAAAAATTGGGCTAACTTTACTGTTTTTTTTTATTCATGAAAGTGTCTTTTTTCCCAAAAAATTGTGTTTGAAAGACTGCTGCGCAAATGCTGTGTGACATAAAAAATTAGCAACGATCGCCATTTTATTATCTAGAGCAGTGATGGCGAACCTTTTTGAGCCTGAGTGCCCAAACTGCAACCCAAAACAAACTTATTTATTTCAAAGTGCCAACACTGCAATTAGCGGGAGGGGGGGGGGTGTGGGAGAGGTAGATGTGAGAGAGCGGGCTAAGAGAGAGGGGGTGAGAAAGAGAGGGGGTGCATGAGAGAGAGGGTGTGAAAGAGAGAGGGGGACTGAGAAAGAGGGGTGCTGAGAGAGAGGGAGCGCGCTGAAGGAGAGAGAGGGAGGGGGGCTGAGACAGGGAGGCTGAGAGGAGAGTGAGGAGGGAGATGAGAGAAAGACCTCTAGCTCTGTCCCTATCTGCAGTCCCTGCTCTGCCCCCTGCCCCAGTATTTGTATGTGGGTAGTTGGTGTATGATTGTGTCCGGTACCTTCCATGCCAGTCTCCTTCCTTTATCCTGGGGAGCTCTCTGCTCTGTTCCATCTTGCGGCTCCTATCGCAGCCTGCTCCTCCCACCTGTCCTTCCGGACCCCCAGTCAGCCTGTTCTCCAGGCCTCACTGTTGAAGAGGAGGTTTGAGGAGTCCAGACTCCAGAAGGCACCGGGGATGCTGCGCCCGCTGCTCGCCTCTTTGGCCATCATGGAGGCGGTGAAGCTCTTCTCTCCCTCCCATGCTCTCAGGCCTGTAACCTTCTCTGCGGAGGCTGCCCACTCACTCGTGCTTGCTGCCGTTCTCTCACCACCGCAAACCTGGACTCTCTCGGGTGCCCACAGAAATAGCTCTGCGTGCCAGGTGTGGCACGCGTGCCATAGGTTTGCCATCACTGATCTAGAGTCTGTGCTAAAAAAATATATATATATGTAAGTAATAAGTAATAAGTAATAAGTAATATGTAAGTAATAAGTAATTTTCTAGCAAAAAAATACAGATTTTAACTTGTAAGCAACAAATATCAGAAATAGACTTAGGCATGAAAGGGTTAACTGAAGCAGAGAAAAGTCAGATCACCAACCTGGCTATACAGAAAAAAAAACTATATATGTATAGTAGTAAAGCTTTCAAAAATATATATTTTAATTGTTTATTTTTAATCAAGTTACAAAATACAAAGTGAGGAAACTTTAAGGCAAGGTTGTGGAAGACCGTTTCATGTCACAGGTCATACACCAGGGCAAGACTGAGCGCAGCAACAAGACACAAGGTAGTTATACTGCATCAGCAAGGTCTCTCCCAGGCAAAGATTTCAAAGCAGACTGGGGTTTCAAGATGTGCTGCTCATACTCTTTTGAAGAAACACAAAGAAACGGGCAACGTTGAGGACCGTAGACACAGGAGTCAAGCCAAGGAAACTTAAGGCAGCATAGGAAAGACACATCATGCTTACTTTCCTTTGACATTGGGAGATATTCAGCAGTGCCATCAGCACAGAATTGGCGGAAATCAGTGGGACCCAGGTATACCCATCTACTGCCTGAGTGGTCTTCAAGGAACAATGACCCTAAACATACAGTCAATGTCATTAAGAACTATCTTCTGTGTAAAGAAGAACAAGGAGTCCTGGAGGCAGCCACAAAAAAAAAAAAAAAAAAAAAAGATGTAAAAAAAAAAAAAAAATACTGGCCCTTGAAAAAAAAAAAATACAAAAAAGGTTCCTTAAGTGCACTGTGTTCGGACGCCGGACACAGTGCCCTTATGGGAAGTGCCACGTCTATGCAATCACGAGATTGCAGACGTGGCGCTGCATTTGCGGGCGTTTAGCCCGCCTTGCTGGGTTTTCTGAAGCGCAGAGTAGCTTCCGCCCGGCCATAGTAATATATACTACAGACGACCGGTGGAAGCTACTTGGTGCTTCGGATTTGATTGACATCTGACCTCAGTTAGATGTCACTTCCTGTTTCTCTCTCCCATTGCGCCCGGGAGAGGAAACAGAAAGTATGCCGCTCCATCAGTGCTACCAGTGGAAGGAAACACTGCAGGAGACACCAACAGCAAGGTAGGTACCGCTGGGGGGGTTAGGAGTGACAGAGGCTGCATTTAATAGGACACAGGCAGGTTGCATTTGGGGGGGGGGGGGGGGCAGAGGCTGCATTTAATGGGACACAGGCAGGTTGCATTTGGGGGGACAGAGGCTGCATTTGGAGGGACAGAGGGGGGATATAAGGCAGCACTGATAGGCTACACTGATGGGCACTGATGGGGCTGCACTGATGAGGCATCACTGAAAAGTTGCACTGATGGAGCTGCACTGATAAGGCAGCACTGATATGCTGCACTGATGAGGCTGCGCTGATGGCCACTGATGAGATGGCATTGATAAGCTGCACTGATAGGCCTGCACTGATAAGGCAGCACTGATATGCTGCACTGATGTGGCTGCGCTGATAAGGCAGCACTGATGGCCACTAATGAGGCTGCACTGATGGCCACTGATGAGGTGGCACTGATAAGCTGCACCTGATGGGCCTGCACTGATAAGCCAGCACTGATATTCTGCACTGATACACTGTACTGATGGGCACGGATAGGCTGGCTTTATGGCCACTGATGAGGCTGCACTGATGGTCACTGATGAGGCAGCAATGATGGCCACTGATGAGGACGGCAATGATGGCCACTAATGAGGGTGGCAATGATGGCCACTGATGAGGGCAGCAATGATGGCCACTGATGAGGGCGGCAATGATGTCCACTGAGGAGGCTGCAATGACGGGCACTAATAAGCTGCATTGATGGACACTGATGAGGCTGCACTGATATGCTGCACTGCTGAGCACTGACAGGGCTGCACTGATGGGCACTGATTTACTTTAGGTTAATATTGTTAAAGTTGTTGTTGTTAACATTTATTTTTGTAACTTAATTCTGCATAAAACATTTAACAGTGTCATTTCATGAGATCATTTATGAGGGCGTGTTTACTGGTGGCGAGTAATTCATAAGGCCTGGTAAGTAGATCAGGACTTGAAATTTTGAGCTCTGTGTATGTATATATATATATATATATATATATATATATATATATATATATATAACTGTGTACTTAATATATATATATATATATATATATCAACTGTGTACTTATCCATTTGCCTAGAGTTGAGTGAAAAACCGAGTATGCCATTGCTGACTTCTCATTCTGCAGATGCCATTTGCCTCATGCTGATCCTCATGTTTCAGTAGTTTATGTCCCTGACCACTGAGAAGTATGCAGATCAGGAATCTATACTTTAATCTTTCCTGCCTAAAGTCGACAAATCAACCACGCAAATTTTTTGAAGCGTCACCGTAACAGCCAGACAAGTAGCATTTTCAGACAGGGGACAATGGCAAGCATCACATTTCAGTTAACTTTAAATTCCTCTTTAATAGCGAATAAAATAGGATCCCTTCAAGCCAGGCACTGTCAACACAAGCCCCAGCTTCACGCAGAGCGCTCTGTTGGTAACATTCGCACCATCTGTCATCGCGTCCGGGTCACCTCGCTGCCCCGGACGAACCGCGTTGCTCATATTTACAGGTAGCATTTCCCAGGCTCTGGCAGAGCGCGGATCCATCTTCCAAAGGAGGGGGAGGTGTGATATTCAAAGGTGAAATACACACTTGATACAAAAAATGTTTTTGACTGTTATGTTCTGGCTGGAAGGATTAAACGCAGCTTTAATCCCGAGTTCAGACGGAGGCCGAGGCTTTGCCAGGTTGTTTGATGAATGTACAAAGGGAAGGATCGTTGGTTTCTGAGCAAATCAGCCGTTTAGAAAATATAATTAGCAATGTCCAGCTGACATCAAACACCTGAGTGATACCGATGCCTAGAAACTCAATATTAACAATTTCCGCGCCCCTTGCCTACCTAAATAAGGCGGTAAAAACAGACAGCTGAGCAGTGGATTTGATCAAACTAAATGGATCGGCCTGGGCAAAAAAAATTATTGATAATTTTGCATCAATCACCAGCATTGAGATGCTTTGGTCATAAATTTGATCGTATCCTAAGTGATCAGATTATGAGATTGCATGGGGAAACCAGAGATAGGATAGATAACTTGCAATCGTATCTTCCAACTATTGATCGATCAATTCCCTGCGTGTGTTATATCAGTTGAATGGGTTGTACAGTATAGACCAGGGGCGGCCCGTCCATTAGGGTCGCACAGGCGCCACCCCCTATCTATATGTCCGGCCCCTATGCAGGACGCTGGATGCATGAATTCCAATGGAAGGGGGAGTGTTTTTTTGAAGCACCTGATTAGAGCCAGAGGCAAAATAGGGTGGGCTCGGGGTGCAGAGCACTGCGAATGGGGGTGCCAATGGCTGAATGATCGATCGATCGGGAGGGAGGGTGGTTGTTTGATCCCCCCCAAAAAAAAACACCAGCCACACACTTGTATAGACTGGTTATTCCTATCAGGAGAGATAGATTGGAAAATCAATTATATATCAAAGTGTGTATGGCCACCGTTACATGTACAGAGTGCATAACAGCGTTATCTTAACAGGTATCAATTTAAACCCTTAAGAGTAGGGATGAGCCGAACACCCCCGGGTTCGGTTCGCACCAGAACCTTCAAACGGACCGAAAGTTCGCGCGAATTTTCGAACCCTATACGTTATAATGGACGCGAACGTTCGAAATCAAAAGTGCTAATTACAACGGCCAATATGCATGTTAATGTCATAAAACAGGTTTGGGGACCCGGGTCCTGCCCCAGGGGACATATATCAATGCAAAAAGAACTTTTAAAAACTAACGTTTTTTCGGGAGCAGTCATTTTAATGATGCATAAAGTGAAAAAAAAAAAAGTGAAATTTTCCTTTAAATATGGTACCAGGGGGGTGTCTAAAGTATGCCTGTGAAGTGGCATGTGTTTCCCGTGTTTAGAACTGTCCTTGCACAAAATGACATTTGTAAAGGAAAAAAAGAAGCCATTTAAAACCACTTGCGGCTTTAGGTTTGTTCTTAAGTAGAATCTGAACAGGTACATTATGAAGTGTAGCTCCATCCCAAAAAAAACTATTTTTAAGCTTTTTGGAGAACATAGGGAGGGGTTATCACCCCTGTAACGTTTGCTGTCTTTGCACATCTGTTCAGAACATGTCACCTCACTTTCCGTCCCAATGACAAATGTTTTTGGAAAAGTGGGGTTTTAATTGAAACAAGGATTGGTGATAAAGTATCAGTAGAGAGGAGATACCTTTTTCCCAAATTAAATCTAACAGGATAGAATTTCCCTTCCTAGGGGTAGATTTCCTCTCACTTCCTGTTTTCTCTTTCCATTTGCAAGTAGGAGTCGTTTTGTAAGTTGGATGTTTGAAAGTAGGGGCCTGGCGTATATACTCTGCAGAAATTTGCCCTATTAGATGTTGGTGTAGCCACAAGACTGGTGGGCACAGGAATGGGCCTGCTGTGAGTTAATAGATCAAGATTTGTAATTGCAAGCACCTGTTGAACAGGGCAGAAAAATTGGGGGTGGTGGTGGTGGTGGACGGTGTTGCCACAAGACTGTAAGCTCTCACAGTTACTCTTGGTGGGCGCAGGAATGGGCCCTGCTGTGAGTTATTAGATCAAGATTTGTAATTGCAAGCACCTGATGAACAGGGCAGAAAAATTGGGCCTTTGGCGGTGGTGGTGGACGGTGTTGCCACAAGACTGTAAGCTCTCACAGTTACTCTTGGTGGGCGCAGGAATGGGCCCTGCTGTGAGTTATTAGATCAAGATTTGTAATTGCAAGCACCTGATGAACAGGGCAGAAAAATTGGGCCTTTGGCGGTGGTGGTGGACGGTGTTGCCACAAGACTGTAAGCTCTCACAGTTACTCTTGGTGGGCGCAGGAATGGGCCCTGCTGTGAGTTATTAGATCAAGATTTGTAATTGCAAGCACCTGATGAACAGGGCAGAAAAATTGGGCCTTTGGCGGTGGTGGTGGACGGTGTTGCCACAAGACTGTAGGCCCTCATAGTTACTCTTGGTGGGCGCAGGAAGGGGCCCTGCTGTGAACTATTAGATCAAGATTTGTAATTACCCGCCCCTGTTAAACAGGGGCTGAAAAATTGTGCCTTAGGCGCTGGTGCCACAACACTGCAACCCCTCACAGATACTGTACTTGGAGCACAGCAGTCACACGTGTTGCGAAGCATTTTTTTAAAAAATTGTAAGTACACGCCCCTGTTAAACAGGGGCTGAAAAATTGTGCCTTAGGCACTGGTGTGGTGGCATGGATCATTGAGGAGGAGGAAGAGGATAGTCAGTGAACATAAGAGGACAGTCACTCAGCATCAGCATAGGCAGTCTTGAAGGGATGTGACATTATAAATTATTCCGTTATATCCGCTTCAGGTGCCTGGTAGCTGGTGGTGATCCAAGACTGATTCATTTTGATGAAGGTCAGTCGATCAACCGAGGCGGTGGACAGGCGCACCCTATGATCGGTGACAAATCCTCCAGCAGCACTGAATGTGCGTTCGGAAAGAACGCTGGAGGCAGGACAGGCCAGTAGCTCAATTGCATACTGTGCAAGCTCTGGCCAGTGATCCATCCTCAGGACCCAGTAAGCCAGAGGATTTTCGGTGGGAAAGGTGTCCAAGTCTGACCTTGCCCCAAGGTATTCCTGCACCATGTATATCAGACGCTGGCGATGGTTGCTGGAACCGATCATACCTTGGGGCTGCGGACTAAAAAATTGTCTGAATGCATCGGTCAGACGTCCACCTTCCCCACCGCTCCTTCTGCTACTGACCGAAGCCTCAGCAACGCGTCGCCCAGGACCAGGAGTTTGTAACCTCCCAGTTTCTGGGAACGCGTTGCACAGACCTTTCTGCAAGGCCTCCCTGAGATGTCTCATCCTCTGCTCCCTCTGCGACGGCAAGATAAGGTCCGCAACCTTACCCTTGTACCGTGGATCAAGGAGAGTGGCCAGCCAGTAATGGTCCCTCTCCTTGATCCGAAGAACACGAGGATCCTTCCGCAGGCTTTGCAGGATCAGGGAGGCCATGCAGCGTAGGTTAGCTGAGGCATTCGGTCCGGAGTCTTCTGGGTCACTGAGGATGACATGATCGCCAGCCACCTCCTCCCAGCCACGTACAAGTCCACTGGTTTGTTGGGACTGTACATCATCCCTAAAAGACTGCTGCTGCTGATGCTGAGTGCCAGGCTCCACCTCCATGCTCACACAATCCTCCTCCTCCTCCTCCTCCTCCTCATCCTCTTCCTGTGTGATGGGTGGGACAGAAGGAACACTGTCCGGATAAAGGGGGCCTTGAGAGGCAAGGAAGTCCTCCTCTTCCTGCCTCTGTTCTGCCTCAAGTGCCCTGTCCATTATCCCACGCAGCGTATGCTCCAACAGGTGGACAAGAGGGACAGTGTCACTGATGCATGCACTGTCACTGCTCACCATCCTCGTGGCCTCCTCAAATGGTGAGAGGACAGTGCATGCATCCCTGATCATGCTCCACTGACGTGGGGAAAAAAAACCAAGCTCCCCTGACCCTGTCCTGGTGCCGTAGTCGCAAAGGTACTCATTGATGGCCCTCTGCTGCGTGTGCAGTCGCTGCAGCATGGCCAACGTTGAGTTCCACCTGGTGGGCATGTCACATATTAGGCGGTTCTTGGGCAGGTTCAGCTCCTTTTGCAGCTCAGTCAGCCGAGCACTGGCATTATAAGATCGGCGGAAATGCACACAGACTTTCCTGGCCTGCCTCAGGACATCCTGTAAGCCTGGGAACCTGCCCAAGAACCGCTGCACCACCAGGTTGAGGACGTGAGCCATGCAGGGCACATGGGTGAGCTGCCCCTGTCGCAGGGCGGAGAGGAGGTTGGTGCCATTGTCAGAAACGACCATTCCTGGCTTAAGCTGACGTGGCATCAACCACCTCTCGGCCTGCCCCTGCAGAGCTGCCAGAACCTCTGGCCCAGTGTGGCTCCTGTCCCCCAAACACACCAGCGCAAGCACGGCATGGCATATTTTTGCCTGCGTACTTGCGTAGCCCCTTGTACGCCTACGGAGCACCGCTGGTTCCAAGGACAGAGCACTGGAGGAAGAAGAAGAGGAGGGGGTGGAGGAGAGAGGTGTGTCACAACCAGTAGCAGTAGTAGCGTTTTGGAGGCGTGGTGGCGGAACAACCTCCAACACTACTGCACCTTGTCCTGCATCCCTCCCAGCTGCCAATAGAGTGACCCAATGGGCCGTGAAAGAAAGGTACCGTCCCTGTCCATGCCTGCTGGACCATGAGTCAGCGGTAATATGCACCTTACCGCTGACCGCCCTGTCCAGCGAGGCATGGACATTGCCTTCCACATGCCGGTAGAGAGACGGAATCGCCTTCCGTGAGAAAAAGTGGCGTTTGGGAACCTGCCACTGAGGAACCGCACATTGAACAAACTCACGGAAGGGGGCCGAGTCTACCAACTGAAAAGGCAGCAGTTGAAGTGCTAGCAATTTAGCCAAGCTAGCATTCAACCGCTGGGCATGTGGATGGCTGGGAGTGTACTTCTTTCTACGGTCCAGCAGCTGGGGCAGGGAAATTTGCCTGCTGCAATCGGACGTCGGTGTACTGCAAGTACTTGGTTGTGACACACCTAATTCTACACCTTCAGTCCTCTCAGAGCAGCTTTCAGAGAGGACTGAAGGTGTAGTGGGGATGGAGATCCCAGCTGATGAGGAGCAAGGAGAGGTCCGCTTAGTTCTTTGGTGTGGGTCTTTTATGTGTGCCTGCCAACGAGCTGCATGGCAGGTCGACATATGTCTGGTCATGCTTGTGGTGCCCAAGCGGCTGATGTTTTGGCCACGCGAGATACGCTTGAGACAAATATTGCAAATAGCAGTGGTGCGATCTGATGCACTCGTCTCAAAAAAGGCCCACACCAACGAACTTTTCTGATAACGTGCAGAGGCAGCGCCCTGCACAGGCGGAGCTCTGCGGTGTTGTACAGTTGCTGTGCTGGCCTCTAGCTGGCCTCCAGGGGGCATCCTGCCTCGTTGGACATGTGACGCCGCATCCTCCTCCTCCTCGTCCTCCTCCTCATCCTCTCTCCCTTCAGGCACCCACGTGGAGTCAGTGACCTCATCATCCCCTCCCTCTTCACCACTAGAGCAAACCTGGCAGTAAGCTGCAGCTGGTGGAACAGTACTGCCAGATTCCTCAAGCTGGGTATCATCATCCGAGCCTTCGAATCGTTGGGCATCCTCCTGGAGCATGTACCCAACACTGTGCTCAAGAGTTCGGGGGACTCCTCAGGAGGACATGGTGGGTCTAGGGAAGGGGTGGCTGATGATGCCATTGAGTACACGTTGGCAGCTGCTCTGCCAGTACCCTGAGCCTGGGTGAGAGAGGATGAGGAGGATGAGGAGGGCTTGGTCATCCATTCTACCAAGCCTTCAGCATGATGCGGCTCCACATGTCCAGCTGCCGAAAACAAAGACGCGCGTGTCCCATGGCCACGTGCTGATGACGATGCACGACCACGTCCACGGCCACGGCCACGTCCACTAGAAACAGAGCCTGCCTGCCCTGTGTTCTTGGCTCTGCACGCTCTGCCTCCCCTTGGCGGTCTTCCAGCCATTGTAGTCGGTAGTCCTGTGGGTGCTGCTGAGAAGAAAATATAGGAGCTCTGTGTGATGCCACTAACACACTAGAAGTCCTATGGGTGCTTCTGCAAAGAAAATATAGGAGCTCTGTGTGATGCCACTAACACACTAGAAGTCCTGTGGGTGCTGCTGAGAAGAAAATATAGGAGCTCTGTGTGATGCCACTAACACACTAGAAGTCCTATGGGTGCTTCTGCAAAGAAAATAGAGGAGCTCTGTGTGATGCCACTAACACACTAGAAGTCCTGTAGGTGCTGCTGAGAAGAAAATATAGGAGCTCTGTGTGATGCCACTAACACACTAGAAGTCCTATGGGTGCTTCTGCAAAGAAAATAGAGGAGCTCTGTGTGATGCCACTAACACACTAGAAGTCCTGTGGGTGCTGCTGAGAAGAAAATATAGGAGCTCTGTGTGATGCCACTAACACACTAGAAGTCCTATGGGTGCTTCTGCAAAGAAAATAGAGGATCTCTGTGTGATGGGACTAACACACTTCAAGCCCTATAGGTGCTTCTGGGAACAAAATATAGCTCTGTGTGATGGGACTAACACACTTCAAGTCCTATAGGTGCTTCTGGGAACAAAATATAGGATCTCTGTGTGATGGGACTAACACACTTCAAGTCCTATAGGTGCTTCTGGGAACAAAATATAGGTCTGTGTGATGGGACTAACACACTTCAAGTCCTATAGGTGCTTCTGGGAACAAAATATAGGATCTCTGTGTGATGGGACTAACACACTTCAAGTCCTATAGGTGCTTCTGGGAACAAAATATAGGTCTGTGTGATGGGACTAACACACTTCAAGTCCTATAGGTGCTTCTGGGAACAAAATATAGGATCTCTGTGTGATGGGACTAACACACTTCAAGTCCTATGGGTGCTTCTGGGAAGAAAATATAGGTCTGTGTGATGGGACTAACACACTTCAAGTCCTATAGGTGCTTCTGGGAACAAAATATAGGTCTGTGTGATGGGACTAACACACTTCAAGTCCTATAGGTGCTTCTGGGAACAAAATATAGGATCTCTGTGTGATGGGACTAACACACTTCAAGTCCTATGGGTGCTTCTGGGAAGAAAATATAGGTCTGTGTGATGGGACTAACACACTTCAAGTCCTATAGGTGCTTCTGGGAAGAAAATATAGGATCTCTGTGTGATGGGACTAACACACTTCAAGTCCTATAGGTGCTTCTGGGAACAAAATATAGCTCTGTGTGATGGGACTAACACACTACAAGTCCTATGGGTGCTTCTGGGAAGAAAATATAGGTCTGTGTGATGGGACTAACACACTTCAAGTCCTATAGGTGCTTCTGGGAACAAAATATATGATCTCTGTGTGATGGGACTAACACACTTCAAGTCCTATAGGTGCTTCTGGGAACAAAATATAGGTCTGTGTGATGGGACTAACACACTTCAAGTCCTATAGGTGCTTCTGGGAACAAAATATAGGATCTCTGTGTGATGGGACTAACACACTTCAAGTCCTATGGGTGCTTCTGGGAAGAAAATATAGGTCTGTGTGATGGGACTAACACACTTCAAGTCCTATAGGTGCTTCTGGGAACAAAATATAGCTCTGTGTGATGGGACTAACACACTACAAGTCCTATGGGTGCTTCTGGGAAGAAAATATAGGTCTGTGTGATGGGACTAACACACTTCAAGTCCTATAGGTGCTTCTGGGAACAAAATATAGGATCTCTGTGTGATGGGACTAACACACTTCAAGTCCTATAGGTGCTTCTGGGAACAAAATATAGGTCTGTGTGATGGGACTAACACACTTCAAGTCCTATAGGTGCTTCTGGGAACAAAATATAGGATCTCTGTGTGATGGGACTAACACACTTCAAGTCCTATGGGTGCTTCTGGGAAGAAAATATAGGTCTGTGTGATGGGACTAACACACTTCAAGTCCTATAGGTGCTTCTGGGAACAAAATATAGCTCTGTGTGATGGGACTAACACACTTCAAGTCCTATAGGTGCTTCTGGGAACAAAATATAGCTCTGTGTGATGGGACTAACACACTTCAAGTCCTATAGGTGCTTCTGGGAACAAAATATAGGATCTCTGTGTGATGGGACTAACACACTTCAAGTCCTATAGGTGCTTCTGGGAAGAAAATATAGCTCTGTGTGATGGGACTAACACACTTCAAGTCCTATAGGTGCTTCTGGGAACAAAATATATGATCTCTGTGTGATGGGACTAACACACTTCAAGTCCTATAGGTGCTTCTGGGAAGAAAATATAGCTCTGTGTGATGGGACTAACACACTTCAAGTCCTATAGGTGCTTCTGGGAACAAAATATATGATCTCTGTGTGATGGGACTAACACACTTCAAGTCCTATAGGTGCTTCTGGGAAGAAAATATAGCTCTGTGTGATGGGACTAACACACTTCAAGTCCTATAGGTGCTTCTGGGAACAAAATATAGGAGCTCTGTTTGCTGCCAGTGCCTGCCTGCCACGAACACACTACAAGTCCTATAGGTGCTTCTGGGAACAAAATATAGGAGCTCTGTTTGCTGCCACTGCCTGCCTGCCACGAACACACTACAAGTCCTATAGGTGCTTCTGGGAACAAAATATAGGAGCTCTGTTTGCTGCCACTGCCTGCCTGCCACGAACACACTACAAGTCCTATAGGTGCCTCTGGGAACAAAATATAGGAGCTCTGTTTGCTGCCACTGCCTGCCAGTGCCTGCCTGCCACGAACACACTACAAGCCCCTCTTTCTAAATGAATCTTTCTAAATGAATCTATCTAATTAAATCTCTCTAACTAAATCTCTCTAACTAAATCTAGCAGAGTGACACAGAATGATCCTGCTCTCTCTACGCCGGAACAGCATGTGACCGGCGCCGACGGCGTGGCGGCCTTTTATAAGAGGGGGCGTGTACTAAAGCCCCTGAGCTGTAATTGGCTACAGGCGTCCTGCCTGTAGCCAATTATGGCTCTTCGAGTTTCCGGCGCTGTGATTGGCCAAGCATGCGGGGTCACAGTGCATGCTTGGCCAATCATCAGCCAGCAATGCACTGCGCCGGCCGCGCCGGCCGCAATGCATTGCGGGGCCGCTCGCAACACACGAACGTGATGCGAGCGGCCAAAATAGTTCTGGGCTCGCCGAGCGAGCGAACACCCGGTGCTCGATGCGAACATGGGTTCGCATCGAGCACCGGGCCCATCCCTACTTAAGAGGGGATATGATAGCAATATATACAAATATCACAATGGTGATTCTAGCATAGGGAGGAAACTATTCAGTCTCAGGTCGTTTAAGAGGACATGCTGCCACTAGATGAAGTTGGAAGAGAAGTGGTTTAACCTTAAACTGCGTAAGGGGTTCTTTACTGTCAGAGTGGTACGGATGTGGAACTACCTTCCACAGTTGGTGTCTGCAGGGAGTGTTGATAATTTCAAAAAACTCTTTGACGGGCATCTTCACTTTCATACTCTTTATTAGACATTGTTTTTCCTTTCTTTAACAACACAATTACACATAAACACTTTACAACCAACAACTATAAGGCCCCTTTCACACGAGGCGGACTCCGCTTGCACGGAGCCCGCCTCTGTCCGTCGGCTCAGCGGGAGATCTATCACTGAGCGGGGAGGGGCTTGCGAGCGCCGCTGGTCTCTATGGAGAGATCGGATGAAAACGGACAGTGTGTCCGTTTTCATCAGATCTCACCCGATCCGATCCGCCAGCGACGGATCTGAACGTGGGGCCATACGTCTGCTTTTGGCGGATCGGACCGGGTCGGATGTCAGCGGAGATGTCTCCGCTGACATCCGACGCTCCATAGACTAACATGGAGCGGCCGTTCAGATCCGCTGTCAAAACTGACAGGTGGATCTGAACGGTCCGATCGTGTGAAAGGGGCCTTACAGTTACAATTATGTTTGTCTCCAGCTATCATAGTATTATTTACCATACACCCTAGTGCATTATAAACAAAACATATATATATATATATATATATATATATATATATATATATATATACATACATACATACTTAAAAATCTTACATAATAACTCATTGTATTTAACCACTTCAATACCCGCCTATAGACATATGACGTCCACAAGGTGGATCTCCCATCCTGGTTGGACGTCATATGACCTCCTCCTATTCCCGGCCGTCTAGAGGGCATGCGCGCACCACCCGCTGCGTCGCTCGGGACCCGTTGCGCGTGCCCGGCGGCCGCGATGTCCGCCGGGCACCCGCGATTGCCCGGGAAAACAGCGGGACCGTGGAGCTGTGTGTGTAAACACACAGCTCCACGTCCTGTCACTGGAGAGGAGACTGATGGTGTGTTCCCAATACAGAGGAACACCAATCGGTCTCCTCCCCTTGTGAGTCCCCTCCCCCTACAGTTAGAATCACTTGCAGGGAACATATATTAACCCCTGCAGCGCCCCCTAGTGTTAACCCATTCCCTGCCAGTCACATTTACACAGTAATCAGTGCAATTTTATAGCAACGATCGCTGTGTAAATGTGAATGGTCCCAAAAATGTATCAAAAGTGTCCGAAGTGTCCGCTGCAAAGTCGCAGTCACGAAAAAAAATCGCAGATCGCCGCCATTACTAGTAAAAAATAAATAAAAATAAAAATGCAATAAATCTATCTCCTATTTTATCTCCTATATTATAACGCTATACCTTTTGCGCAAACCAATCAATAAACGCTTATTGCTAATTTTACCAAAAATATTTAGAAGAATATGTATCGGCCTAAACTGAGTAAAAAAATTAGTTTTTTTTTTTTTTCAAAAAAATTGGATATTTATTATAGCAAAAAGTAAAAAATATTGTGTTTTTTTCAAAATTGTCACTCATCTTTTGTTTATGGCGCAAAAAATTAAAACCGCAGTGGTGATCAAATACCACCAAAAGAAAGCTCTATTTGTGGGAAAAAAAGGACGTCAATTTTGTTTGGGTGCAACGTCGCACGAACGCGCAATTGTCAGTTAAAGTGACGCAGTGCCGAATCGCAAAAAGTGCTCTGGTAAGGAAGGGGGTAAAATTGTCCGGGGCTGAAGCGGTTAAAGTGGATGTAAACCCGAATTTTTTTTTTTTTTTTTGATGTCATAATGTAGAGTATACGATTTCCTATCATTTGAGCCCAGTCTTGCCACAAAGAGTTAATCCAGCTCTGAGCAATCCTCTTTTATTGTTCAGTGAGATAATTCTCAACAAACAGAGAAAAACTTTGTCAAATCCTCCCCCTTGCTGTGAGTGACAGGTGGTTTGCATATCTCGTGCACTAGCCTAAGAGTCATGCATTATTTTTTAATTCCCACCCCCACTCCATTCTTCTGCTGCTCTGCCAGGATTGGATGTTCCACACCTCAGCATAATTGGGCATGCTGAAGTCATGTGGTTACTTTCCTGTCTTTTCGCTGGATGTTAGAGATCATAGAAGAAGGTCAGTGTAAGAAATACACAGGAGAAAATGCATATTGACAAGGGGAGTGTAGAGGTGGGCGGGGAGTCTACTGACATCACGACTCCACCCACCGAGCTCCAGACAACATACCCACCCACAGAATATGCAGTTTTTCGGGTCTCATAACAGACAGAGGGGAGACATTTGACAGGTAAAGATACATGCAGGAGGCGTGTATATCCTTCTAGATAACCCCTTTGGCAGTAGTTTAGAAAGGATGACAGTGGGTTTACATCCACTTTAAACATTCCCTCAATTTCCTGGTTTGATATCTCTTTATATAACCCATACAATTTCTCCATGTGACCCTATTAAGACTTTTGCACGTTAACTTTGCACTTTATTCAGATATTACCCAATATTCCATGTTTTAGTATCCCATACCTAGTAACCTCTCTCTAATTAATTGTAGAGGAACCACCTCCATAGTATTCAACCATTTATCCCATATTTTTATAAATGTATCTAGGTTGCCTCTTTGTTGGTATACCATATGTTCTTTTTGTAAAGCTTTGTTTACTGCATTAATCCACAAAGAGTGAGTTGGGGGGGTCTTGGATATCCATCTTTGCGCAATAAGTTTTCGCGCTTTAAACAACAAGCGAATATTCTCTGTGAAAACCTGCGATGGTAAAAACTCGTATCCGGCCACCCCAAAAGACATATCTTGGGATCCCTCTGGATACTAATCCCAAATACTCCATTAATCGTATCCAAGACCAGGGTCCAATACCTGACCAATTTAGTGCACCTCCACATCATATGTATTAATGTACCCTCTTCATGTTCACATCGATGGGCATCTTAGCGAATGCATTATACAGGGATATGGGAAATGGTATTAACATTAACACACACACGTTGAACAGGATGGACTGGTGTCTTTATTCAAACTTACCATGTAACTATGTAACCATGAGTCTCTTAGATCACTCCCTCCATTCCCACAGTGTCAGCACTTTCAGAATTAGATAATGATTAGACTCCATCTCAACGCATTTCTGAGGTATGCCTGGGCAGCATTAGCGTAGACAGACAGGTGCAGTGCCCTCTAGTGTGTGCTAGATGTAGGATAGGTTTTGTAGTGTAGATTTTGTAGTGTAGGAAAATATAGTTTAGTAAAATTACTTCAGCAAAGGAGCCCTGACTATAAACTACTGTGAATGGGTATCCTTGTCTGCTCTGACTCTTGGCCACCAAATTGGGCAAGGATAATAGCAGTGATACAACACCGAATTGTACATTTACCTGTGGTAAACACTACATACATGGGGCACATTACCTGTACCAAATAATGATAGTGTTAAAGTGTGTCTAAACTCAAGAACAAAACACAGAGAGTCGAGTTATAGCCAAAGAGTTCAATTTTGGTCTCATCTGACCACAGCACTTTCTCCCAATCCTTCTCTGAATCATTTAGATGTTCATTAGCATGACTGTACATGTGCCTTTTTTAGAGGGGTGGGGAACACGCTGTGTTTGGAGGAAGAAAAATGCTGACTAGGACCCTAAGAACACCATCTCTACAGTCAAGCTGGCAAACTAAAGGTACAGACTGACTTTGTTGCATTGAGGGGCCAATGGATGGGGCCATGTGTTGTAATATCTTGGATGAGAACCTTCTTCCTTCAGCCAGAACACTGAAGCTGGGTTGTGGATGGGTCTTCCAGCATGATAATGACCCAAAAACATATTGCCAAGGCAACAAAAGAAGTGGCTCAAGAACAAGAACATTAAGGTCATGGAGTGGCCTAGCCAGTCTTCAGACCTTAATCCTATTGAAAATTTATGGAGGGAGCTGAAACCCACAAGGGTTTTTCCACCAAGTACTAAATCATGTTTTGCTTGGGGATCAAACACTTATTTTACTCACTGAACTGCATCTCAATTTATAACATTTGTTTTATGTGTTTTTTTTTTTCTGGATTTTTGTTGATATTCTGTCTCTATCATTTAAAATACACCTATAAAAAAAATTATAGACCCTTCATTTCTTTGTAAGTGGGCAAACTTACAAAATCAGCAGGGGATCAAATAATTATTTTCCCCACTGTATATTCTGTGTGAGTTTACAACAAAATCAGTTCCAGTTTGCACCTAAGCTAGTGTCGTCTAGTTCTTGAGTGCAGTTCTCAGCTATAATTCCTGGTTCCAGATTGGAGCAAGCTGTATCTTGGCAGAGGCACCTATCCTGGGTGCCGGGTGGTCCGTGGCAGTCACAATGGGGTCCCCCGCCCCCTTAATTTTTGGCTCAGCCTATTCTAAATGTTCTCAGGTAGTCAGCTTGAATGACGAAACAGGCTACTTGCATTAGATAATAGAAAGAGGAGACCTGACGTCTCTAATGCCCGTCCCCGTACACACGGTCGGAAATTCTGACGGAAAATGTCCGATCGGACCATGTTGTCGTAAAAAACGCCCGTGTGTGGGCTCCATCAGACTTTTTCCGTCTGAGTTTCCGACCGTGTGTACAGGCATTAGAGACGTCAGGTCTCCTCTTTCTATTATCTAATGCAAGTAGCCTGTTTCGGAAGAAATTTGAGATCCTGCTCTCAAATTTTCCGCTAACAAAATCGGACTCCAATCGTGTGGAGAGAATTCCGACGGACAAAGTGCCACGCATGCTCAGATCAAATTACGAGACCAAAGCTATTGGCTACTAGCCTCTACGTAGTTCCATCGGACGCAACGAACGTCGCCACGTTCAGAATGATTGGATTTTCCGACAACTTTGTCCGACCGTGTGTATGCAACACCAGTGTCGGAAAAAATCAGACGGATTTTGTGGTCGGAATTTCCGACCGTGTGTACGGGGCATTACACAAGTACCCCAAAATAAAACTTGACAGGGGCTTTACCAATTCTAATCTTTTCAAAACTTTATAAAAAAAAAAGTCGCCATGCGCATGCAAATTTACACAAATGACTGTGTGTGGCCACTCCTCCTTAGCTGAGGTCTGAACCAATCTGAAATGCTCCCAAAGTTACTCAAGGGCTTCCCCAATTCTGCTCAATGCACAATGTGCTGTGAATCAGCAAAATGTAGTAGACGGGGCGGGCAAAAGACACCTTTTACTAGGTCAAGGGATGAACTTCTTATCATCTACTCTGATTACAGGAAAAGGAAGCAAAATGGGTCATTGGTTATATTTAGAAATGTAAAGAGCTCAGCGTTTTAAATATAATATTCCTGATTTCCAGCTAGACTGGTGTTATCCTTTAAGAAAGTAAGTGGCTGCTATGGGTACTACCACATTGCCGTAGGGCATGCCTTACCATTACTACACCCCACCCCCTATGTTTATGCCCGTTTTTAACAGCTGCCGAGAAGCAAAAATACCATTGCGGCATTTCCAGGGGGGTAATAACCTTTACATTTTACTTACTAACTGCAAACAGAGACGTATAAAAAACAAACACATGCTGTATATAAAGTAGGTCTTACTTGTAGCCCAGGGATATATCACAGTGTCTGGCTGAATGAATTAGCATATATTAAAATATGGTGATAAAATGAATTTAACCTTTACAACACATTGCTCAGCGGCCATATGGACTGTTCAGTGATTTATTACTTATAATAGGACACGAGAAGCACAAAATGATCCATGAAGCTTAGATTTTCTAAACTTCCCAGTTTATAGGTAATTTTTGTCTGTTTCTTGTGCTCTGTAGCCAATCACTGCTCTATTTTCAAACACAATACGGCTAAAATACTTTTATTTGTCCTGGTCTTGTTCTACCATGACCGCTGACTTGTGAGACACAGGGACGTTTTTAAGGCAGGGCAAAAGGGGCAGCTACCCTGGGCCCTCTCATTGTTGTGGGGCCCAAAGAAGCTGCCTCATACTTGCCAACTATCCTGGTTTAAATTCCCTTGCCCCTTGAGGTTTTAGTCCTGGGCTGTGTCCCAATATCTCAGTGTGAAGTGCTGCTACTAATGCTGCCCAGCTCTGCCCTATTGTTGTGTACAGATGACTCACCTGCAGACCCTGTGTTTACATGTAAATTACCGGCATTCATATGTAAATAGCGGCGGCCGGTGGCATTGATATGTATATCATGTCCCCAAGGTCATATCCACAGTAATCTCTAGCAACCAATCAACAAGCAGAAACCATGTGCTGTAACCTCTAGCAACTAACCAGTGAGCTGTAATGTGTTCTGTAACCTCTAGCAACCAGTCAGTGAGCGGTAATGATACCTCTGGCAACCAATGGCAAGAAAAGTTTTGCCCAGGGTCCAATCAATATTAAAGACGTTCCTGGTGGGACATGTTGTGAAATAAATATAGCGCTAACCCCCATCAGGGCCGCTGGATTTTTGGGTCCTCCCTCACACATAAGCCAGGCAACATAAATTACCCAGCATTCACACAGTAGTCAAGAACCATCCCAGAGTGGTTGGTTTGTTTTGTTTTTTTTGGTTTATTAGGGGATGAACTTGGATAGGTAGGGGAAGATATGGGATACCCAGAACTGGAATTTGAATGCAAACTGAGGACTTGATACTGTCTTCTTGCTACTAAAGATCATTATGCTGTCCTCTAATAGGATAAACAGATCAGCACAACTGATAGCAAAAGTATTCCAAACACCGAATGCAGATGCTCTCTCTGTAGAAAATGCTTTTGTGCCTGGTTGTTCCATAGGTCTCCAAGTAAGAGGTGAAGGGTGGCTTTAAAGGGGTTGATTGACACTAAGCTGTCCTTTGGTAGTCAGCAAGCAGGGTATTGCACCTTGCTGCTTCTCCTTATTCAGGCTCTGGGGT
Source organism: Lithobates sylvaticus (assembly GCA_028564925.1). NCBI lineage: Eukaryota > Metazoa > Chordata > Amphibia > Anura > Ranidae > Lithobates > Lithobates sylvaticus. The sequence goes on along the minus strand of CM053034.1, from coordinate 214,573,752 downwards.
GTGGTGGTTGAAGAGGTTTAACCTTAAACTACGTAGAGGGTTATTTACTGTAAGAGCAGCAAGGATGTGGAATTCCCTCCACAGGCGGTGGTCTCAGCGGGGGGCATCGATAGTTTCAAGAAACTATTAGATAAGCACCTGAACGACCGAAACATACAGGGATATACAATGTAATACTGATATATATATATATATATATATATATACAGTGCCTTGCGAAAGTATTCGGCCCCCTTGAACTTTTCAACCTTTTGCCACATTTCAGGCTTCAAATATAAAGATATAAAATTTTTTTTTTTTGTGAAGAATCACCAACAAGTGGGACACAATTGTGAAGTGGAACGAAATCTATTGGATATTTTAAACTTTTTTAGCAAATAAAAAACTGAAAGTGGTGCGTGCAAAATTATTCGGCCCCTTTACTTTCAGTGCAGCAAACTCACTCCAGAAGTTCAGCGAGGATCTCTGAATGATCCAATGTTGTCCTAAATGACTGATGGTGATAAATAGAATCCACCTGTGTGTAATCAAGTCTCTGTATAAATGCACCTGCTCTGTGATAGTGTCAGGGTTCTGTTGAAAGCGCAGAGAGCATCATGAAGACCAAGGAACACACCAGGCAGGTCCGTAATACTGTTGTGGAGAAGTTTAAAGCCGGATTTGGATACAAAAAGATTTCCCAAGCTTTAAACATCCCAAGGAGCACTGTGCAAGCGATCATTTTGAAATGAAAGGAGTATCAGACCACTGCAAATCTACCAAGACCTGGCTGTCCCTCTAAACTTTCAGCTCAGACAAGGAGAAGACTGATCAGAGATGCAGCCAAGAGGCCCATGATCACTCTGGATGAACTGCAGAGAACTACAGCTGAGGTGGTCAGTGAGGAGGTCTGTCCATAGGATGACATACAGTGAGGAGGTCTGTCCATAGGACAACAATCAGTCGTACACTGCACAAATCTGGCCTTTATAAGAGTGGCAAGAAGAAAGCCATTTCTCAAAGATATCCATAAAAAGTCTTGTCTAAAGTTTGCCACAAGCCATCTGGGAGACACACCAAACATGTGGAAGAAGGTGCTCTGGTCCGATGAAACCAAAATCAAACTTTTTGGCCACAATGCAAAACGATATGTTTGGCGTAAAAGCAACACAGCTCATCACCCTCAACACACCATCCCCACTGTCAAACATGGTGGTGGCAGCATCATGGTTTGGGCCTGCTTTTCTTCAGCAGGGACAGGGAAGATGGTTAAAATTGAGGGGAAGATGGATGCAGCCAAATACAGGACCATTCTGGATGAAAACCTATTGGAGTCTGCAAAAGACCTGAGACTGGGACGGAGATTTATCTTCCAACAAGACAATGATCCCAAACGTACAGCAAAATCTACAAAGGAATGGTTCACAAATAAATGTATCCAGGTGTTAGAATGGCCAAGTCAAAGTCCAGACCTGAATCCAATCGAGAATTTGTGGAAAGAGCTGAAAACTGCTGTTCACAAACGCTCTCCATCCAACCTCACTGAGCTCGAGCTGTTTTGCAAGGAAGAATGGGCAAGAATTTCAGTCTCTCGATGTGCAAAACTGATAGAGACATACCCCAAGCGACTTGCAGCTGTAATCGCAGCAAAAGGTGGCTCTACAAAGTATTAACGCAAGGGGGCCGAATAATTTTGCACGCCCCACTTTTCATTTTTTTATTAGTTAAAAAAGTTTCAAAAATCCAATAGATTTCGTTCCACTTTTGTGTCCCACTTGTTGGTGATTCTTCACAAAAAATAAAATTTTATATCTTTATGTTTGAAGCCTGAAATGTGGCAAAAGGTTGAAAAGTTCAAGGGGGCCGAATACTTTCACAAGGCACTGTATATATATGTATATATATATATACATATACATATGTATATGTAATACTGACATATAATCACACTCATAGGTTGGACTTGATGGACTTGTGTCTTTGTCAACCTCACCTACTATGTAACTATGTAACTAGTTACTCACTCAGTCCCTTTGGTGATTCCTAAAGCTCAAGCGACTGCTGCACAGACCTCCTGGTGAACAGGTCTCAACCTTGGCTCCCAGAATGGCTTCAACTAAGACTAGCTGAGGCTAAAAAGGGATGTAAGTCTTCAGCTCCTTCAGATCTCTCTCTCTGTACTTCGCCTGCTCTGTTTTCTGCCACGGGGCAGAGACCCTCAGCACAGGGGTCCCCTCCAGCCAACTGGACCCTGGACTCTGCTCCCCTGCTGCCAGGCTCCAGAATATTTATGGTCTATCTCCCCGCCTTCTGGGCTGTCCTCACCCAGGGATTGGAGGAGACTCCATACATTTTCAGGCCTAATCTGTGATTCGCTGCCCTCTAAGTTCTAGAACCCTCCAGCCAGTTCCAGAAGTCAGTGGGATGTAACAGAGACTCAGCCCTTAGAGCTCTGAACAGCACAACAACAATTAGCTACTGCTCCTATGCCTACAGAGGAGCTAAAACCAAATTTTCCTGCTCTGTACACCTGAGGGCTACATGTATTTCCCCCAAAAAGATATTCCTATTCCACCCAAAGACTCCCTGTTATTAAGGAGTCATGCCCCTAAGTGTACAGGGAAACCAGGGCATGGTTAGTACCCATACCATGTTTTTACATAGCTGGCAAGTTGTTTTGAATACATGGTGGTACGCAAAAACAAAGCACCTAAGTGTACGAAAAAAGTGCATGTGAACCTCCCCCAAAGGAATAGGATCTTACCTTGACCCCCAGGGGTGCAAGGCTCCTGACAGGGGCAAGGCTCAACTTGGTCCACCTAGCCAAAAGGCTCGGGGGACCCTTCCCCTCATGGTCAGACAAAGCCAACCAATGACAACTAGGTGGGGGAAGGGGGGGGAGGGTCCCAGCTCAGGGGAGGAAGGAACCTGATGGCCACACATCATTCCCCTAGACTTCAGGGTAGACCTTTGGGCCCACACCCTCCATCTTAGTGAGAAATGAAACACAGACAAAAGTGCAAGGTGACAAAATGTTAGGAAAAAAATAATTTTAATAAATAGTGCCTGTTCAGGTGCACTGGTTAGGCCCTGAGACCTGGTAACACGAACGTCCCGGGACTTAGCCGAAAGGCCTAGCCCAAAGAAGCTCAGTGCAGAAGAATCTTTAGTGCCGGGGTCATGTGCTCATTCTCACAGTGGGATTCCAACACCCAAGTGATACTAAGAGCATACCTGGGGCAACCAACTCCCATGGGGGCACAGCTCCACTGACTCTCTGCCCATGGCCAGACAAGGTAGACCCATTCAATCAGGGGGAACTGGGCCCCTCCAGTCTTCATGGGGGAATTACTTTCGTGCCCCACATTTCGTGGGTTCCCCCGATGTTTGTTTCAGCTGGTACTAGCCTTCAGAGCCCCATCATACCAGCAGGGCCACCAATGATGTAAGTAACTGAGTTAAAATAATAACAACTAACAACAAATTATAAAATAACAAAAATAATAAAATAACAACAAATTAATAATAACTTAACGCAGTTACTTTAGAGGGTAACGAGTAATCTAACTGATTACTTTTCCCCTCATGGTAACGCAGTCCCCATTACTTGGGCGGCGTTACCGCAATTACATCTACCGCCACTAGATGACAGTAGTGTAATTCTGGTGTCCTGCCGAAAAAGTTCCCCCCGCTGGATAAGGACCCCCTGTACTGCGCAGGCGCAGCGCTTGCGCAGTACGAAGGACTACGGAGCTTACAAAAATTGACGAACCTGAACAGCTCTGAGTGAACTCTACACCGCGCAGGCGCAGTTAACATGTAATTGTACGAGGCGATGCCGCACGCTCCTGATGCTCGTGCTACTCTGCAAGGGGCATCTATCGTGTAACTAAGGGGCGGGTCTAGTATTACTGTAACCAAGGGGCACATTTATTATTATTGTTATATATTGAGCTCTGCCCATTAATTAACATTCGCCCTCTTCTGTAGCCATCCCCCCTTACACGATATAATAATAATAGACCCACCCCTTACACCATATAATAATAATAGACCCGCCCCTTGCTTACACGCTATAACAGATCTGCCCCTTGGTTAGAGTAATAATAGAGCAGCCCCTTGGTTACACGATATATAACAATAATAATAAATGCGCCCCTTGGTTACAGTAATACTAGACCCGCCCCTTAGTTACACGTATAGAATATAAAAAAAAAAAAGTCACAGTTACTTTGCTGCGTAACTAATTACTTTTCCAATGTAGTAACTGAGTTACTAACGCAATTACTTTTTGGGAGAAGTAATTTGTAACTTAACTAATTACTTTTTTAAAGTAAGATGACCAACACTGAGGGCCGCTATGCACCCAGCCATTCCACTTGAAAAGCCAGAAAGACTGTGCAGCACCCCTACTGGACACTGATAAGAACAGATACTACACTTGATCTTAACCAAAAGGCATAGCTGGCAAGTGTCCCTATTACTGGACAACAGTTCACTAATTTCATTAATTATCCTCCATGTGCTGAGGAATTTGCCATCAGTTCAAGGGCAGTAAATTGCTACAAGCAGCACACAAAGCTCACCTCTATTTTTTCTTTTTTGTATAAAAGTGTCCTCTCAATTGTTCTTAGAATATTGGCAACTGTAGGTTTTTACTGCTATTTGTGTCTCTCTTGGAGGGAGTTTGTGCTCACTTCCATAACTTCCTGAAATAAGCTCTAATAAGCGTCATTGATTTTTATACCAGTAACACCCGAGTTTTACTGTGTGATATGGTGTCATTAGGTCAAGTGAATGGAAATTTCCCCCGGAGAACATAGCTATAAAAACCTCAATGATGTTCTGTATCTTCTCCCACTCTTTTAAAAACTTGAAAGACAAAAAGTAAGTTGTGTTTTAACCATTTAAGGTTTAGTAGAGGGCTTTTTGGTTCTCTTGTTTCCATATTTGTGACCTGATGAGTTAAAGAGGAAGTAAAGCCTCTTAAAAAAATAATAAAAAGAAGTCACCCTGCAAGGCAAAGGCAAAGGCAAATGACTTACCTGAAAACGAAGCCCACAAAGCGGTCCTCATCCACGATCTTCTGCGTCGCCATCAAACCCGGAGTGACTTCCGGGTCTCGCCGCTCCAGCGCTGTCATTCGCTGGAGCAGCGATGACGTCACTCCCGCGCATGCGCAGGAAAGCGGCATATCGCCGTGAACCTGGCATGCGCAGTGCGCCTGCGCGCCGCTGTTTACCGCGCATGCGCCGTAGACAGCGATGCCTTTTCTTTTCTAAATATCTCCTAAACCATGTAGGTTTAGGAGATATTTATTGGACCTACATGTAAGCCTTAATCTAGGCTTACCTGTAGGTCAAAGTGGTTTGTAAGGGTTTACAACCACTTTAACCTGCCTCGTTGCCACTCAAATCCTACTCCACAGCAGTCGCAGTTTCTATATCTAGAAAGGAAAATGACCAAAAATCCTAAAGCTGCTATAATTTATAATAAAATAAAATGGCCCTCTATAAGGTTCGGCTGCATCTATACCACCAAATGGATCTGTATTCTGCGTTGTCCACTCAGACTCTTCAATAGCAGCCCTTCATTTGTTTTAAATTGAAATCAATGTGCGCATTGCTGTCATTAAAAGTGATAAACACAACCCACTCTTTCCTCGCTCATCCATTGGTGGAACCTATGTGTGGGCGGGGCCACTCGCCCTGCACACAAGGGTGCTTTTTCGCCATGCGCATGCTCACCAATACCCGGCAACAAGTGGGGGCTGAAGTCACGTGAAAGGCAGTTCCCCATCTTAGAGATGAGCCGTATACTGTGTTCAGTAGCTAAAGCGGAATTTCACCCACAAGGGGAAGTTCCTTTTGCTTGCATCCTCCTCACCTCTATGCCACATTTGCACTTTTTTTGGGGGGCGGGTACCTGGTTTGACAGGCAACCGCTCCCACTTCCGGTCAGATTGCAGCGGCGCTCCCTCCTCCCCCCGCTGCCTTCTGGAACACATCACCAGAAGGCTTCACTGCTGGTTTCCCTTAGCTAAGATGTCGGCGCGGATTGAAGAATCGGCTCTGGTGAGGACATCGCTGGATCCCTGGACAGGTAAGTATCCTTATATTTAAAGTCACCAGCAATAGTATATGTAGCTGTTGACCTTATTTTTTTTGGGGGGGGGGGGGGGGGGGACTGGAGCACCTCTTTAATTATACAGAGTCCCTCTGTAAAACATACTGTGCTGTGTTACACCACACCTTCACCAAAGTACAGTATGTTGCATCTAGGAGGGACACCACTGAGCCTGTGCCCTATCCACCAGTCCAGCGTACATCTGTCATCTTACTCCCAGGGACAGAATGGGGTCACATAGCACAGACCGCATGCATGCACTTGTTAACTCCTTTCTTTCTGTACCCTGTGACCGGGTCATGGGTTTGGTTTTGGTTGCTACTAGAAACTGACCACTGGGGAGGGAGCCAGAACATCGAACCCTTTGCTACCGGAGGAACCGGAGGAACCATTATCTATACCAGGTACCACATTTTGCAACCGGCTGCAATGTACCCTGTATTAGTCCTTGGCTACTCACAGCAACTGCATTTCTCCTCCTTGTCTTGCCGGGTTAACCTTTGAAGTAGAGTTTGATTTTTTTTAAATAAACCAGGTCAGGGTATAGCTAGCAGTTGTTAATCATGTTCAGCTGGACTTGTTCAGTAATGTTGTAGACGCTCTGTTGCTTCTCCAAATCACCTCTTCAGTTCTACAGTAATGAGTGTCAGAACAAAGAGGCCATCTATGTCAAACTGGAACAACCAACCGTGAACAGGATTAAAGACCTTCAACACCATCAGTATTCCACATATATTGCCACTTTAATATCTTGATGGCAATTCACACTTTTAGCCTTGTGAAATGGGTGATTGACACCCAGTGGTGGAACTACCAAGGTTGCAAAAATCACACTTGCAACTGGGCCCTGGAGTTCCTCAACAGTGGGGGGGCCCGGATTGGTTTACATTGCTGCGACCCCAAAGTCCTGCTACTTGCTTGCAACTTTCAGTCAAATCCCACCAAAGTCGAAGAAGTAGTGTACAAACCTTTTCGACTTGGGTCACATTGAGTAAGACGGCACGCATTGAAATTAATGTCTTTTGACTTGTCATGCGACTTTATGGGGGAGATTTATTAAAACTAGAGCACTCAGAATCTGGTGCAGCTGTGCATGGACAGCCAATCACCTTCTAACTTCAGCTTGTTCAATTAAGCTTTGACAATAAGGCTCCATTCACACTAGTGTGACTCCAAAGTCGCACGTTTTCCAGTGTGACTTTGAAACGCGATTGTGATGTATGTGACTTTCAGTGCGACTTTGATCTGACTTTACACTCAATGGATCTAAATCGCATCAAAGGTCGCACCAAAGTAGTGCAGGCACCTTTTCAAAATCGATTTAACTTTAAGTCACACCGACCTGAACGGGTGTCATTGAAAAGAATGGCTTCGATTTGTAATGTCGTAAGTGTGAATAGAGCCTAAAACCTGGAACCTGATCAGTTACTATGCAGAGCTGCGCCAGATTTTGCATGCTTAGTAAATCTCCCCATATGTGTCACAAGTCGCATCATAAGCTGCAGCAGTGCAAACCGGGGGCTTATAAAGGGTGCCAGGACGGCAGTAAAGGGCCCCGGGATTAGTGGGAAGGGCCCAGGCTCAGGGAGGAGGGCCCTGGGCTTGGAGGGAAGGGCCCTGGGACCAATAGAAAGGGCTCCAGCGGTCAAGGGGGCCCTTCATGGTTTCTTGTGTTGGTTTTCTTATAGTGTCTGTGCTACCTGTGTGGATATAAATTTGGGTGCGTCTTCCAGATGCTCATTAGAACCAAAGAAGTGGTTTGGAGAAGCTACAAAACAACTTCAACATTACAGGTTACATTACCAGGTCCAGTTGAATGTAACTACCAGGGCCAGGACAAGGGGTGGGCAGCTACCCTGGGCCCAGACGAGCCAGGGGGCAAGGAATAGATGGAGGGTGGTACACCCATTCTATGGCATGGAGGACGAGGGGTGTGTAGCCGACAGTGGACTTCAGTTACCTTGTTCCGGTATTCTCCATCTATTCCAATGTCCCTCTAGTGCTGGGCTCCAGTGACTGACATCATATCTTTGAGCCAAGCAGGGAGGATTGTGGGACTAGTAGTCTCTTGAGCAGCCATTCTGATGTGATATTACCCCTAGAGTACACATCCCAGAGGTCCCTCTGCAACACGAACAGACCTCTGGGAGGAACTATGAAAGGGCCAGCAGATCCACCCTGCGCTCTCTTCTTCCTGGGGCCTGATCGAGTGAGCTCCTCTCTGCTGCTAGGCGAGAGGGCCTACCATGGGTGATCGAGTGACTCCAGCCTGGCCCTGGAGGGCCAAACTCTGCTTGCTGTTTGCAAGACATCCCCATGGCACCACCTCATCAGACGGATTCAACGACCGCTCGTGTCTAGCAGCTCGTGGGTCACCTCTGTTTGTCTCCCGGAAGAACATCTAATCCACCAGGACCGCTATTTAGGAGGTTCCTATTCGACTCTGCAGTCGGTGAGAGGGCAGTTGCCCATCGTTCACATCGTTATCTTGCTTGAACACTGTGTGCAGACACCTTGCCCATGGAAACACTTTATTGCATTACATAAGACATTGTACATACTGTAGACATCCATATCCTGAACTACTCTAAGGAATATCACTAGCCAGTTTAAGATGCCCTGCTTACCGTCACATCACTGTGCCATATCTTGGATATAATTTAATGAGCTCCAACTGCCGGTGAAGACTACTGCAGGCCTGCATTCTGGACATTGCTGTTGCTATTGGTTAAAGGGCCCTTATCCTATTCATATTCTATCTAGTCTCTCGTTAGGATTTAAATGTTGAATAGGCCGGCCTGGGATTTCCCTTTAGCATGGTATCATATTGCATTAACTAGTGAATTATTTACAACCCCTCCAGTCTATTCTCTAGTTGGTATTTCACTGTATATGTATATATATGTATATATATATATATATATATATATATTGCTCTTTGTGCTATTGAACTGTAATTAAACTGTTTCAAGGGGATTCCTCACCTGAGTCTCAGCTGCTTTACAGGACTCAATTGATCAATAACCCCTTTTTGAACACATATCCTTACTCCAGTAATACCTAATAGAATATCTATTTGACTTGTGTAGGAGTGTAATTTTAAGGGGCTTGCAAGAAGATGTCTGAACCCAGAGTGTCAGGTGGGTTGGAGTGTTTACAGGGCGCAGATGAACAGGTAAATTAAAGCAGCCCTCAAGGGGGCAGCGCTACAGGTGCAATTCTGGATCCTGGCCCTGGGTGCTGGAAAACCTAGTCGCTGTACTGCCAACTACTACTAGCTAGGTCACTGCAAAAGTAAAATGTTCAAGTTGAACTGGAGTGCACCTTTAATAGCTGTTGTGTTTTATTGTTCAGAAATTCCTCTCCGCAGAAAACTCTTAAAACGAGAGACGGGGCCCAGACGCCACCTGTGCCTGGGAGAAAATAGCCCCCTACAATAACACACACAGAGAAAGGATCTATGAGCAGCTGACACCTCCAACCCGGGGCTTAGCCAGGGAAATCCAATCCAGCCGCAGGTCGCGGAATGCTCCCCCAGCAGACAGGCGTTCTGTAGCTCTCCCACTGTCACCGCATTCCCCCCTCGTTTTTGGCACTTTCTTTAATCCGAACCATCAATGGCTCCCTCTGTTATCTGCTGCCACCTATCACAAAGCTGCTCATTTTCTTCCACCCAGTGCGATTTGCATTTTTAACACTGAAATATAAATCAGAAGAAGGAAAAAAAAAACAATAAGAAAACAAGGCAGCTATTTATAGAAAGCTTTGAAGTGTTGAATTCTTCTATGTTACATCTAATGGCGTCAGAGGACCAGAGGAAGCAAAAGCATTCTACAACTTCTCTTTGTGGATTGCTGATATGGCAGGAGATTAGCGGGGTCACATTTCATGGTTATTCTTATAGGCCAACTCCACCCAGGACTGTCAGCTACAGTATCTCACAAAAGTAAGTACACCCCTCACATTTTTGTAAATATTTTATTATACCTTTTCATGTGACAACACTGAAGAAATGACACTTTGCTACAATGTAAAGTAGTGAGTGTACAGCTTGTATAACAGTGTAAATTTGCTGTCCCCTCAAAATAACTCAACACACAGCCATTAATGTCTAAACCGCTGGCAACAAAAGTGAGTATACCCCTAAGTGAAAATGTCCAAATTGGGCCCAAAGTGTCAATATTTTGTGTGGCCACCATTATTTTCCAGCAATGCCTTAACCCTCTTGGGCATGGCGTTCACCAGAGCTTCACAGGTTGCCACGGGAGTCCTCTTCCACTCCTCCATGACGACATCACGGAGCTGGTGGATGTTGGAGACCTTGCGCTCCTGCACCTTCCGTTTGAGGATGCCCCACAGATGCTCAATAGGGTTTAGGTCTGGAGACATGCTTGGCCAGGCCATCCCCTTCTTTGGCTGACAGCGTGAGAAGAGAAAAAAGCCGATCATCGGCTTCTGTGTAAGGGACATCGGTCCCGAAGAGGAAGAGGCACAGCCATCTCATCTGTGCCCACCAGTGCCACCTGTCAATGCCCACAGTGCATATCAGTGCCCACCAATCAGTACCCACGTGTATAAATCAGTGCCACCTATCAATGCCCACCAATGCCTCATCAGTGCCACCTAGCGGTCCTGCCTATCATTGTCACCTACCAGTGCCCATCCTACCCATCACTGCCACCCATTAGTGCCACCTCTCAGTGCCACCTATCGGTGCCCACCAGTGCCACCTCATCAGTGACGCCTATCAGTGCCAACCAGTGCCGCCTATCATATGACGTCCAGTCAGAACGGTAAAGTCAATGCCTGGCCATCATTCTGCTATAGGCCAGACCAAGTAAAGTAACAAACATGTCATACTTACTTTGTGCAAAGGTTTTGCAGCAATTCCACCCCCCCCCCCCCCCACCCCCATAGCAAGCAGCTAGGTAATGTGGAACTCCTTGAGGCTCACTCCCCAGCCGCCCCTGACCCCCACTCCCTCCTTACTGGCTGTGATTGACAGCAGTGGGAATGAATGGCTCCTGCTCCTGTCTCTGAGCCAATGAGGAGGGAGAGCTCTCGGGCACCGCGCTGGGTTGAGATCAGGCTCAGGTAAGTATTGGGAGCTGGGTGGGGGGTGGCTGCACTCAGAAGGTTTTTTACCTTAATACAGAGATTGCATTAGGATAAAGAAAAAAAGTCATCCTTTAAAACCTCTTTAAATCTACCAAGAATTCCACAATGAATTTCTTCAGTAACTGTCGGGTTTACATACAATGACAGTTAAGAGACAAGCTATGTTATAAAAGAAGGGAATTGTGGTTACATGGATTATAGACTGTGGAACAAAAGAAGACCTATACGGTCGAAAAAAATTAAAACAAATATGAGCTTAAATGATTTTATTCAATATGAGGATTTTGCAGATAAAATGTGACAAGTGGTGGAAAATGGAAACAATAGTCCTTGGTAAATATACAGTATACAGTGTATTTGAATTCATTTTTACCATTCAAAGCGTAGAGTTGCCTTCTAAGGGAATTGGGTTAATGGCATCTTCTAAAAAGTTCCTAAGTTCTTCTAAAAAGTTCCTAAGTTCTTCTAAAAAGTTCCTAAACCTCTTCTGCTCCACCCTGTCTTACCCCCCTGCAAGGATGGAGAGGGCGATACTGATCTATATGCTTATACAAGGGTAACAGGAATTGGTTATTGAAAGCTACGAAACTCAGACGTGAACAATGCTAACGGAGACTTTACAACCGGATGGAATTTTTCAGCAGTACACTGACCCCCTCTTCCTCCAACACCAAACCTTACCTCTGCTACAAAGACGCCACACTTTCAAAATTTCACAACCTGGCCAAAATAGGGAAACACTGCCACCTGCTGTGGAAATATGAAAATACAACACACATTCTGCATAATCCTAAAAAGTTAACAAAAAATAGTCACTATGAAATAGAAGGGGGAAGGGAGTTTGGGACTTTGAGTGAAATTCCGGCCTGGTAGGGTCGTATATTTCCATCCCTATCAAAGTGATATATGCATGAGCACACCGGCCAAAGCCAGTGGGCAACAAAAAAGGGGGGTTTGGGACTTTAAATGAAGCTCATGGTTTGCAACACAGTCATAGGTGGATTGATAAGTCGTTTAATAATTCATATATAACAATGGTGACAGAGATATTCATGATAACGCTTGACAGAACACTTCGACTAAGTAGTGATACTAAATACAGTAGTCAACATACTAGTTACTAGTGTCATGTAACAAGACAAGTAAAAAGGTAATAACATGGGTAAAAACAACATTTGCTGGATAGATCCAGGGAACCACCACATTGCTGAATATGTAAACAGATATTGCACGGTAATGCCTGCATGATCTATGGCCTAGAAGACACCGAGGGGGGATAGTCCATATAAAAAATATGTAGTTGGGGATTCGTTCAAGTAACTCGACGCGTTTCGTGGTTCAAGACCACTCATCAGGAGCAGACACGCCATATTTCTAGAATAAAAAAAATATGTATATATAAATCAGCATAATAAAGATGAGTACAAGGGGGACAGGTTGAATCCTAAAAAAGGTCACGGTACTCACTAGGTATAAGTTGAAAGTGAAAGGTTGGTGGGGATGGGCCATCCGGAAACAGTGCAATCGTTTTTACCCATGTTATTACCTTTTTACTTGTCTTGTTACATGACACTAGTATCACTACTTAGTCGAAGTGTTCTGTCAAGCCCTATCATGAATATCTCTGTCACCATTGTTATATATGAATTATTAAATGACTTATCAATCCACCTATGACTGTGTTGCAAACACCAGCTTCATTTAAAGTCCCAAACCCCCCTTTTTTGTTGCCCACTGGCTTTGGCCGGTGTGCTCATGCATATATCAAAAAATAGTCACTGATTTATTTACTGTATAAATGTTTTTACAAATATTATTATTATTATACAGAATTTATATAGTGCCAGCAGTTTGCAAATAAAACAAATGCATACACTGCCAAGGAAAGGGAATGATCAGATAAAAAAGTAAGAATGCCACCTTTTCAAACCCGAACACTTTAGCGGCGCACAGCAATTTTTTAATATACATACAGTATATTTTGCTAATAAATAACATTTCTAATTATATGACGTATATATGACGAGTCCCCCTTTACATCAGAGTCCACAGAGTTCCTCTTTTACATCTAAACTCGCAGAGTTCCCTTTCACTGTAAAGGGGGACTCGGCAGACTCTGATGTAAGGGAGATCTCCGTGGACTCCAACATAAGGGATGCTCTGGGAACCCTGATTTAAGGGGGAACACTGAAAACTCTGATGTATGGAGAGGACTCTGATGTAAGGGGGAACTCTGTGGCCTCTGGTGTAAAGGGGAACTCTGATGTAAGAGGTGCTATGAGAACCCTGATTTACCTTGGTGTACTCACTCAGAGACAGGAGAGAGCACCTCTCATCCAGATGTATCTGAGGCTGCTGGACTTCGAATTTCAGGATCCCACTTTGCTTTTCTGAGGCACAGTGCCAGGGATTGGAGTGTGGGCAGACACAGAGGGGTAGGGGGGAGGAAGAGGTGCAGATTGAGCCCTCTCTTCTCTCCCATCTGTGTGTGTGTTGGGGGAATTGTTAGTGATGGCTTTGGGCAGCATGCAGCCAGCAACCATGCTGGGAAGCCATAGTCCAGTCTGAATAATGTGTCTGGGTTTCAGGCAGTCTGAAACCGAACGCATGATTCCAAACCCGAACTGTCCGGGTGAATCCCGGACAGGTGGCAACCCTAGATAAAAGACAGAACTGGATCATGTTTTTAGAGTTTAAAGCAAGCCTGTTGCTTAAGTTTAAGGGCCCTTTAAGAGCTTGTCGTGACATGCAACAGCCATTGCCACCCCTGTGAAAAGGACCACTTTTAAGATAGCAATTGACAAAGCAGTTAGGAGGAATTAAGTCACCTTTTTCACCCCTTCTTTTAACTCTTAAAATGCTGAACCTGCAACAAATTCTGTTGCAGGGCAGCTATGACATGGCCCCAGGGCCAGCCCTACCATGGGTCCCACTGGGTCCATTGGACCCAGGAGGTACTTTGAGAGGGACAGCAAATTGACACCCTAGATTTTTTTTCCAGCAGTTTTGTGTGCTATCTAGGGGCGGACTGGGCCGGGAGCAGGGTGACAACTGCCCCCCCCAGGCTACTCCACAGCCCTTTAAAAAGGCCACATATATTTAGAACGCAGCTCCTATTCTGTTTATTTATGTATATATTTGTGTATATTTCACAATTGAGTTGCGGCCACAATAGGGATTGAGATACAGCACAGTTTTTCTTTCCACATATACTTTAAAAAGGCCGCCCTGCTGCCCTCAACACGCGTTCTCATAGTTGCCGGGCACGAGGGTGCTCACGCACAGTCTAACATCGATTGTTAAACACCCGAGCACACATGAAGAGCTCAGGTGTGTGTGCTGCCAGGGGCGGGGTACCCAAAGGAGACAGGGAGCAATGATAGATCCCTTCCCCACCGGCTCTGCCAGCAGCCGATGTTCGGGCGCAGCTTTGCAAGGCTTGCATTTCTGTTGGGTGGAACTTCTGCTATGGGGCATGTGTGAGGCTAGGCACTGAAGACTGTGGGAGCACTGGGAGACAGCAACAGAGAGGTAATATAAGTTAGTTCTGTGCGACAGGACACAAAGGGTGTCCATCATTTTTTCTAGTAGTCGCTTCTGCTCTGCTGAATGGCCAAATGTTGCATAACCTTAAGTCATGTCATGCTCAAAAATCATTATACAGCCCTAGCTTGCCTATTCTAGCCTGTCTATATTCTACCCCTAGCCTGTCCATATACTACCCTAGCTTGTCTATATACTACCCCAGCCTGTCTATATACTACCATTACCTGTCTATATCCTACCCTAGCCTGTCTATATACTACCATAACCTGTCTATATGCTACCCTAGCCTGTCCATATACTACCCTAACCTGTCCATATTCTACCCTAGCCTGTCTATATCCTACCCTTACCTGTCTATATCCTACCCTTACCTGTCTATATTCTACCATAACCTGTCTATATCCTACCTTAGCCTGTCTATATCCTACCCTAGCCTGTCTATATACTACCCTAGCCTGCCCTATAGGAGGGAGGAGTTCAGTCCGGGACGTCACACAGCTGCCTGAAAACCGAACGACGTGGTGAGCAGTCTGACGATCGTTTGGTGATTTATACATAAATACGTCTGTTATTAACAGGAGTGAGATGAGCGTTCAATTTACCTGGTGGTGGTGGCACTAATTCATTTGTTTAAGAAGATTTAAGCACGGCGGTGGAATATATATTTATAAAGAACTTTTACTGTACACATCTATATGTTTATTATGTTTGTTTACTCATTATTATTGTCTTTTGTAATTCATTAGGAGTTGTTCACAGTATTGAATATGCAGCAGTGCTGCACCATATGTTTATGTTTATATATATATATATATATATATATATATACACACATACACACACACTACCCTAGCCTGTCCATGTACTATCCTAGCCTGCCCCTATACTACCCTAGCCTGTACTGGCTCAAAAATTTAAGTTCTGAGCTACTAGCCAGGCCTTAAGGGTTACTCGCCACCAACTGCCCCACCAAACCCCTACCCTGCCCCACTCCTAAACATACCCTCATAAATTATCTCATGAAATGACACTTGAATGTTTTATGCAGAATTAAGTTAAAAAAATAAATATTAACAACAACTTTATCCGTGCCCATCAATACAGCCTCATCTGTGCCCATCAATGCAGCCTCACCTGTGCCCAACAATGCAGCCTCACTGCTCATCAATGCAGCTTCACCTGTGTCCATCAATGCAGCCTCAACTGTGCCCAACAGTGCAGACTCACCTGTGTCCAACACTGCAGCCTCACCTGTGTCCAACAATGCAGCTTCACTTCTCATCAATGCAGCCTCACCTGTGTCCATCATTGCAGCCTCACCTGTGTCCAACAATGCAGCCTCACCTGTGTCCAACAATGCAGCCTCACCTCTGTCCATCAGTGCTGCGTCACCTGTGTAGGGGAAGAGAGAGGAGAGGAAGAGGATTGCCGGCCGGATCATCACAGAGCGGGGAACATCGCTGTAACAGCTTTCATTTGAATTGCTGAGTGTTCCAGCACATACAGCCCCGCCTCCGGGCCCGGCTACTTTGATATACGTCATATTCCCCAGCATTGGAGCGCTGTTTGGTCCACCGGCACCTCTCTGGGCTCTCCTGTGTGATCAGGGAGCCCAGTATCCGAGCCGGTGGGGCCGCCAGGGTACCATACACAACATTCTGGGTTTTGAATAATTTTCTAGCAAAAAAATACAATTTTTACATGTAAGAGAGCCATGTCAGAATTGGCCTGAGCTGGAAGTAGTTAAAGAAAATATTGAAAATTACTTTTGAAATGACAAAAATTATAAAACTTGTATGAGATGTGCCCTAGCAGTGATCGGCGTTGATCCAGTGTGGAAAAACACAGGTCATCACACTAAATATGAATGTCCTTAAGAAGCAGATCAATAATGGGAGCCCCCCATATTCTCTTTATTTCTTTTGGTTTTAATTTTACATGAAGGGATAATTCCCAATGCTCTGCTCCTTGAATTGTAGTACCAGAGTTTTCACTTGAGTTAAAAAATATGAAAAAGAGTTTCCAACTGTGAAGACAAAAGAGAAGTAAAGAAGAAAGGAAAGGAAGTGAAAGTTAAAGAGAAGGAAGCTGTAAGGGGTATGATGTTTTCTTCCCATGCCCCCCCCCCCCCCCCCCTGCCTCATACACCCCTGTTGGAAGAATTTTTGATAAAGCTCATCCAAGGAGACCACATTCCTTCAAACAAATATTGTTTGCCAGTGGTGTGCTCATCAGTTTCTCATTAATCATTATCCAAGGCAAGCTAGCTCTCTATAGACTCACACTTGGTAAGCTGTAAACATTAGCTGGATCACATTTAATTTGCTAGGTCACTGTGTAAATGATTGCTTAATGATTTTTAAATAAAATATTTTTTTCACCTTTTTTTATCCTTTGCTGCATTTCTGTGTTGCTGATCACTCTTTGCAGCCATTTTTGGTCTTCATCAGGGGTATTGCACTAAACTTCACGGAGGTCCGAACCACATTTTTTTCAGCCCTCTCCTCCTATATCACAATCCCTTACATCAGTGTCCTCAGCCCCCTCACACACACACATCACAGTGCCGAATTTCACATCAGTTTCCCCTTCACAGTAGTGTTCTCAGGCCTCCCCCCTTTTAAATAGTGTACTGAACCCCCTTTACATCACTTCACATCATGCCCCCCCCCACACACAACCAGAGTAGTATCCTCTGCCCCCTTTCACTCTCCTACCTTAGAGTGGAGAGGTCTATTTTTGGGACCATTGACATTTATACAGCGACTTAGTGCTGTAAAAATGCACTGATTACTTTGTAAATGTCACTGGCAGGGAAGAGGTTAACACTAGGGGGCGATCAAGGGGTTAAATGTGTTCCCTGTTCTAACTGTAGGGGGATAGAACTGACTAGAGGAGATGACAGATCGTTGTTACTAGCTAGTAGGAGCAGACGATCTGTCTCTCCTCTCCTCACAGAACAGGGATTTGTGTGTTTACACACACACACGTCCCTGTTCTGGCTCTCGTGCCCACATCGGCATCCCCGCAGTGCAGCCGGCGTGTGCACGCGTCTGCTATCCCCGCTTAAAGGGCTGACGTACAGCTACGATGGCTCGTAGGAACGTGCTGACCTGCCACAGTATAGGGACGGCGGATGGTCGGCAAGTGCTTAAGTATATACGTAATCCCTTTTGCTCAAAAACTTCATGCTTTTATGCACCATCAGTTTGTTATTCATCACCACCTTCCAAAGTGTGCACTCAGCAGAAAACAATAATAAAACCGCCTCAATATTCTGCCAGGATTTGTTTTCCTTCCATAGAGTATAACACAAGTTTGCCAGCAATTATCACAGTGTTCCATCCATGCTTCAACAATCTCAAAATCTCATGGAAAACAAATAGCCATCAATGCACTCACATGTTATTGTGCCTATAATGCCGCGTACACACGTACGGACTTTTCCCGGCGGACCTAAGTCCAGCGGACAATCCGCTGGACTTTCCAGCTGGGTACGCCGGACTAAAAAGCGAACGGACTTGACCACACACGATCACGCAAAAAGTCCGACGGTTCACGCGATGACGTACAGCACGTACGACGGGACTAGAAAACGAAAAATACTAGAAAAATACTTGCTACTGAGCATGCGTCCTTTTTGGTACGCCGGACCATACTACACACGACCGGATTATCCGCTGGACTGCCAAGTCCAGCGGATAATTTGAAAACAAAACCTGAAACTTTAGTCCGCCGTACTTTGGCCAAAAAAAAGTCCGCCGGCGCCCACACACGAGGGGATTATCCGCTGGACTTCGGTCCAGCGGATAATCCCGCGGGATAGTCCCTTCGTGTGTACGCGGCATAAGACAGGCACAAGTCTATCCAGCGATCCGAGTAAAGCCTTTTTCTCGCCATCCCGTCTCTAGGAACCGGCGTGCAGTACAAGCCTCGGTTTGGTGCGGGCCAGTTGCAGGAAGTGACGTTGACACTATTCACCAGCATGTACGCGTTTCGCATCATTCGTGCATCATCAGCAATATTTGTGAACTAAATATCCCTGTTTTTCATTGCATAGTTTGTTGGAAAAAGTGTAGCAGGTACAGAGGGTTCATTCAGTATTTGTAGTGTTATTATGTGGTCACACCCCTTTAGCACCTGATAGTTTGAATACATGTACGAGCTATTGGGATTTGAGCACAGGTATATCTTTTCTTTGTTGATGTAGCTGGAGGCAATGTTGTGGATGGTCTTGCATGTTGGGGATGGTCTTGCATGTTGTGGATGGGCTTGAATGTTGTGGATGGGCTTGAATGTTGTGGATGGGCTTGCATGTTGGGATGGGCTTGAATGTTGTGGATGGGCTTGCATGTTGTGGATGGGCTTGCATGTTGTGGATGGGCTTGCATGTTGTGGATGGGCTTGAATATTGTGGATGGTCTTGAATGTTGGGGATGGTATTGAATATTGTGGATGGTCTTGAATGTCGTGGATGGTCTTGTATTTTGTCGATGGTCTTGCATGTTGTGGATGGTCTTGCATGTTGTGGATGGTCTTGCATGTTGGTGGATGGTCTTGCATGTTGGTGGATGGTCTTGCATGTTGGTGGATGGTCTGGAATGGTGTGGATGGTCTGGAATATTGTGGATGGCCTTGAATGTTTTGGATGGTCCTGCATGTCATCGATGGTCTTGTATTTTGTGGATGGTCCTGCATGTTGTGGATGGGCTTGCATGGTGTGGATGGTCTTGAATATTGTGGATGGTCTTGCATGTTGGTGGATGGTCTTGCATGTTGGTGGATGGTCTTGCATGTTGGTGGATGGTCTTGCATGTTGGTGGATGGTCCTGCATGCTGGTGGATGGTCTTGCATGTTGGTGGATGGTCTTGCATGTTGGGGATGGTCTTGCATGTTGGGGATGGTCTTGCATGTTGGTGGATGGTCTTGCATGTTGGTGGATGGTCTTGCATGTTGGGGATGGTCTTGCATGTTGGGGATGGTCTTGCATGTTGGTGGATGGTCTTGCATGTTGGGGATGGTCTTGAATATTGTGGATGGTCTTGCATGTTGTGGATGGTCTTGCATGTTGGTGGATGGTCCTGCATGTTGGTGGATGGTCCTGCATGTTGGGGATGGTCTTGCATGTTGGGGATGGTCTTGAATATTGTGGATGGTCTTGCATGTTGGGGATGGTCTTGCATGTTGTGGATGGTCTTGCATGTTGTGGATGGTCTTGCATGTTGGTGGATGGTCTTGCATGTTGGGGATGGTCTTGAATATTGTGGATGGTCTTGCATGTTGTGGATGGTCTTGCATGTTGGTGGATGGTCCTGCATGTTGGTGGATGGTCCTGCATGTTGGGGATGGTCTTGCATGTTGGGGATGGTCTTGAATATTGTGGATGGTCTTGCATGTTGGGGATGGTCTTGCATGTTGTGGATGGTCTTGCATGTTGTGGATGGTCTTGCATGTTGTGGATGGTCTTGCATGTTGTGGATGGTCTTGCATGTTGTGGATGGTCTTGCATGTTGTGGATGGTCTTGCATGTTGTGGATGGCCTTGCATGTTGGGGATGGTCTTGCATGTTGGGGAAGGTCTTGAATGTTGGGGATGGTCTTGCATGTTGGGGATGGTCTTGCATGTTGGGGATGGTCTTGCATGTTGGGGATGGTCTTGCATGTTGGGGATGGTCTTGAATGTTGGGGATGGTCTTGTACATTGTGGTTAGTATTTTGAATTTTATACGGTGGGGTAGGAGGAAGCCAGTGAAGGGAGTTGCAGAGAGGAGCAGCAGTCGCGGATCAGTTAGTAAGGTGTATTAGTCTAGCAGCAGCATTTAAAATGTGGTGTCGTTAATCAGAAAGGGGCGAATGCCGAAAAAGGTGGCAAGATTTAGCCAGTGATTGGATGTGGGGCTGAAGGAGAGGTCAGAGTCTAGGATAACACCCAGCACGCTGGCATGTGTGGAGGAACTAATGGTTGTGCCGTTGATTTCAATGGTAAAGTCATGGGGAGGGGATAGGGCAGGAGGAAATATTACAAGCTCAGTTTCAGAAAGATTGGAGGTAGAGGAAGTGGTGTGACATCCACACCACTAGTTGGATCGGCTTCCAATCATCATTCCCAGACCATGATGACATGGCTGTGCAGGTGGACCAATGCACAGAGTGAGCAATAGAGGCTTCAGCAAGTCAGACAGAGCCTGCCTCATTTCCTGGATGGAGGACGTCCAGCACCACTAGCCCCTGTCTCCCCAGCCTGACTGTCCTTGGCCCGCCCCCTTTCATTCATTGGATTGTGGTTCTTTCAATCATGGTGGCTCTATTATTCAGAGACAAGACTGCAAATAAAAGCAGACAGGAATGAACAACTGGACTAGATTTGCAATGAAAATAGAAATGTTTTATTAAAAAAAAAAGCATTGTTGATGAGGGGAGGAACCAGCAATGGAAAATATAAGCAAATTAAACTTCAACCTTTAGAAGTTTAATTACATTTTTGTAAATGCAGCTTCATACTGGCACAACCTACCCCACTGAAACCTCTGTAAGTGACAAGCTCTTTATAAAGTCTAGGGAACAGTACACTCATCAGGTGGCTTGTCCTGTAATTGTTTGCTGCTCAGCAGACATTGACTGCAATAACTGACAGATAAATGGGGTCTGTAGACTGTAAATCCACAAATGATATATAATGCTGCAAAAAAACATATAATCAGCAATCATTGAAAATATGAAATGTCAGACGCACGTTATATTAAATGTTACATTTACATAAAATGAATATTGAGTCTTCAGCTTACAGCTAAATAGAAGAGAAAAAAAATAAAATAATACAGTTTATGTGTGGCTTGGCAGAGGGGAATGTCCCAATAGATCTCCCTGTGATGGGTGTCCCCATAAAGAGCAGAGTTCGGTATTCATACACCCCCTCCTGTGCCATGTTTGGAAATAATTATTTGCTAGCGACTGCAGACAGCTGATCTCTTATCCTGCCTAATCCGTCCAGCATGGTGTCCAGGGTTTCTTTGCTGAGTTCCATGGTCAGGGTGGATGTCGCTGGGTCAAGCCCACACAGATCTGGGTCCTCTTGAATCTAACGAACAAACAGGGAGACATACATGATGTATGAAAATTCGAGGTGCACCGAATGGAAATTTTGGTGGCGAAACTGAAAATTCAGGATGCATCTGTCCGAAACCCAAATTACAGTTTTTCAAATATATATATTTTTATGTATTGTATTATATTGTATTGTATTGCATTAGATTTGACTTTTTAATTAATATCATGAATTTAAATGAATGTGAATGTATTGTCAGCCATTATCAGCACCTTTAGTGCAAGAAAAGCTCAAGAACAATGGATCCCTTTAAATTCTATGTATGTCTTTACACTGGTTGGTTGCGCTTCTGTTGTGGTGTTAAAAATCCTGCTTGCTGCATTTTTGGCCATTAAAAAAAATGCACCTCCCCATTGAAATGTATTGAAAATGCACCAAGTTACGTTTTTGATGCGTTTTTATGAATCACATGACCTATAAAAAAACACACCATAAGCACAGTAAAATCACGGGAAAAGCTGCGTTTTCAACACCTTTCGGCACCTTTTTCTCTATCGGCAAAATGCCGAAAACACAATTTTCAACCGATAAGTTGCAGCCGCTGAATTTTCGGTGCATCTCTAATAGAAATTGGGCATTCCCTAAACACTAATGTAAGGGAATGGCGTTTGCTACATCCTATGACCATGCAGGATGAAAAACAATTAATGACAATTCTCACCTGGCAGAGGCCAACATACGTTCATTAACCTCTTCCTGCCCAATACTTCAGTAGCATTATGGGAGGGGGGGGGGGCAGGAAAAAACAGCCAATTACATGGTCCATGTGATTGGCTGTCACAGTGGTCAATTGATTGGGAGTCAATGCTGCTAGATCATTAGTAAAGACAGCGCATATGCGTTACATGGGTAAAAAGAGGTCGAATAAGAAGTTTGGGGTTTAAAAAAAAAAAAACAATTATACTTACATAGGTGGATGCAGCATTGATCCGATGCTGCATCTGTCTCCCAGTGGGTCTACAGCAAGAAATGAGCGATCAAACACTGCTGATCACTCAGTTCTCCCCCTTCCGCTCTGAGCAGAGAGTCGTGGCTAGACATGTGCAATTCGTTTCGCTCCGAATTAGTTTAACGAATTTCGACAAATTCGTTAATTCGGAAATATCCGAATTAACGAAAATCCGTTTAACAAATTTTTCAGAATATTCGTAAATTTGAATATTCGAAAAATTTGTAAATTCGTAAATTTGTACATTCGGAAATCTGAATTTATGATAAACTAATAATAACTTAACTATTACTAACTATTAAAAATAGGTATTGTAATTTCCTTTTTAAATTTGGCTGTTAGTGAACGTAACAAATACAAATTTATCTTAAGTTACAAATTATCCGAAATAACGAATGCCGTATACAAACAAATGGAATGTAATGCATTAATAATAATAAATAACAATAATAATACTAA
Organism: Lithobates sylvaticus; assembly: GCA_028564925.1. Classification (NCBI taxonomy): domain Eukaryota; kingdom Metazoa; phylum Chordata; class Amphibia; order Anura; family Ranidae; genus Lithobates; species Lithobates sylvaticus. Next base: position 214,550,470 of record CM053034.1, on the reverse strand, counting down.
AAACATTTTATTATTATTATTTGTTATTCATTTGTTTATTTTTTCGGATAATTCGTAACTTCAGATAAATTCGTGTTCACTAACAGCCAAATTTGAAAGGAAATACAATACCTATAATTTAATAGTTAGTCACTATTTCAGATTTTCTATTTTTTGGGTTTTTCAGATTTTCGTATTTCCAAATTTCCTAATTTTCTAATTTACGAATGTACGAATTAACAAATTGTATGCATTTACAAATGTACGAATGTACAAATGTTCGAATTTACGAATGTACGAATTGCGATCATAACGAATGACCCGAAAAACGAAAAATAAATAAAAAAAAACAAATGAAACGAAAATGAACGAATTTTTTGGCAGTGCACATGTCTAGGACTCGTGACTGTCAGTCTGCAGCTCTCTGCTCTCACCACTTTGTGGAGAAGGGGGGGAGGGGCTGGTTTATACTTTCTTCCTGCATTATGCATTCTGAAGGTGATTGCGATAAAGTCTCCTGTCTAAGGTCATCTGAACTGACATCAAAATAAGGTGATGTCTCCTGGGAGCCGATTGAGGACACTCCAGTATCATCTTCTTCCTCTTGAGAGGGGGACTTTTCCAAAGATTTCACTCGAAACAGCTTAAACTTCCAGTCAGAGAATTTCCTATATGGCTGGTGCATTTTGGTGGATACTGGATCCCATGGCACAGAGACCAAGGGAAAATCCATGTTGCTGATTACTGAAATGAAAAAAAGTACAATTATTAATAATATTTGAACAGTAAATCTACATACTTTACAATTTGTTTTTGAAATTTACCTTTACCAGCCTTTATAAAAGTTTATTTTTTTACGTGTTATAAACATTTTACTTCTAGTGTATTCCATAATGCTGAAGCCAAAACCCATAGACCTTGTTAAGTTTATGTTAGTTTTCAGGTACTAGGCAGGTGGGTCAGGACCACTTGGCAAGCAACCTCCAAGTTTTAGGCCTACAACTGTGCACTGAACCCAATGGACCAGTTCAAACTCTGAAACTAAAGGGCAGGGCATTGCAGTGTAGTTATTTAAACACTACCTGCAGAGTTCAGACCAAGGATGCATTTTATTCTACCTTGCCTTTATGAAGGTTTGCTTGACATGTTCTAAAACCTGGATTTACAAAATTGATACGTTATTAAAATTTTACTGCTAGCGCATTCCAATATGCTGAGGCCAAAACCCATAGACTTTGTTAACTCTATGCTAGTTTTCAGGCTCTTGTCAGGTGGGTCAAAAACACATAGCAATCAAGCACTGGGTCTAAAATTGTGCACTGAACCCCATGGATCAGTTCAAAATGCTAAATTAGGGGACAGGGCATTGCAGTGTGGTTATCTGAACACTACCTGCAGCGTTCACACCAAGGCTGCAATTAGTTCTTTATGGCAGTTTTACAAAGTGAACTAATCATATCCAGAACTCCACCCAATGTTGTGTGAATGAGAATATACTACTGGGTCAGTCTTTATGATTACCTATGCACAGACAAAAGCTAAACAGGAATGTCTATAAAACACTGTATATAGAACATGATGCACTTTATGGCGGTATCATATCTATATTATGCTACCAATAAAATAGTATCTGTATTATAATACCTATATTCTTTTTTTATTGGATTTTGGTCCGACACATACTGGAAATTTTCAGCTGTCTTGAAGGTTGTCAGACTTGTGGTGTGTTGCTGGAAACCTTGTCTTTAATTGCTATATTCTGTACATGTCCTATAGTTTGGAACTCAGTTGTAAATAAGGGACTGCTGAGGTGCCTTGATGACCTAGTGTGGCTTCACATGTATTTGCAAAGGTATGTTTTTTATTTTGCCATTCATGAAATAAATATATATATATATATATATATATATATATATATATATATATATATATAGAGAGAGAGAGAGATAGAGAGAGAGATAGATAGATATAGATAGATAGCTATATAGATATATATATCTATATCTATATATCTATATATATATATATATATATATATATATATATATATATATATATATATATATATAGATATATATTTATATATATATATATATATATATATATATATAGATAGATAGAGAGAGATAGATCTATATCTATATAGATTTGTATATACATTTTTTATGAATTGTCCTTAGGCTGCATTTACACCTAAACAGAGCGATTCAGGCATTTTTTTTTTTTTGTGTTTTTGAGCATTTTAGTATATTACAAGCATTTTACATATGTATTCAAACTTCAGACATTTTTGTTTTAGCCAATAAAAATGTGTCTAAAAAAAACAATCATATTGAGCATTTTCTAGTGCTCCCGTTGAAGTCTATAAGGCCAAAAAAGCCCAAATCTGTGTGAAAAATAGCTTTTTGTACTTTTTTGTGCAGTAGTCATCCAGCTAAAGGCAGCAGAATGCTCAGATGTGAACAGTAGCTACTGAAAACAATGGGATTTGTCATGTGGAGCGTTTTAGAGCTTTCAGCCTTCAAGCTACAAAACACTGTGAATGGGGCCTTAAATGTGTCATAGGGTTTTCGGACAAGCATGTTATATCGCAAATCTTTTTGCAGTTAATACAATTTATTATATATATATATATATATATATATATATATATTTATTTATTTATTTATTTTGTGATTTGCTTGTACAGGGGGTCCCCGAGTTACGAACTCGTTAGGGACTGGCCCCGTGTACGGAAGTCGGAAATGTTCGTAAGTCGGCGCGCATGCGCAGACCGACAAATACGGAGATTTCCGGACATTTCCGATGTTCCGTCTGTTGCCGTTCTGCGCATGCGCGGCAAATTACGGACATTTCCGGCATTTTCCGGCGCTCCGTATGGCCGCGCATGCGCAGAACGGCCGAAAGACGGCGAAAACCACAGAAAAATGGCGGAGGGTCCCCGCAGCACCCCGTTCGTAAGTAGGGGTTGTTCGTAGGTCGGGTGTTCGTAAGTCGGGGACCCCCTGTATTGCGGCACTGCCAGCATTGAAATGATAATGATATAATCAATACCCACTTAACAATTCAATTAACTCTAACAGCCTTCAATATCTATTTACGCATTAATTATATAATAAAACACCTTAGGCTTAGCAAATATCAGAGAACAAAGAGTAGTAGCTTACAGCAATTAAACAGGGGTTGTTTTACTAAAAAGTGGACAGTGCAAAATCTGGTGCAGCTCTGCATGGTAGCCAATCAGCTTCTAACTTCAGCTTTTTTAATTAAGTTTTGACAAAAAAAAACCTGGAAGCTGATTGGGTTCTATGCAGAGCTGCACAAGATTTTTCACTCTCCAGTTTTATTAATTAAACCCTCAGCGTATTGTTCTAAAATTATAAAAAGTAACATCTGATTGGTGTTGTAACTTAATTCTGAGAATAATATATTAAAATAAAAAAGAAATAAACTGGAAGTGGAAGTGAAGTCTTTTCAGTGTTCATAGCTGCCAGATTCCAGCTAATTTCTACTATAAATGACAAAATAAAACATAAGACCTTTGTTTGCATATCATAGACGTATATCGCTTTGCTATACTACATATGTTATTTTCCGCTCTCATTGCTGAAAATAAGGATTGATAGTGTAAAAAATGATCAATTATAGCTAAGTGGATTGAACTGCATGCAATGTGCAATTCATAACGGTTAGATATAAGTTTCATTAGTGTGATTACCAAAAAAAAAAACAATGTAAGCGATGATAATAATAATAATAATAAATAGGCCCCCATATAAAGCAGAACCACAGACAATTTTTTTGTTTTTTAATATATGGACATAATTGCTAATTTGAGAGATTATCCCTCACTTTAGCACTTATGTTTGAACAGAAACCTAGAAATTAAAAAAGATTTTGGCTGGAGTTTCTCTTTAAGACCTTTCCTGAAATATCCGATTTGAAAAATCTGATTTGATTTTTTTTTTTTGTTTTTCAGGGACCCTATTGGTGAGATTTCTGTACTGATTGGGTCTGTACACCTGCTGTATCCACTAAGGGGGCTCCCATCATCCCTGTTGGATTTTCATTTATTTTCTATTATGGAGAACGTAACAGGGGGAGCTGGAACACACAAAGGTGAGTGGGAACCCCCCATACTCCCAGATAGAGAGGGGCAGAGTCAGGAATTATGGCGGGGAAGACTCTAATCTATAATTAAAATTGAAAAACAGAGGACTGACCCTTTGAAAATATCACTTGCCATAAGAAAGAAGGAAAGAAAGGGAAGAGAGAAAGAAAAGAAAGAAAGAAAGAAAGAAAAAGAAAGAAAGAAAGAAAGAAAGAAAGAAAGAAAGAAAGAAAGAAAGAAAGAAAGAAAGAAAAAGAAAGAAAGAAAGAAAGAAAGAAAGATTGAACTGCATGTGATGTGCAATTCATAAGAGTTAAGCTTTAAATGACTGACCCTTTGAAAATATCACTTGCCATAAGAAAGAAGGAAAGAAAGGGAAAAGAGGAAGGAAAGAAAGAAAGAGAAAAAAAAGAAAGAAAGGGAAGAGAGAAGGGAAAAAAGGAAAGCAAGAAAGGGAAGAGAGAAGGGAAAAAGGAAAGAAAGAAAGAAAGAAAGAGAAAAAAAAAAAGAAGAAAGAAAGGGAAGAGAGAAGGGGGAAAAAGGAAAGAAAGAAAGGGAAGATAGAAGGGAAAAAAGGGAAAGAAAGAAAGAGGATTGAACTGCATGTGATGTGCAATTCATAAGGGTTAGATGGTAAGATATAAGCTTTGATCCTTTGAAAGTATAATTTGCCATAATAAAGAAGGAAAGAAAGGGAAAAGGGGAAAGAAAGAAAGAAAGAAAGAAAGAAAGAAAGAAAGAAAGAAAGAAAGAAAAAAGAAAGAAAGAAAGAAAGAAAGAAAGAAAGAGAAAGGGAAAAAAAGGAAAGAAAGAAAACGGAAGAGAGAAGGGGAAAAACGGAAAGAGAGAAAGAAAGAAAGAAAGAAAGAAAGGGAAGAGAGAGAGAAAAAAAGGAAAGAAAGAAAGAATGGAAGGGAAGAGAGAAGGGAAAAAAAGGTAAGAAAGAAAGAAAGATTGAACTGCATGTGATGTGGAATTTATAAGGGTTAGATGATAAGATATAAGATGTAAAGTGCATATGTACTGTATGTATAAGTGTGATTACTAACAAAAACAACAATATTGGTAACAATACTGATAATAATAAACATAATATTAATAATAGATATAATTTTCATTAGTGTGATTACCAACAAAAACATTGATAACAACAACAATAATAATGATTATGTTGATAATAATAATGATACATGTAATGTAATAATAATAATAATAATAATTAGTGTGATTATAAAAAAATAAAAAATAATATTAATATTTAAAAACTTTAAAAAATAAGAATAATAAAAGATCTAATATCGTGTCCCATTTAAAGCAGAACCCCAGCCAAAACTATTTTTTCCTAATGGGTATAACTGCCAATGTAGAGATAATCATTAGTAGAGGGGACAGAATACGTTTGCCCCCTTTTCTGGGTAAAAATACCAAACTTGTGATTTCATTTTTTCTTCTAATAACAATTTTTTTTATTGACTGGCTGGTACAATACCTGTCAGGTTGAAACCCCTACCACAGGGCCACTGGACCATGGTTGGTCATGTGACCTGGATATGTGCCCCTATCTGGGTAAAAGACAAGCTGGTTAGGCTCCTCCAGCAGCCTGTAAACTTCCAAATAATGAACAGAGAGACATACGTACTTTACCTGCCTGTCACGGCTCGTACAGAAGTGTCATTCAAACTCTCAGCCTGAGATAACAAGCGTCACTTTTTTTTTCTGTCTGTCAGAGAGAGCTGTGAGCTTTTATTTATCATTCCTACCAGAATTCAAATGACTACACTCAGCCTGACAGCCAATGAGAGAGGGGAGAGCCATTGACCCCCTTTGCCGCAGCTGTACCCGGGCCCTGCCCTCCTCTCTGTGCACCTGGGATTCGGTGTTTTGCAAGGATAGCGGTGGTTAAGCCACAATGCTTTGCAGAACATCAGAACATTGCTGACTTGTTGGCCGCTGGAGGGAGGCAGTGCATGACACTCACAGCTGTGTTACTGTGTCACTTCAAAACACGCTTTTCTGTTTTTTTATTTTTTCGTTTTTTTTGTGGGTCAAACACGCTGTCAACAGACCTTCACATGTCACGGCAAACAGCAAAAAAGTCTCACCCGGCTGGCCAAACATTGCTTTATTCCATTGTTTGTGACAGGAGCAAACGGCTGTTCTCTGCAATTGAGAAATACAGATAAATGTCACTTCGAGGAATAGTCTACCGTTTGATAATTTTTTTTTTTTTTAAATGCACCTAACCGCTTGCTGATCAGGCCTTTTCTGGCACTTTTTGTTTACAAGTTTTAATCAGTATTTTTTGCTTGAAAATTCCTTAGAATCACCCAAACATTGCATATTTTTTTTTTAGCAGAGACCCTAGAGAATAAAATGGCAATTTTTAACACAGTATTTGCGCAGTGGTTTTTAAAATGAAGGCATTCCCTTTAATGAAGAAAAAAAACCACAATATACAGTATACCCTAATTGTTTGGTAAAATATAAAAGATGATATTACGCCGAGTAAATAGATACCTAACATGTCGCACAATCATGGAAGAGCAACAAACTGCGTTACTTAAAAATCTCCATAGGCGACGATTTAAAACTTTTTACAGGTTACCTGTTTAGAGTTACAAAGGAGGTCTAGCACTAGAAGTATTGCTCTCACTCCAACGTTCGTGGCGATACCTCACGTGTGTGGTGCGCACACTGTTTACATATGCGTGCATGACCTACGTATGCGTTCGCTGTTGTGTGCCCACGTGGAGGAATGGGGGTAGTTGACTTTTTTTTTTCTTATTTATTTTATTTTTATACTATCCCTTTCATTTTTGGATCACTTTTATTCCTATTACAAGGAATGTAAACATTCCCTGTGATAGAAATAAGTATGAAAGGTCCTCTTTATCGAGCGACCGGGGGTCAACAAGATTTAAAAAAAAAATGTACTTTTCACCCTGGCCCTGAAGTGATGTCATGATGTCGCTCCGGTCCTCCAAGGCCATAGAGGCAATCAAAGATGATCTAATCTTTTATCGTCTCTGTGACCGTCAGATCATATCTACCTGAGAAACACAGAGAGAAAGACAGTCGCTGGCTAAAAAAATTAAATATCGGGGGGGTTATGGCTGATATCTTTAGCCATAATCCCGGTAAACCACTTCAGAGCTGCAACGTATATATATAAACTGTCATGAGCAACCTAACCTGAGTCAGTGGGCTCTTCAAACGTTTTTGCCCTCTCACTACTTTGTATAAATTTATATTAAAGTCTCAGCGCCTCTTGGATGCCTTTTTTTTTATTGGACTTTCTAAAGGCGGTCAGCAATCATATACTTTATATATCTCTTATTAAAGGCTCTGTTTAAAGCGCTAATGAACTCAATTTAGCTTGCATTTAAGTGTGATGTAATCCGTTGCAGCCAGATTCAACAGGTTTTTCAGTGTTTCCAGATGGTGCTGCAGACCTGAGAAACCGGATCACCCACAAGGCAACCTAGGCAGGAGCCTAGGGCCTGGAGAATGTTCTGGGGGGGTCAGCTAGAATATCCATGCTATTGCAGTAAACCAGGTTGATAGCATAAGATAGGGGTCTCCAAACTTTCTAAACAAGGGGTCAGTTGGAGGAATGGTGTTCCATCATTTGTGTTAGGTGGAGGAATAGTGTCCCATCATTGGTGTCAGTTGGAGCAATGGTGTCCCATCATTGGTGTCAGTTGGAGGAATGGTGTTCCATCATTGGTGTCACTTGAAAGAATGGTGCTCCATTGATGGCATCAGTTGGAGGAATTGTGCTCCATCATTGGTGTCAGTTGGATAAATGGTGTTCCATCACTACTGTCAGTTGGAGGAATGGTGTTCCATCACTGCTGTCATTTGGAGGTATGGTGTCCCATCATTAGTGTCAGTTGGAGTAATCGTGTTCCATCATTGGTGTCAGTCGGAGGAATGGTGTTCCATCACTTCTGTCAGTTGGAGGAATAGTGTTCCATCACTACTGCCAGTTGGAGGAATGGTGTTCCATCACTACTGTCAGTTGGAGGAATAGTGTTCCATCACTACTGCCAGTTGGAGGAATGGTGTTCCATCACTGCTGTTAGTTGGAGGAATGGTGTTCCATCATTGGTGCCGGTTGGAGGAATGGTGTTATATTATTGGTGTCAGTTGGAGGAATAGTGTTTCATCATTAGTGTCAGTTGGAGGAATGGTGTTCCATCATTGGCTTCAGTTGGAGGAATGGTGTTCCATCAATGGTGCCATTTGGAGGAATGGTGTCCCATCACTGGTGTCAGTTGGAGTAATGATGTCCCATCATTGGTGTTAGTGGGAGGAATAGTGTCCCAAGGGCCAGATAAAGGCAAGCAAGGGGCCGCACCTGGCCCCCGGACTGCAGTTTGGAGACCACTGGCTTATTGTGTCAAAGCTGTTCACCTGCCTGTCACCTCACGAGGGAGAATGTACTTGTAGGCAGTGGGTGCAGGGCAGCCATCAGAAATTGTGGGGCCTCTTACACAGCTTTAGGCCTGCCCCCCCCCCCCCTCCGAGTCTGACCACTAACATTCCCCAGGGTACCGCCCACTGGCCGTCCCACCGAATCTGCCCACTAGCTATCCCACCAAGTCCTTCAGTGCCTCAGCCCCTTTTCACACCTGTACGCTCTGAGCCCCCTCACACCTGTATGCTCTCAGCCCCCCTCACACCTGTACACTCTCAGCCCCCTCACACCTGTACGCTCTCAGCCCACCTCAAACCTGTATGCTCTCAGTCCCCTCACACCTGTACGCTCTCAGTCCCCTCACACCTGTACGCTCTCAGCCCCCTCACACCTGTACGCTCTCAGCACCCTCACACCTGTACGCTCTCAACCCACCTCACACCTGTATGCTCTCAGCCCTCCCACACCTGTACGCTCTCAGCCCCCCCCCCCCACACATGTGTGTATATGATAAGCATGTACATACACACAGGCATGTACACACACAGGCATGTACACACACACACACACACAGAGACATGTACAAACACACACAGACATGTACACACACAGGCATGTACACAGTCACACACACAGCCGCCCCTACTTGTAAGGTGGTCCTAGTCCCAGCTCTTGTTTCCATATGCAGAGGGGTGCACATGCAGGAAATGGCCAGAGGTGGCAGCAAAGAGCCCAATGTCAATGCCAACAGCCTTCCGACTCAAACACATACAGGAGCATCCACGGAGCTCCTCTGCACCCGACCCTGCCTTCCATTATCCCTGGCAGTCGGCCGGGCCCATCCAGATGCAGGGGCCCCTTACATGTGTATGGGCTGTACCCCCCCTGATGGCGGCCCTGGGCTGCATTGATGGGCGCTGGTAGGCTGCATTGATGGTCGCTGGTAGGCTGCATTGGTGGGTGCTGGTAGGCTGCATTGATGGGCGCTAGTAGGCTGCATTCATGGGCACTGGTAGGCTGCATTGATGGGCGCTGGTAGGCTGCATTGATGGACGCTGGTAGGCTGCAATAATGGGCAATAGTAGGCTGCATTCATGGGCGCTGGTAGGCTGCATTCATGGGCGCTAGTAGGCTGCATTCATGGGCGCTGGTAGGCTGCATTCATGGGTGCTGGTAGGCTGCATTCATGGGTGCTGGTAGGCTGCATTCATGGGCGCTGGTAGGCTGCACTGATGGGCGCTGGTAGGCTGCATTCATGGGCGCTGGTAGGCTGTATTCATGGGTACTGGTAGGCTGCATTCTTGGGCGCTGGTAGGCTGCATTCATGGGCGTTGGTAGGCTGCAATTGATGGTCGCTGGTAGGCTGCATTCATGGGTGCTGGTAGGCTGCATTCATGGGCGCTGGTAGGCTGCATTCATGGGTGCTGGTAGGCTGCACTGATGGGCACTGGTAGGCTGCATTGATAGGCGCTGGTAGGCTGCATGGATGGGCGCTGGTAGGCTGCATGGATGGGCGCTGGTAGGCTGCATTGATGGGCACTGGTAGGCTACATTGATGGGCGCTGGTAGGCTACATTGATGGGCGCTGGTAGGCTGCACTGATGGGTGCTGGTGAGCCTGCATTTAATGGGTGTTGGTAGGCTGCATTTGATGGGCGCTGGTGAAGCTGCATTTGATGGGCGCTGGTGGGCTGCATTTGATGGACGCTGGTGAGGCTGCATTGATGGGTGTTGGTGAGGTTGCATTTGATGGGCGCTGGTGAGGCTGCATTTGATGGAAGCTTCATTAAAAAGGTGGGGTATACATGAGCAGGGCAAATGTAGTGGAGTGAGGGGTGGTTCCAAGAGGGGGGTTGGGGTGGGGTGGCAAAATGAGGTTTCGCCTAGGGTGTCAAAAATCCTTGCACCAGCCCTGATTAGAAGTGATTTATTACATTAAAGAAGAACCTTACACATTCACATATGAGTAGTAGGAGACGGATGTGCTTATATAGACTGGTCAGACTGGTTTTTACATTGTAGATGGATCACACATTTATTTCTGCAGCATAGATTAGTCATCATACGGCAATATCCGCAGTGTAGTTTAATCATCACACAATCATTTCTGGCATTCACTGCATAGACATTCTGTATTGTACTCTAAACCCTTTAGCAATGAAGATGATCATTTTGCACTGTAGACTGAATGGATTCTGTTCATAGATTTTTTCAACATTTCTCTGAATTAAAGTAAAATTGTAAAACATTAATGCCTGTATGCCCGCTTACCAACACTTGAGTTCCAGTAACTGATTATGTTTTTGGGTTGTTTTTTTTTTTTTCTCTTTTCAAATATTTTATTGCGAACAGTACAAGCAGGGCCGTTTTTAAGGCAGGGCAAAAGGGGCAGCTGCCCTGGGCTCTGTCATTGCTGTGGGACCCAAAGCAGCTGGCTCATACTTGCCAACTATCCTGGTTTAAATTCCCTTGTCCCTTGAGTTATTAGTCCTGTTCTGTGTCCCGATATCTCAGTGTAAATTGCTGCTACTAATGCTGCCCAGCTCTGCCCTATTGTTGTGTACAGATGACTCACCTGCAGACCCTGTATTTACATGTAAATCACCGACATGCATATGTAAATAGGGGCAGCCAACAGCATTGATATGTATATCATGCCCCCCTGAGGTCATATTCACAGTAATCTCTAGCAGTCAATCAACAAGGCAGAAATCATGTGCTGTAACCTCTAGCAACTAATGAGTGAGCCATAATGTGTGCTGTAACCTCTAGAAACCAGTCAGTGAGCGGTAATGATACACTGTATCCTCTAGAAACCAGTCAGTAAGCGGTAGTGATACACTGTAACCTCTGGCAACCAATCGCAATAGCTGCCTGATCTGATTCAGTAAACTGATTTTGAGTCTAGCTGCTATTTATTGTATATCTCAGAGCAGGTGGTAAGCAAAACTGCATGGGGGGGGGGGGGGGCAAGAAAAGTTTTGCCCAGGGTCCAATCAATATTAAAGACGGCCCTGAGTACAAGGTATCATACAATGAGTTTGTAGGTAAACAAGATGTACAAATATGGAAAACAAGGCTTCTCAGTAGCTTCACAGAAAGTATATATTTTTATATAATTATGCAACTCAAAGTGTAATTTGAAAATATTTCTCTAATTAAGTGTTTTTTTTTTTTTTTTTTTTTTTTTTTTTTTTTTGCACTTCTTGACAACAGTAAATATCAATTATTCTCTGCATAAGCGACATTGGTGACTTTTGCACCCACCTAATCAAACATTCTAGTATGCTTTGTGCCTCATAGCAGACTTGTGAGCTAATATCTAAACATGTGCATTTGTTTTCATCCGAATGCATTTTCGTCCGAATTTCAGGTATTTTCGTTATCGTTTTAACAAACGATAACGAAAGTGCAGAATCCGAAAAACGAAAGATCCTACATAAACAAATGCTTTATTTTCGTTTTTGTTATAGATAGGAGATTCAACGCTGACAATAACTATCTGTGCCTATCGAACCTGTGGTCAAATGTGCCTAATCTTAAAGTGGGGTTGCCACCAAAAAAAAAAAATGTGGCTTAAAAATCATAAAAAAAAGAAAAAAAAAATAATTGGAAAAAAAAAATGTTTTTACTCACCTCTAATTGCCCGGGCTAAACGTCACTTCCTGTAGGCGCCGCACAGTCATCTGGGACCTGTCATATGTCCCAGATGAGTGAGCGTCGAATCACGGCGCACGGTGCCGCTAGCACATGCGCAGTGGGTGCCCGGCTGTGAAGCCACAGCCGGGTTCCCACATTAAGAATGCCGGCGCCGCGAGCGGAGTGGGGAACGAGGGGGGGTCTCGTTCCCCCGCATCGCTGGACCCCGGGACAGGTAAGTGTCCGATTATTAAAAGTCAGCAGCTGCAGTATTTGTAGCTGCTGAGTTATAATTTTTTTTTTTTGTGGGCACTCCACTTTAACTCTATTAGTCCAAAATTATTCTACATAGAGAGAAAAAAATTGGACGTAGAGAGAAAAGATTCGAAATAGAGAGAAAAGATTTGACGTAGAGAGAAAAGATTCGAAATAGAGAGAAAAGATTCGAAATAGAGAGAAAAGATTTGACGTAGAGAGAAAAGATTCGACATAGAGAGAAAAGATTCGACGTAGAGAGAAAAGATTCGACATAGAGAGAAAAGATTCGACGTAGAGAGAAAAGATTCAAAATAGAGAGAAAAGATTCGACGTTGAGAGAAAAGATTCGAAATAGAGAGAAAATATTCGACATAGAGAGAAAAGATCCCTGCTGGAATTGGGTGGGAAAGTAAAATAAAAATAATGATGATGATGAATGTTATTGGCTGATTGTAACCATAGAGGAGGAGCAGTAAAATAGCCAGAACTAAGTACACACGTACAGCCAACTTACTTTCACTTACGATTGCTAGCAGAGAGAGACACACACACTGAATCATTTCAGAAGACAGTCAATCTTATCTGGTCCGTTTGTCAGAGAACCTGAATTATTTAGCAATTAAGCATAAGCACAGCAGTAGAACAATAGTGAAGCAAGCTACAGTTCAACCTAACTTTTTCATAATAATCTGCTGCTATTGTGTTAGTGTTGTGAACTTGATAGTGATACTAGTGTTGCTAGTGTTGTGATAGCCTCAGAGGCTGCCCGTGTTGTGGGGGGATCTATTATTATAGATTCTATATTATAGATTGAGATTCTATATACCCTATCTTGTTAGCTGTCTGATCAGTGATCACTATCACCAGTCCATTTTCTGTTTGAACTATATACATTCAACATGAATGACAAAGATTCGACAAAGCAGCGAAAAACATACAAACGTCGAATCTTTGGCATATGGTGTCTGTCGAAAGTTCTAAGAAGATTTGACGGAGCAGCTAAACTATATGGCGTCGTACAGTTTAGCTGCTCCGTCAAATCTTCTTTCAACATTCGACAGACACCATAAGCCTTCAATGACAGATTCGACCTTAATTCATTTGGATTTTCGGACGAATGCAATTTTTAACAAAAAACTAAATGAATAAAAAATAATTTCGGGAGTAACTAACTAAATTTAAAACGAAATTCCGAAACAAAATATTTCAGTGTGCGCATGTCTACTAATATCTTTAATAATCCTTCCATTTAATGCCTAGAATTTCAGTAATGAGTCTACAGACAATAATTGATCAATAACGAACTGTGATTTCAGCACACCTATCTATGTCTTCCCAGTAGGATTTTAGATTTTATTTACTGACTGCCCTGGAGTGAATGTGGAGCCAATAAAAGACTAATGAAAGGAAAAACAATATGAAAATTGTGAGGATCTCATAGACAAGTGCGTTGCATTTGCTTAGAAATAACTTTTCACTGGAGTATTATGTGAATCCTAATGCAGATGCTGCCCCCAAGAGGCAGATGTGACAAATTACTATCATTACTATTATTTCTATGTGTTCTACTATTTCTATATATGGTATAACCTTTTCATTATACTATAATATATAAGTTATATTGTACACAATATAATTGCATTATGTGAGCAGGCAGATCCCGTACAAGTCATGTGATACCATATTTGATATATGTGTGATGTGATATGTTCTCTACAAATATTTGGGCTTTAGTTGCCGCTTTGTTTTTTATCTTTATAATAATGATTGGTTTATATATATGTTTTACCTAAACCGCTTCAGCCCCAGAACATTTTACCCCCTTCCTGACCAGAGCACTTTTTGCGATTCGACACTGCATCGATTTAACTGACAATTGCGCGGTCGTGCGACGTGACACCCAAACAAAATTTACGTCCTTTTTTTTTTTTATAAATAGAGCTTTCTTTTGGTGGTATTTGATCACCTCTGCGGTTTTTATTTTTTTGCGCTATAAACAAAAAAATGAGCCACAATTCTGTAAAATAACGCATTATTTTTTTACTATCTGCTATAATAAATATCCCCCAAAAAAAAGTTTTTCCTTAGTTTAGGCCCATACGTATTCTTCTACATATTTTTGGTGAAAAAAAATCGCAATAAGCGTATATTGATTGGTTTGCGCAAAAGTTATAGCGTCTACAAAATAGGGGATAGATTTATGGCATTTTTATAATTATTTAATTTTTTTACTAGTAATGGCGGCAATCTGCGATTTTTTAGCGTGACTGCGACATTATGGCGGACACATCGGACACTTTTGACACATTTTTGGGACCATTGTGATTTATACAGCCATCAGTGCTATAAAAATGCATTGATTACTGTAAAAATGTCACTGGCAGTGAAGGGGCTAACACTAGGGGGCGATCAAGGGGTTAATTGTGTTCCCTAGTGTGTGTTCTAACTGAAGGGGAGATGGGACTGTCTAGGGGAGATGACAGATCGCTGTTCATACTTTGTATGTATGTAGCACTTCTCCCCTCAGAGAACCGGGATCTCTGTGTTTACACACAGAGATCCCGGTTCTCGCCGTGTTACGAGCGATCGCGGGGGCCCTGCGGTCATCGAGACCACCAGGCACTCGCATCTGCTCTGGGGGCGAGCTGCGCGCCCCTAGTGGTCACCAGAGGGAGCAATGTAACATAACAGCGATTCGCACAGCCGAGCCATGTTGCCGCAGTACAACTGCAGCAGCTGGTTGGCAAGCGGTTAACCATGGGGACTACCATTTTGAAGCCCATTTTCTACAACACTTTTTTCGTCCTGCATTATGTAAGTCCTGTTAATTGCAGCAGTAAGGACCGCCCTCTCACCGATGGAGGAGAAGAGCCCCCTTTAAATTAATGGGGTTCTCCTTGCTTAAAGTGGATGCAAAGGCTTAAGTTTTTTTACCTTCATGGTCTCATGCATGAATGTAAAAAACCTTCTGTGTGCAGAAGCCCCCCGAATACTTACCTGAGGTCCATCTCGATCCAGCGATGTGCAGGAGAGCTGCGGCTCTCTCGGGTCCCTTCCTTCTCATTGGCTGAGACAGCTACTGTCAATCACAGCCAGTGAGCCAATGAGGAGAGTGTGGGGTCGAGTTGCTCCCTGTGTGTGAATGGACACATAGAGCAGCGGCTTGGGAGCAAGCCTGCTCGGGTGCCCCCATAGCATGCTGCCTGCTATAGGGGCACATGACAGGAGGGGGGAGGCCAGGAGCGCTTGTGGGGGAACCGAGAGGAGGAGGATCTGGGCTGCTCTGTGCAAAATCACTGCACAGAGCAGGTAAGTATGATAAACAGCCCTTAATATTACTGTAAAACCCTTCCTATAAAAGAGACTGGCTTCAAGACTACCGTCACCGTTTTCCTGTTGGCAGGTTGTGTGCTACTAACCAGCTTCAAAAACAAGTTGGAAAGCAGAGAGCAGTGACTGTCAGTCCCCGCTCTCCACTCTTCTCCTCCAGCACTCAATTGGGCACCGGGCCCAAGAGGGAGTGGGTGCAGATGGTTCTGGCTCTCAGCTGCATGCTTAACCACTTAACAACCGGCCCATAGCCGAAAAACGGCTACAGGGCGGTTGCTTAACTCTGGGAGGCCGTTAATTAACGGCCTCACAGAATGCTGCTCTTGCGCGCCCCCTGGGGCGCGCACTCGAGAACATCCATGATCGCTCATCGCGGCCGTTTACCACGTGATCGCTCCGTCAAATGACGGAGCGATCACATGTAAGCAAACCGGCGTCATTTGATGACGCCGGTTCCTCTCTCCTCCTCTCTCTGTACCGATCGGTACAGTGTGAGAGGAGAGGGGGAGGGATCGGTGGCAGCAGTGCTGTGGGCGGGATCTGTAGTGCCCACAGCCTGCTCTGCATGCCACCGATCCATCCATCCATCCATGCTCAGCCATCCCTCCATACCCTGCAATACACAGCAATAGCCTGCAGTGTATTGCTGGGTATTGCAGGGTATGGAGGGATGGCTGAGCATGGATGGATGGATACCCTGCAATGCTCTGCCATACCCTCCAATACTGTGCCATACTCTGCGATACCCTGCCATACTCTGCGATACCCTGCCATACTCTGCCATACCCTGCGATACTCTACCATACCCAACAATACCCTGCGATACCCAACAATACCCTGCGATACCCTGCCATACCCTGCCATACCCTGCGATACCCTGCGATACTCTGCCATACCCTGCCATACCCTGCCATACCCTGCGATACCCTGCCATACCCTGCCATACCCTGCCATACCCTGCCATACTCTGCCATACCCTGCGATACTCTGCCATACCCTGCCATACCCTGCGACACCCTGCCATACCCTGCGATACCCTGCCATACCCTGCGATACTCTGCCATACCCTGCGATACTCTGCCATACCCTGCGATACTCTGCCATACTCTGCGATACCCTGCCATACTCTGCGATACCCTGCCATACTCTGCCATACCCTGCCATACTCTGCCATACCCTGCGATACTCTACCATACCCAACACTACCCTGCGATACCCAACAATACCCTGCGATACTCGCTACGATCAAAGCCAGGATCGTTTTTTTATTTTATTTCAGGCTTTCCAGCCTAGAGGTGAGATTTGGGGTCTTATTGACCCCATATCTCACTGTAAAGAGGACCTGTCATGCCATATTCCTATTACAAGGGATGTTTACATTCCTTGTAATAGTGATCAAAAAAATTTTTGGGGGGAAAAAAAGGGTCAAACTAAAATAAATAAAGTAAAATGAACAATAAAATATATATATATTTTTTTAAAGCGTCCCTGTCCCCGTGTGCTCGCATGCAGAAGCGAACGCATACGTAAGTCCCGCCCACATATGAAAACGGTGTTCAAACCACACATGTGAGGTATCGCTGCGAACGTTAGAGCGAGAACAATAATTTTGGCCCTAGACTTCCTCTGTAACTCAAAACATGTAACCAGTAAAAAAAATTAAAGCCTATGGGGATTTTTAAGTAGCGAAGTTTGGCGCCATTTCACGAGTGTGTGCAATTTTGAAGGGTGACATGTTGGGTATCTATTTACTCGGCGTAACTTCATCTTTCACATTATTACAGTTTTGTTTTTTGTAAAGCACAAAACATTTTTTTTCCAAAAAAAAACACGTTTGAAAAATTGCTGCGCAAGTACCGTGCTAGATAAAAAGTTGCAACGACCGCCATTGTATTTTCTAGGGTCTTTGCTAAAAAAACATATATAATGTTTTGGGGTTCTATGTAATTTTCTAGCAAATAAATGATGATTTTTACATGTAGGAGAGAAATGTCAGAATTGTCCTGGGTGCTCCAGAACACCTGATGGTGCTCCCTGCATGTTGGGCCTCTGTATGTGGCCAGGCTGTGTAAAAGTCTCACACATGTGGTATCGCCGTACTCGGGAGTAATAGCAGAATGTGTTTTGGGGTGTAATTTGTGGTATGCATATGCTGTGTGTGAGAAATAACCTGAAAAAAAAAAAAAAAGAAAAAAAATCTTGCTATTGCAAAGAATTGTGGGAAAAAATGACAACTGCAAAAAACTCACCATGCCTCTTACTAAATACCTTGGAATGTCTTCTTTCCAAAAAGGGGTCATTTGGGGGGTATTTGTACTTTCCTGGCATGTTAGGGTCTCAAGAAATGAGAGGTGTGATCAATTTTCAGATATTGGCACCATAGCTTGTGGACTCTATAACTTTCACAAAGACCAAATAATATACCCCAATTTGTACTTTATTTTTACCAAGGATATGTAGCAGTATAAATTTTTGGCCAAAATTTATCAAGAAAAATTACAAATTTGCTAAATTTTATAACAAAAACGAAGAAAAATTCATTTTTTTTACTGAATTTTCAGTCGTTTTTCTTTTATAGCGCAAAAAAAATAAAAAACCCAACGGTGATTAAATACCACCAAAAGAAAGCTCTATTTGTGTGGAAAAAAAGGACAAAAATTTCATATGGGTACAGTGTTGTATGAAGGAGTAATTGTCATTCAAATTGTGAGAGCACCAAAAGCTGAAAATTGGTCTGGTTATTAAGGGTGTTTAAGTGCCCAGTGGTCAAGTGGTTAAAGCTGAAATCAGCTGTCAATCAGGCAGCTGGTTGGATCCAGACAATATTGTCGAGATCCTTCCCGAGCCTGGCATGGCTCTGCCCTGTCAGCTGATAGTGAGCAATAGCCTGCTATGAGCTGACTCTGGGTCACAGGGGGAAGAAAAGTAAGTGCACCCTAAAAAGACTTTGGCCATACTTCTTTTTTAAGGTTATTATTATTATTGGAATGTACTGACTATGCTATGTTCTTCTGCTGCCTGCCTTTTTTGTTAAGATCAATGATGCGTATTGTCACATTTGGCGCCGCCAGATAGCTAGGGATCCCATCAAAACTTTGCTGTGGGGCCCCATAATTCATAGTTATGCCCCTGGGTGGACTACTTTTTTTTTTTTTTTTTTTTTTATGCAAAGTTTTTTTGTCTGCCTTCATCTACATTAAGTGCTTCTTTTTTCAGGATGTGCAGGGCTGTTGGTAAAGCAGACCTAGCATTTTCATGCCAGGTCCACTTTAAAGACTTATGGGGTTTCTTTGCATGAAATTTATTATTAAAATTTTGGTATGCATGGAAGATTGTATACCACAAGCAGCAGGACGCTTCAATGGAATAATGTTTAAACATTACTCATTGTAACCACAAGAGGGCGAAAGCATCTTTGAAATCTCTATTTTTTTGAATCATTCAATTTTTATTGAGTATTTTCATGAAATCATACAGAAAATAAATAAACATTAAAGAAATAAATAATAGGATATGCACAACGTGGGATATGTGTCAGTATCCATCGACTATTTAACATATGAAAGATAAGACATATTCAAAGAACGTATATAGAGCATTTATAATAAACAATCTACAGAATTATATATCATCCTGAGAGGAAACTTTAGGCCATATAGACCAGTATTTATCAAATTGTACACATTTGGAATTCTTAAGTGCCATCAAGCGTTCAAAAGTATAGTTTCTACGTACTGCAGAAATAACATCTGATAAATTGATAGTAGTGTTAGACTTCCAATTGCATAAAATCAGCAATCTGGTTTCTAACAGAATATGAGTTATAACTGATCTAAATGATTTAGGAAATTTGTCGATATTTATATGAAGAATACCTAAGACAGGGTCTGGTTTAGTGAGTATACCAGTAATGGTAGATATATGTTGAAAAACACTATTCCATAAGCTTTTAACCGTAGGGCAATACCAAAGCATATGTAATAGATTACCTAAGTGGCCACACTCCCTCCAACAGTTCGGAGAAAAACCTGTAAAGAAAGATGCCAATCGACAAGGAGTGTAATGCCATCTATTGGAGAGTTTAATAGTAAGTTCCCAGTGTTTGGCACAATGAGATGCAGAATGAATTTCAGAGAAGGCGTGGCGCCACTGAACCTCCGAAAAGTCAGAGCCGAGTTCTGCTTCCCATTTGAGCATGGCAGGTGTTTTGATAAATTGTAATTTATCATGTAGAAGATTGTAAAAATAAGAAATTCCTTTCACTTCTTTACTACTTGGATAATAAAACTGCCATAGTCTGCGTGGAATGGTAATTAAAGGAGAAGGTAAGGTTTGAAGTAACTCTAATATCCGAAATGCGTAAGGAGCCATATCAGTAGTAAGGTTATACTGCGAGGTCAATTGTGTTACAGATTTGAGCTTATTGACATCGAAGAAGTCAGATAGCATCGTAATTCCTATATTAATGAAGTCATTTATAGGGAAGTCGGGAAGTTTCGTCCTAAGAATAGAAAGAGGTATATTGTATGGTAAGTCTATAACGTCATCTTGATTAGTAGTTAGTGCATGTCTCCATGCTTTTAAGGAAATTTGGATTGTAGGGGATAATTTACGTAGGTCCCAAGTAGCCCAGCTATCAGTCAGTAAAAGATTGCATACGTTGGATATGGATAGTGGGATTAATGAATTTTCAATGTCTACCCAAACTGGTGGGTCTTTAGTCGGGAACCAATGTTTAAGTTGGTCCAGTCTAACTGCCCAGTAGTAGTCTTGAATATCGGGAAGCCCTGCCCACCGAATCTCTTATGTGAGATAAGATTGTTCCTGGAGCATCTGGCTTTTTTACCATTCCACACATACTTCCAGCACATAGTAGTAAGTTTTTTAATAAAATGTTGTGGGATATGAAGTGGTAGAGAGCGAAAAACATACAGTATTTGAGGCAATATCAACATTTTAAATGCAGCAATCCTACCAAACCATGAAACCTCTTTCATTGAAAAGTCTTTGAGTTGAATTCCCAGTTTGGCAATGAGTGGTTTCAAATTAGATTTGACGAGTTCAGAAACTTTGGCTTTCAAGACAATCCCCAGATATGGAACACCTTCAGTACTCCATGTATATGGAAATTGTGATTGGAGATCAAGTTTAAGTTTGGGTGGAATTTTGAGGGCGAGGATCAAAGACTTAGAAAAATTCACTTTATAGTATGAGATCTTACCAAATTCTTGCAGGACCTCATGAGCATGTGGTAAAGAAATTTTTGGATTAGTCAATAGCAGAATGACATCATCAGCAAAAAGATTAATGGAGTGTTTAGTGTTGCCGAACTGGAAACCCGAAATCAGCGGGTGAGACCTTATAGTTTCTGCAAGAGGTTCCATCATAAGGTTAAAAATGGAAGGAGACAGGGGGCATCCCTGCCTAGTTCCATTTCTAATATCAAAGGGTGAAGATAAAGCATTTGTGGAGTATACCTGTGCAGTGGGGCAAGAGTACAATGCCAAAACAGCTTGAAGTATACGACCCCGGAATCCGAACTTACTAAGCGTCATCTCCATGTATGTCCAGTGGACTCTATCGAACGCCTTCTCTGCGTCAATAGATAACAGCAGAGAAGGCGTTCGGTGCAATTTAGCATGATACAAAACATTTATAATTCTCCTGGTTGCGTCAGAAGTTTGTCTCCCCTTCACGAATCCCATCTGATCATTTTTGACTAGTAAAGGAATAATATTTGATAAACGATTGGCTAATAATTTGGCATATACTTTGGTATCAGAGTTAAGCAGTGATATCGGTCTATAATTGGCCGGAGTGTCTGGTTCCTTACCAGGTTTAGGTAATGTAATTATATATGCTTTAAGCATATCTGGGGGCATACTAGCACTATCGGCAGTGTCATTAAATAAATGTGTGAGATAAGGTGTTATGACATGTTTAAATGCTTTAAGATATTCATTTGAGAAGCCATCAGGGCCAGGGGATTTACCGTTAGGAAGAGAAGAAATAACTTTCTCAACTTCAGAAGTGGTAAAGGGGGTATTAAGATATTCTAATTGTTCAGTAGATAGCGAGGGTAAATGAATGCGTTGTAGGAAATCATTTATGTTTTCCTTAGATGGTTGGTTCGTAGCGGTATCCTTATGTATATTATAAAGTGAACTATAGTATTCTGCAAATTGGTCAGCTATATCTTTAGGATGAATAATTTTGTGGTGTAATGTGGGGTGTTTTAAGTATGCTATCCTTGTCTTAGTGCGTTTTGCTTTCAATCTGTTGGCTAATTGTTTACCTGTTTTATTAGCATTATGGTAGAAATTCAATTTTAAGCTTCTGATATGTCTGTCATATTGTTGAGATAAAATTTCTCTAAGTTTTTCTCTAAGGATAGAAAGCTTGTGAGTTATTACTGAGGTAGGGGATGTTTTATTTTGTGTTTCAAATTTTCTAAGATCATGGAGTATAGTTTGAATTTGTTGAGACCTCTGGTGTTTGGCTCTAGCCCCCATTTGTATTAGAATACCTCTCATGTATGCCTTATGGGCGTTCCATAAAACATGTGTTTTTGTAACTGAACCATAGTTATCTAAGAAAAAATTGGTGATGTGTTGTGTCAGTAGTTTGTTAGATGAAGGCTCTTGTACTAGTCTATTATTACACCGCCAGATGGGAGGTGAAGAAGAGACACCCTTCTCCATAATGGATAAGGAAATCGCTGCGTGGTCAGACCACGTAATCTCGTGAATGGCAGCTGTGGTTATATCTTGTAACAACCATTTATCAGTTAGAAACATGTCAATACGGGAGTATGAGCGATGTCTGTTGGAAAAAAAAGTGAAGTCCTTTTCACCAGCATGGAGACATCTCCACGCATCGAACAGTTCCTCTTTGTGAAGAATGGTTTGTAGAGCTGGTGTTGAGCGGATTTTGGCCGAAGATGTGTCCACTTGGGGGTCTACAGTAGCATTAAAGTCTCCGCATATCAGGACTTTACCATACTGCATAGACTTGAGTTTGCGAAGGACCTTATTGAAGAAGCGAATTTGATGTGTATTTGGTGAATATAGGTTAACCAGAGTGAATGGTTGAGAGTTTATGTCGCCTGAGACAATGATAAATCTGCCAGCTTCATCCGTAAACGAATCTCTGTGTTGAAATGAAAGTGAGTTCTTCAGGGCTATTAGAACGCCTCCAGTTTTTTTTGAGAGGATTACATGCTAAGTAGATGTGTGGGAAGTCTTTGTGGGTACACTGTGGGGTGTTGTCTAGTTGGAAGTGCGTTTCTTGTACACATACAATATCTGCCTTGTGTTTATGAACCTCTTTCCATAAGGAAAATCGTTTGGCCGGGTGGTTCAAACCATGTGCGTTGATTGATAAGCAAGAGATCGTCATTGGTCCATTGTATAAAGGATATGGAGGATAGACATTAAAGTACTCACTTCAGTTGGTGTGAATTTTCCAGGTTGTTGACAGCCATCATATGGATTTCTGGAGTAGATGTAGGACGATAAATTGCTCTTGAGAGATCTGTGCATATCAAGGAAAAAGAAATAAAAAAAGAAAATATAGATAAAAAAAGGATCCATAAAGCGATCCAAGAGCAGGTGGAACTGCTAATGGTAATCTGAGGGTAACAAGGAACAGAGTATAAGGCACTCTTCCTAGGAGACATTCAAGTAATCTGTTGAAATTCTGTGCTTGGTATACCAGCGGATTTTTTAAGAGATTTTTTATGAGTCACTGCTTGCCATTCATTAGGGATATGTGATGGGCCTGCTATGGCGGGAAAGTTGGTGTTTGCATCAGGTAGTATTTTCCATCTACGTAGTAAATTTAGACCTTCATCCAACGAGGAGATCATGGTGGTGGAGCCATTGTGAACAATGGATAGAGTGGCAGGGTATTTCCATTTGTGAATGATGTTATGATTCCTTAGGGCTTTTGTAATAGTTATAAGATTGCGTCTGCGTTGTAAAGTATGTCTAGATAGGTCAGGGAGCAATTTAACATTAGCAAATTGTGGGGGTAAATTTTCTTGTTTTCTAGAAATTTGCAAAATTTGATCCTTAATGTGGAAATAGTGGACTCTTAGTAGAACATCTCTGGGAATTTCTGCAGGCAGAAATGACGGTTTAGGAATTCTATGAATTCTGTCCACAATGAGGTCTTGTGCTGTAGCCTGAGGTAAAAAAGTTGAAAATAAAGCTTGGGCAAATGGTAGTAACTGATTCGGGGGTACCTCTTCAGGGATACCCCTCAACTTGAGGTTGTTCCTCCTGGAGCGGTCCTCTAGACTTGCTAGTTTGTCTTTAATCCATCCTATTTCTTCCCCCTGAGCTGCATTTGAGTCAACCATTACATTATAAGCTGAGGTAAATTCCTCCATTTTGTGCTCTGTTCTGTCCACTCTTAGGCCTAGTGAGTGCACTTCTCTTTTACATTGATTAATCCCCCTGACCATATCAGCCTGTAGTGATGATCTCAGTGAAATCAACATGTCTTTTATTATAGTGTCAGACACGGGCCCATCTGTTGTAGGAAAGTCCATAATTGATTCTCCTTTCATGGTATGCTGGCTAGCTTGGTATGAGTGTGGTTCGCTTACCTCCATGGCCGGAGCGTTTTGCGGCCTAAATGGGGATTCTCTCCTCGGCCTGGATTTCACTGGGCTCCGTGTGGTAGGCGTTGCGGGACCGGAGGATGAGTCGCTGGGAGTCTGTAGTGTGTGGCCATCGGTGCGGTAGGTTCCGGACACGTCCTCTCCCAGACTCTGAGGTAAGGTATGAGTGTCAGCATTCCCGCCGTCATCGCCATCTTGTGAGGCGCCGTTCGTGGCGCAGTAGCTCGCTATTTTCGGTGGCTGTGGCGGGTTTTTCCTGTGCCGGCCCATCTCTAGTGACTGCCTCCGGTTCTCGGGATCTCACTGACCTTTTGTGGAGGTATGTTTCCGCCGGTAATAGTGTGTGGCTGACGAATGTCTCCTGCGGACGAGCGGAGCTCCAGGTTAAGCGGCCATCCTGGAGTCCGGTCGCCACGCCCCCCTGAAATCTCTATTTTGATATCTATCGCAATCTATGTTCTGAATATTATTGCAGTGATTATGTTAAAAGCCAGTCGTAGGCCGAAAAAATTGTAGATCAGCAGAAAGTGCAGAACAAAACATACTGTGGTATATGTGTGTGTGTGTATATACATATATATATATATATATATATATATATATATATATATATATATATATATATACATATATATATATATATATATATATATATACAGTATCTCACAAAAGTGAGTACACCCCTCACATTTTTGTAAATATTTTATTCTATCTTTTCATGTGACAACACTGAAGAAATGACACTTGTCTACAATGTAAAGTAGTGAGTGTACAGCTTGTATAACAGTGTAAATTTCCTGTCCCCTCAAAATAACTCAACACACAGCCATTAATGTCTAAACCGCTGGCAACAAAAGTGAGTACACCCCTAAGTGAAAATGTCCAAATTGGGCCCAAAGTGTCAATATTTTGTGTGGCCACCATTATTTTCCAGCACTGCTTTAACCCTCTTGGGCATGGAGATCACCAGAGCTTCACAGGTTGCCACTGGAGTCCTCGTCCACTCCTCCATGATGACATCACAGAGCTGGTGGATGTTGGAGACCTTGCACTCCTCCACCTTCCATTTGAGGATGCCCCACAGATGCTCAATAGGGTTTAGGTCTGGAGACATGCTTGGCGAGTCCATCACCTTTACCCTCAGCTTTTTTAGTAAGGCGGTGGTTGTCTTGAAGGTGTGTTTGGGGTCGTTATCATGTTGGAATACTGCCCTGCAGCCCAGTCTCCGAAGGGAGGGGATCATGCTCTGCTTCAGTATGTCACATTACATGTTGGCATTCATGGGTCCCTCAATGAACTGTAGCTCTCGTGTCGGCAGCACTGATGCAGCCCCAGACCATGACACTCCCACCACCATGCTTGACTGTAGGCAAGACACACTTTGTACTCTTCACCTGGTTGCCCCCACACACGCTTGACACCATCTGAACCAAATAAGTTTATCTTGGTCTCATCAGACCACAGGACATGGTTCCAGTAATCCATGTCCTTAGTCTGCTTGTCTTCAGCAAACTGTTTGCAGGCTTTCTTGTGCATCATCTTTAGAAGAGGCTTCCTTCTGGGACGACAGCCCTGCACACCAATTTGATGCAGTGTGCGGCGTATGGTCTGAGAACTGACAGGCTGACCCCCCACCCCTTCAACCTCTGCAGCAATGCTGGCAGCACTCATACGTCTATTTTCCAAAGACAACCTCTGGATATGACGCTGAGCACGTGCACTCAACGTCTTTGGTCGACCATGGTGAGGCCTGTTCTGTGTGGAACCTGTCCTGTTAAACAGCTGTATGGTCTTGGCCACCGTGCTGCAGCTCAGTTTCAGGGTCTTGCAATCTTCTTATAGCCTAGGCCATCTTTATGTAGAGCAACAATTCTTTTTTTCAGATCCTCAGAGAGTTCTTTGCCATGAGGTGCCATGTTGAACTTCCAGTGACCAGTATAAGAGAGTGAGAGCGATAACACCAAATTTAACACACCTGCTCCCATTCACACCTGAGACCTTGTAACACTAACGAGTCACATGAAACCAGGGAGGGAAAATGGCTAATTGGGCCCAATTTGGACATTTTCACTTAGGGGTGTACTCACTTTTGTTGCCAGAAGTTTAGATATTAATGGCTGTGTGTTGAGTTATTTTGAGGGGACAGCAAATCTACACTGTTATACAAGCTGTACACTCACTACTTTACATTGTAGCAAAGTGTCATTTCTTCAATGTTGTCACATGAAAAGATAGAATAAAATATTTACAAAAATGTGAGGGGTGTACTCACTTTTGTGAGATACTGTATATATATTTTTTTTATTATGTTTTTGTCTTCAATACAATATTGTTTCCGGGTTTATATACAAAACTCCTTTTATGTTTTTGCTGGTACTGTCCCATTTTCCCTCACTTCCTGATCAAAGTGATGACAATGGTCCCCCGAGACAAACAGAGATGGTGAATCTCTCCTGTGGGGACATAGACAACAATAGAAACCTGTAAAAAGTCTAACGAGCACCAGACCAAAGAACAAGGGCCGACCAAAGAACAAGGGCCGACCAAAGAACAAGGGCCGACCAAAGAACAAGGGCCAACTAAAGAACAAGGGCCGACCAAAGAACAAGGGCCGACCAAAGAACAAGGGCCGACCAAAGAACATGGGCCGACCAAAGAACAAGGGCCGACCAAAGCACATGGGCCGACCAAAGAACAAGGGCCGACCAAAGAACAAGGACCGACCAAAGAACAAGGGCCGACCAAAGAACAAGGGCTGACCAAAGAACAAGGGCCGACCAAAGAACAAGGGCCGATTAAAGAACAAGGGCCGACCAAAGAACAAGGACCGACCAAAGAACAAGGACCGACCAAAGAACAAGGGCCGACCAAAGAGCAAGGACCGACCAGAGAGCAAGGACCGACCAAAAAACAAGGACCGACAAAAGAACAAGGGCCGACCAAAGAACAAGGACCGACCAAAGAACAAGGGCTGACCAAAGAACAAGGGCTGACCAAAGAACAAGGGCTGACCAAAGAACAAGGGCTGACCAAAGAACAAGGGCCGACCAAAGAGCAAGGGCCGACCAAAGAACAAGGACCGACCAAAAAACAAGGACCGACAAAAGAACAAGAGCCGACCAAAGAACAAGGACCGACCAAAGAACAAGGGCTGACCAAAGAACAAGGGCTGACCAAAGAACAAGGGCCGACCAAAGAACAAGGGCCGACCAAAGAACAAGGGCCGACCAAAGAACAAGGACCGACCAAAGAACAAGGACCATCCAAAGAACAAGGACCGACCAAAGAACAAGGGCTGACCAAAGAACAAAGGCCGACCAAAGAACAAGGACCGACCAAAGAACAAGGGCTGACCAAAGAACAAGGACCGACCATAGATACCTCCATTTTTTTTTCTTCAATCAGCCAGAGAGCTGATCAAAAAAATTGCATGGATTTCCCCATCTATACAAGTGAGGTGGATGAAGGAATCCTCCCCACTGAGACTTTGGGGTTGATTTACTAAAACTGGAGAGTGCAAAATCTTGTGCAGCTCTGCTAACTTCAACTTGTTAAATTAAGCTTTGACAAAAAAAATTGGAATCTGATTCGTTTCTATGCTGAGCTGCACCAGATTTTGCACTTCTGCACTTCCGGTTAGGGGGCATGAATGCCAATGTGCCGTCGGCGCCTCGCTCCCACTGGGATTGTACACAGTGGGAGCCAATTAGTGGGTACCGCAGACTCAATGTCTGCTGGCACCCAGCGATCATCCTGACAGACAGAGCGGTGGTCTACCTATGTAAACAAGGCAGATCAAGGTTCTGACAGGAGGGAAGGCATCAGGGGCGGCCCCTTGAATTTTTCCAAATTTTTTTTTAGAAGCACATGATCAGAGCCTGAGGCTCTAATTGGCTTAAACAAAGGGTGGGCTCTGCGCCCCAAGCTCACCGTTGTGTGACAATAGCAAATTAATATTCGCTATAATCTTCCTGATTCTTCTCCTGGCCGATCAGAAGCGGGACCCGATCCTGAGACCCGATTGGCCGAGGGGAGAAGCGCTTGTATTGGAGGAGAAGAGGTAAGGAGGAGGGGATGCAGGGGGGGGCCGCCATGAAGCCAAGGAGGAGTAGACGGCTTGAATAGCTGCACTGGAATGCAGAGGAGACATTGGGGGTCAGACAGACCCCCAATGTCTTCTTAAAGAGGACTTGCCACCTGTCCAATGCCATCACATAGGAGACTAGTTTGATATCTATTTACCCAATCTTTTATATTTTACCAAAAATGAGGTACAGTGCCTTGAAAAGTATTCATACCCCTTGAAATTTTCCACATTTGTCATGTTACAAACAAAAACATAAATGTATTTTATTGGGATTTTATGTGATAGACCAACACAAAGTGGCACATAATTGTGAAGTGGAAGGAAAATGATAAATGGTTTTCAATTTTTTTACAAATAAATATGTGAAAAGTGTGGTGCATTTGTATTCAGCCCCCTTTACCTCTAACTAAAATCTAGTGGAACCAATTGTCTTGAGAAGTCACCTAATTGGTGAATAGAGTCCACCTGTGTGTAGTTTAATCCCAGTACAAATACAGCTGTTCTGTGAAGCCCTCAGAGGTTTGTTAGAGAACCTTAGTGAACTAACAGCATCATGAAGGCCAAGGTCAGGTATAAAGTTGTGGAGAAGTATAAAGCAGGGTTAGGTTATAAAAAAATATCCCAAGCTTTGAACATCTCACAGAGCACTGTTCAATCCATAATCTGAAAATGGAAAGAGTATGGCACAACTGCAAACCTACCAAGACATGGCCGTCCACCTAAACTGACAGACCAGGCAAGGAGAGCATTCATCAGAGAAGCAGCCAAGAGGCCCATGGTAACTCTGGAGGAGCTGCAGAGATCCACAGCTCAGGTGGGAGAATCTGTCCACAAGACAACTATAAAGCCCCATACACACGCGCGGATTATCCGAGGACCAGGTCCGTCAGACCATGTCCGTCATACTTTGTCTGATGTTGGTATTGCGTACACACGGTCGGACAAAGTTGTCGGAAAATCCGATCATTCTGAACGTGGTGACGTTTGTTGCGTACGACGGGACTACGTAGAGGCTAGTAGCCAATAGCTTTGGTCTTGTAATGTGATCTGAGCATGCGTGGCA
The DNA here is from genome assembly GCA_028564925.1 of Lithobates sylvaticus. NCBI lineage: Eukaryota > Metazoa > Chordata > Amphibia > Anura > Ranidae > Lithobates > Lithobates sylvaticus. The sequence goes on along the minus strand of CM053034.1, from coordinate 214,520,958 downwards.
CTTTGTCCGGTCGGAATTCGCTACACACGATCGGATTTGGTGTGATCGGACTTTGTTGTCAAAAAATCTATCCAGCAGGAGATAGGACTTTGTCCGTCAGACAATCTGATGGAAACTGTCCGATGGAGCCTACACACGGTCTGATTTTCCGACAACATTGTCCGATAGGACAGAATCCATGCGAAAATCCTACCGTGTGTATGGGGCTTTAGTTGTGCTCTCCACAAATCTGCCCTCTATGGAAGAGTGACAAGAAGAAAACCATTGTTGAAAGAAATCCATAGGAAATCCTGTTTGCCGTTTTGCGAGAAGCCATGTGGGGGACACAGCAAACATGTGGAAGAAGGTGCTCTGGTCAGCTGAAAATTAAACATTTGGCCTAAAAGCAAAACACTATGTGTGGTGGAAAACGAACACTGCACATTACCCTGAACACACCATCCCCACCGTGAAACATGGTGGTGGCAGCATCATGTTGTGGGATGCTTTTCTTCAGCAGGGACAGGGAAGCAGGTCAGAGTTGATGGGAAGATGAAAAACTGGGGGGCGGAGGTTCACCTTCCCGCAGGACAACGACCCTAAACATACAGCCAGAGCTACAATGGAATGGTTTATATCAAAGCATATTCATGTGTTAGAATAGCCCAGTCAAAGTCCAGACCTAAATCCAATTGAAAATCTGTGGCAAGACTTGAAAATTGCTGTTCACAGACGCTCTCCATCCAATCTGACAGAGTTTGAGATATTTTGCAAAGATGGGCAAAAATATCACTCTCTAGATGTGCAAAGCTGGTAGAGACATCCCCAAAAAGACTTGCAGCGAAAGGAGGTTTTACAAAGTATTCACTCAGGGGGGCGCCATACAAATGTACCCCACACGTTTCAGATTTTTATTTGTAAAAAAAATTTTGAAAACCATTTATCATTTTCCTTCAACTTCACAATTATGTGCCACTTTGTGTTGGTCTATCACAAAAAAAAACAATAAAATACATTTACGTTTTTTGGTTATAATAAAATGACAAAATGTGGAAAATTTCAAGGGGTATGAATACCTTTTCAAGGCACTGAATAATATTGTGTTTAAAAAAAATAATCATTATATATCTCCCTTACTCCCTTACCTTACTGTGCTTATGAGAGAGTGCTAAAATAGTGAACTCACCAAACAAAGCCCAAAAAACATTGCTGCTGCAGTAAAAAAAAAACTAATTACAATAACAATAAATAGATAATACAAAACCTACTGTGCAACGCTGCCAAATAAAAAATAAGTAATATAAATAAATAATATAAAATATATTTATATATATATAATATATCTATATATCATCTATCTATATATCTATCTATCTATACATATATATATGTATATATATATATATATATATATATATATATATATACATAGATAGATAGATCTATCTATCTATATATATATATATATATCTATATATATATCTATCTATCTATCTATCTATATATATATACATATATACATATATAGATAGATAGATAGATAGATAGATAGATAGATAGATAGATAGATAGATAGATCTATATATATATCTATATAGATATAGATATAGATATAGATATAGATATATTATATATATATATATATATATATATCCACAAAAGTAACAAAATACAATACAATATACAATAAATAAGTGAATTAATATGATAAATAAATTCACTGACTTATTGTATATTGTATTGTATTTTGTTTCTTTTGGCAGTAATAGGCATTGAATTATCTAATTACTGTCATTATCATTTTATTATTAACCATAAACATTTTATTCTCCAATGTCCCCACTTTCAAAAAAATTATACTTTTTTTTTTTTGGGGGGGGGGGATAAATACATTTCTGGCAAAAAATGCAGATTTTAACATTAGTGTAAAAAAATAAAAAATAAACTGCCCCAAAAAGCAAATGGTTAATCCAGATAGTAACTACATTTTCTTTGCTGTACTCATACCCTCCCTGGCTCACTGTTTTTTCTTTTTTTTTGGTGGATATAAACGTTGATTATGAAACCTATTTTCCATGCATTTTATACATGTGACCCATTTATATTCTGTTATATGTACAGAGAAATCTGCAGGACACTTTAGTGAAGCACTGCCACATTATTACTCATTACAACCACAAGAGGGCAGCATCTGCCTTGAAATGCCTTGTCCTGATACATTTTGCGTTCTTATTTAGCCCCCTTTCACATTGGAGGGATTTGTCACGCAACTTGACAGGACAAATCGTATGACAAGTCGCATCCTATTGCCGGAAATGGGAGTGTTCGAATTGATGCGACGCCGACTTTGCGGTGCCAGATCGAATTGATACATGCACTACTTATGGCGATTTCGGGTGCGACTTCAATAGACATTTGTGCATGAAGCCGCACAGATGTCTTCGAAGTTGCACCCAAAGTCACACTGAGATGCGGCTTTGAACTTGTGCGATTTCAGGTGAGATCGCATGATTTCAAAGCCGCACTCAATGTGAACGGGGCTTAAAGTGATATTAATCCCTTCGTTTTGAAGCACTTTCAACAGCTGATTAAATCACTTACTAAGTATGCAGCTTCTTCATCTTTCAATCCTTGCCTCTGTTCCAGTTTAATCTGGTGCCATGACTGCTGCCCCGGGTTTCCTGTTCCAGGATGGCTCCTATCTCTTGCAGGCATTCCATAGGACTGCCGGGACTGGAGTTGTGTCTCCCTCCACTGTGTGCATCAATAGAAACACACAGCCCCATAGCCTAGAATAGCAAGGCACTCCCCTGCCTCTCCTTCCCCCTCCCTTCTCCAAGCTAACAGAGTTGCTGGAGACTGCATAGCATACCTCCCAACTTTTTGAGATTGGAATGAGGGACACCTATCAGCAAAAGTATGCAGGCATAGGACACACCCCCTTGCCACGCCCCCTTAACCTCTTCCCGACCGCCTCACACAGATATACTGCGGCAGAAGGGCGTGTACAGGCAGAATCACGTACCTGTACGTTACCCTTTAGGAGGTGGCCGGTGGGCGCACGCGCGGCAAGCTCCGTGAGTCAGGTTTGCGGGTCCCGCGGACTCGATTGGCCCGGGGATACCCGCGATCGTCTCACGGAGAGGAAGAGCGGGGAGATGCTGATGTAAACAAGCATCTCCCCGTTCTGCCTAGTGACAGCATCACTCATACCTCCCAACATTTTGAGATGGGAATGAGGGACACCTACTAACAAATGTATGTAGGCATAGGACACGCCCCCCTGCCACACCCACTTAAAGGAGAATTAACCAAAAAAAAAAGGTTAATTAAATCCACAAGGACTTTTTTTTACCACTACTATTCCTTTATATTGGCTTTTAAAATGTACAAATGCAGCAATTTAGAATTTGGATGAAAGGTTTAGCACTGGGAAACACTTTTTGAAAAACAAAAAGTGCATTTTATATACAACTATATAGATCAGACCAAAATGAGGGACAAATGAGGAGGAATGAGGGACAGAGGGACATTGCTCCAAATCAGGGACAGTTGGGAGCTATGCATAACTGATCTCTGCTCCCTGTGTCACACACAGCCACGCCCACCACAGTTAGAAACATGCCCCTAGGACACACTTAACCCCTACACTGCCACCTAGTGGCTAACCCCTTCACTGCCAGTGTCATTTACACAGGAATCACTGCATTTGTATAGCACTGATCGCTGTATAAATGACAATGGTCCCAAAAATGTGTCAAAAATGTCCGATGTGTCCGCCATAACGTCGCAGTCACGATAAAAATCGCTGATCGCCGCCATTACTAGTAAAAAAAGAAAGAACTAATAAAAATGCCATAAAACTATCCCCTATTTTGTAGACGCTATACCTTTTGCGCAAACCAATCAATAAACGCTTATTGCGATTTTTTTTTACCAAAAATATGTAGAAGAATACATTCGGCCTAAACTGAGGAAAATAATAGTTTTTTTTTTATATATTTTTGGGGGATATTTATTTTTGAAAAAAGTAAAAAATATTGCGTTTGTTTTCAAAATTGTCGCTCTTTTTTTGTTGATAGCGCAAAAAATAAACACCGCAGGGGCGATCAAATACCACCAAAACAAAGCTCTATTTGTGGGGAAAAAAAGGACGCCAATTTTGTTTGGGAGCCACGTCGCACGACGCGCAATTGTCAGTTAAAGCGACGCAGTGCCGAATTGCAAAAAGTGGTCTGGTCAGGAAGGGGGTAAAATCTTCCGGGGCTGAAGTGGTTAAAGGAGAATTGTACAAAAAAAAAACAAGATTAGTTAAACCCACAAGTGTTTTTTTTTTACCACTACTATTCCTTTATATTGGTTTTTGGAATTTACAAATGCAGCAGTTTATAAATCAGCACTGGGAAACACTTTTTTGAAAGATGAAAAGTGCATTTTATATACATCTATATGGATCAGACCAAAATAAGGGACAAATGAGGAGAAATGAGGGACAGAGGGACAGTTGGGAGCTATGATTAATTTTCAGGCCTAAAATGATTTTTGTACAAGTGCTAATAATGCAAAAAAAATCTCTGGCAACAGAAGGGATAAAGTTACTGTGTACAATTTTCATCATCTGCTCCTCCCTCCTGGCACTTTGCCAGTACTTGGAATGGCGCTTCCGGAGCGCAGAGCGAAGGTGTCATGGGAGTTTCCTGTCACATGTGGCGGAAGCCAACTCTGCGAACTAGTGGAGAACCCGGAAGTTGGCTGAAGAGTGAAAGTGAGCGGAGTTTGTGGAGGATCGGAGTTCGGTGAGTGTTGTCACCCGGCGGCTGCCGGGGTTATATGTCAGAGACGCCCAGGGTTGTCACCCAGGCGGCCTGTATTACCAGCACTGTACAGAGCGCGGTGATATCATGTGGGTGACACCCTCCTCTGCTGTACAGAGTGCTGGGCGAAGGTGACATGGAAGTTCTCTTCTTATCAGGCACTGCCAGTGGCAGCTTGTTGTTGTGTTACTACAAGTCCCAGAATGCCTTGCCTGGTGTGGGGTGCCAGGGATTGCTGGAAGTTGTAGTCTGTGGTTGGGGGTCTGGTGCCTTTCGCAGTGCCTGCTGACTGTTCTTGTTTACTATGAATGTCACAGGAGGAGATGATCCCCATGTCCTCTATGTACATTGTGTGTGTTGTATGTATAATGTGTGTGTGTTGTATGTATCTATGTACAGTGTGTGTTGTATGTATGTACAATGTTTCACCTCTCAACCAGTCAGTCAGCCTTTAGATCACCGATTTCTCTAGATCATTGCAAAGCCCCTACCCTCCATATTGCCCACCCAAACTTCCACAGTGCCTCCTAGCCTCCCATAGTGCTTGCTGCTTATAGTGCCCACCAGCCTCCCATAGTACCCAACCTTCCACAGTGCCCACCGGCCTCCCAAAGTGCTTGCCAACATCCCATATTGGCTCCCAACCTTCCACAGTGTCACCTAGTCTCCTATAGGGGAACCAGCCTCCCATAGTACCACCCAACTGGTCATAGTGCCCACCAGCCTCCCATAGTACCACCCAACTGCTCATAGTGCCCACCAGTCTCGCATAGTACCGAACCTTCCACAGTGCCACTAGCCTTTCATTGTACCCAACCTTCCACAGTGCCCACCAACCCCCTATAATGCTTGCCAGCATCCCATAGTGGCCACGCAAACCTTCCACAGTGCCCACCAGCCTCCCATAGTGGCACTCAACCTCCCACAATGCGACTCAACTGCTCATAGTGCCCACCCAACCACTCATAGTTCCCACCAGTCTCCTGTAGTACCACCCAACTGCTCATAGTGCCCACCAGTCTCCCACAGTACCACCCAACTGCTCATAGTGCCACCAGTCTCCCACAGTACCACCCAACTGCTCATAGTGCCCACCAGTCTCCCACAGTACCACCCAACTGCTCATAGTGCCCACTAGTCTCCCACAGTACCACCCAACTGCTCATAGTGCCCACCAGTCTCCCACAGTACCACCCAACCGCTCATAGTGCCCACCAGTCTCCCACAGTACCACCTAACCGCTCATAGTGCCCACCAGTCTCCCATAGTACCACCCAACCGCTCATAGTGCCCACCAGTCTCCCATGGTTCCACCCAACCTCCTTCAGTGCCCACCCAGCCTTAAATATTGCCTCTTGGCTCCCAAAGTGCACTAAGACCCCACTTCCCCCCAGCTTGCTGTAGAGCCTTTTACCCCCCCCCCCCCCCCAACTGGTGTCATCCTGCAAAGTCCCTGGCGCCCTTCTGAGACTCCACCACCCACAGTTGCCCCCAGCTCCTTCCAGTAGCCTCATTCCACACAGGGCTTCTGCAGAGTCCCCTAATCCCATCCCCTGCAGTGACACCCGGCCCCACATAGAGCCTTCCAGCAGCTCAGTACATCTTGTGCTCCCATACTTCTATTGTGGGAGTATAAATATTTAGCAGGCGCTGATCTCAGGTTTACAGCCAGCGGGCCATACGATACTCTATGGTACGGGTTCTCATCTGCATGTACTTTTGTTGTTGAGCTTGGGAGGAGGGGAGGACTTCAGATGAGTGCAGCTGTTTGCCTATTAGAGTCACTATTTAAGGGTTTGTTCACACAAGGTGCTTTGTGTGGCCTTACCCAGAGCAGTCCCAAGATAAGGCAAAATGCCTCGTTCCCTATCATGCCAGTTGACTTTGCTACAGTGGTGCCCACTTAAGAAAAAAAAGTATGGCATACAGTTTTTTTTTTTTTTTTTATCTTCAGCACAGCATGGTGCAACGCAATCTACCACACTGCACCATGATGCAGTCAGTAGAACTTACTGCCAGCTAACTTTGTGACGTTTCAATAAAGTTGGGACAAAAAAAAAAGAAGGAAAGCGTGCCATGTGCTAAGACTGGCTCATTGGACCTGTTCCTCCCAGAAGACACCAGCGGCTGTGTGGAGGTGTTGGCTGGGTATCGCAGGGTAATGCAGAATAAATGCAGGGTAAATGCAGGATATTGGCTGGGTAATGCAGGGTATGTTTACAAGTGATCGCTCCGTCATTTGACGGAGCGATCACATTGTAAACAGTGGCCGGGTGTACCAAGATGGCCGCCGCTCCGGAGCTAGGCCGAAGCCGCGGCCTTTCCTTTGCACCCCTAGTGGAGGATATGTAAAGACAAGACTTTTTTTCTTCATTTTGAACAAAATAGGTAATAGTTAAATCCTATTTTTTTTGCCATCTGTGTCCCAGTGTGGAGATTTTCCTCCACTTCCTGTCCTGTAGACTCAAAGGGGTTTATTTACTAAAACTGGAGAGTGCAAAATCTGGTGTAGCTCTGCATAGAAACCAATCAGCTTTCAGGTTAGAGGCCGGGTTCACACTGGTACAACACGACAGTCGTACCACTTTGGATCCGACTTTGCCCTGCGACTTCAAGTCCGACATGCGTCCGACTTCAATGATCAGGGATCCGACTTTGATCCCCACATTACCAGGCACTGTGTCTGGTGTGAATCTTTAGGGTGAACGCCACGCACATTGTAAAAAAAAAAAAATTGCCATGGGTTTCCCTCCAAGAGCGTACCAGGCCCTTCGGTCTGGTATGGATTTTCAGGGGAACCCCTCAAGCTGAAAAAAACGGTGTTAGGGGTCCCCCCAAAATCCATACCAGACCCTTATCTGAGTACACAGCCCAGCAGCTCAGGAAAGGGTGTGGGGGCAAGCGAACGCCCCCTCCTAAACTGCACCAGGCCGCGTGCCCTTAACATGGGGGGTAGGTGCTTTGGGGCATGGGGGCCCTGTGCCCCCCCCCCCCACCCCAAAGCACCTTGTCACCGTGTTGATGAGGACAAGGGCCTCTTCCCGAAAACCCTGACCGTTAGTTGTCCGGGTCTGCGGGCAGGGGGCTTATCGGAATCTGGAAGTCCCCTGCCTGCAGACCACGACAACCAATGGCCAGGGTTGTCGGGAAGAGGCCCTTGTCCTCATCAACATGGGGACAAGGTGCTTTGGGCTGGGGTGCACAGGGCACCCCCCTCTATGTTGAGGGCATGCGGCCTGGTACGGTCCAGGAGGAGGGGGCGCGCTCGCTCATCCCTACCCCCCTTTCCTGACTTGCAGGGCTTTGTGCTCGGATAAGGGTCTGGTATGGATTTTGGGGGGGACCCAACGCTATTTTTTTCGGTGTGGGGGTTCCCCTGAAAATCCATACCAGACCGAAGGGCATGGTATGCTCTTGGAGGGGAACCCATGCGTTTTTTTATTTTTTTATTTAAATTGGCGTGAAGTTTCCCTTCAAGATCCTCAGAGCACAAGTTGCATGCCAAAGTCGGGTCAGTTAAGACGGCGATCCGACTTCAGTGATATTCAATGGGCTAAAGTAGGATCAAAGTCGGAGCAAAGTAGTACAGGGAGCATTTTCAAAGTCGCACTGACTTGTGTCGGACCAGTTAAGACGCCTCCCATAGGGAAACATTGATTTTCACACATCATGCGACATGAGCGCCCAATGTCAGAAGCCTTTGTAGTACCAGTGTGAACCCGGCTTAATTGAACAAGCTGAAGTTTTTTTTTTTTTTTTTTATAAATCAAAAAGGTTTTTATTGAACATGTGTACAACAACAACCTCCAATGGAACAAGCTGAAGTTAGAAGCTGATTGGCTCCCATGCACAGCTGCATCAGATTTTGCGCTCTCCAGTTTAAGTAAATCAACCCCAATGAATTGAGTGTCGCCCCCCCCTAATACATGTGTTAATTGTGAGGATCACTGGGCTGCTAAAACTAATAGAGCCACAACATCTGAGAACTGATAAGCTGCAAAATACTACATTTTATTTCTTATTTTATTTAGTTCCTCTTTTTTTATCATTCAGCTCAGTGTAATGGAATTGCGGTGATCTCGCAGCCTGTGACCCCCGCATACTTCATATATTGTCTGTCATTAACACTGACATAGTCCAGCAATTACAGGTCCTTCCTGAGAATGACGAATCTGATAAGCAGCGTTGGCAGTCATTGGAGGAAGGGGAAGTCGTAGCTGGAAATAAAAATAAGACCAATGGAAAATGTCTCTGGAAACTGATACATCTGTCCTGGTAAAGCCCTGTCTTTGTAATGGAAGGTGGGCACTAGGTAGGAACGTGTCAAGTTTTATTTCACAGACCAGAGGAACCAATCAGAAGTCATGTTTCACTATCGGGTCTCCTTCTCAGGAGCACTGAGGCCCGTACAACGTAAGACGACTTTCACACTGATCTGTTTTAGTTCAGTTCTTGAGTTGAAAAAAAGTGGAAGAGAGCGGCATCCCTTTATTTCCTGCCCTTGCTGTAGCCGAAAGACGGGCTTACTTTGCGCCCGCGCCGCCCCGCTCTATTATCGCTGAATTCTTTGGATTCAGCTAATCGCAGATCGGGGTAAAGGGCCAATTGCAGCCTTTACCATGTGATCAGCTGTGTCCAATGACGGCTAATCATGAATGTAAACGCAAGCCAGTTATTGCCATTCCTTTTCTGATGCTGACAGCATGAGGAGAGGAGAGCCGATACCCGGCTTGTTAGACCCCTTTCACACTGCGGCTGCGCTGCGTTAGCAGTAAAGCACTGCTGTTTTTTTAACAGCGCTTTACCGTAGTTTTAGCGTCGCTTTTCAGCCATTAGCAGGCCGCTTTTATCCCCCCACTAGCGGCCGAACAAAGGGTTAATAGCACCCGTGTTGCGGCGCTGCCCATTTATTTCAATGGGCAGGGGCATTTTAGGTGCTTTACAGGCGCTATTTTTAGCGGTAAAATGCCTGAAAAGTGCCCCAGTTTGAAAGGGGTCTTAAAAAAAAGACATCGGCACTGAAAATCAGGCCATTGATCATCAGTGTCCTAATTATGAGTGCCGTCCCAACAGTGCTGCCAATCAGTGCCTCCTCATCAGTGTCACTCATCAGCGCATGTCAGTGAAGCCGAAAAATTACCTGTTTGCAAAATTTTATAACAAACTATGAAAAATGTTTTGTTTGTGGACTTTTTTTTTAGTTTGCTTAGCAAAAATAAAAACCCCAGTGGTGATTACCACCAATGGAAAGCTCTGTGTGAAAAAAAATTATAAAAATGTCAAATGGGTACAGTGTTGTATGACCGCGCAATTGTCATTCAAAATGCGACAGCGCTAAAAATTGGCCTGGGCAGGAAGGGGACGAAAGTGCCTGGTAGGCAAGTGGTTAAATCCTATGTAGAACTTCACACTGGTCCGTTGCGTTTAAAAAAAAAAAAAAAAAAAAACCTGCCTGCATGTTTGGTGCGGTAACGACAACAACAAAAAAAAAACGCATTGGCTCCATTAAAATGAATGGAAAACACAATACACCTGTGGGAAGTGCTTAAGCCCATATTCCTGGTGGACTTTTCAGCTCCATAGACTCCTATGTTATCTCAGAGGAGTCACATCAGCATAGAAGCATTCCTATGCGCCTTTGAGTAGTGTGTTTTTTTTTTTTTTTTTTTTTTTTTTTTTTTTACCCTCACTTCTCCTGGTCATTCTTCATCCATTTTGATTTTGATACAGCTGCAATTTTTGGATCCTTCCTTGGATCCGTTCTCCTTTCGCTCGATTGATCCTTCCTTCGATCAGGAAATATCGCAGGGTATGAACTTTTCTGGAGTGATCTGGACGGTTGTTCATTGTTTTACATGACTTGCCTGAGACTTGCCATCTTTGGTATCTATTTACTCCACCTCATCTTTAATTGTGTGCAATTTCAGTGGTGTGTGTGTTTTTTTTTTTTTTTGTATGCAAATATAGGGCCAATTCACACTGCAATGCTGGTAAATCGCAGAGCAGCCAGAGCGATTCAGCACTCCGGTCGCTCTGCATTGGGGGACAGCATGGTGCATGATTCAGTGCACCGAACCATCCTTTTTTCTTTTTTTTTTGGGCTTCATTTGAAGTGTACAAAACGTACACTTCATTCACTGCAATGTTGAACAGCATGCTGTGCTGCCTGACATTGCAGTGCCATTTGGGTTGGTGCGCTGCGATAAAACTTAGCTTGTCTATAATCAGAAAATATATAATGTTCAGGGGCATGCATTAAGTGATTTTAAAGTTTTCTTTTTTGTTTTTTGTTAAAACTAACAAACATGTCATACTTACCGGCTCTATGCAGTGGTTTAGAACAGAGCCCCCACTGCAAGCAGTTTGCTATGGGGGCACCCGAGCCGATTCACAGCTCCCTGTGTCCATTCAGACACAAAGCCGTGGTCCTGCCCCTCCCCTCATTGGCTGACTTTGACATCAATGAGTGCCAATGACGCCGCACTGCTGTCTCAGCCAATGAGGAGGGAGAGTCCCGGGCAGCTGAGACATCCTTACAAGATCGCTGGATCTAGATGGGACTCGGATAAGTATTAAGGGGGCTGCTGCAGACAGAAGGTTTTTATTCTTAAAGTGGTGTTTCCCCTCCAAAAAAAAAAAGCTGATTAAAATTTCAAAAAATAAAAAAAAAAAAATTATTTTTTTAACTCTCCTCTAAATGCCTGTTGCTAGGGGTTCCCTCGTAGTCTGCCTCCTTCAGTGCCCAGGCTAAGTGACATAACTTCCCCTCGGCGCAGGAAGGGCTCCCTCCTGTCAGTCATCTGACACGTGACAGGTCCCAGATGATTGCGCGGCCAATCACGGCACGTGGCGCCGCTCGCACATGCGCAGTGGGTGCCCGGCTGTGAAGCCACAGCCGGGTGCTCACAGTAAGAATGCCAGTGTTCTGCCGAGAAAGTTCCCCTCGGCGTATAAGGATCCCCCTGTACTGCGCAGGCGCAGTGCTTGCACAGTACGAAGCACAACGAAGCCGCTGGAAATAGCCGAAGCAGAAGATAGTGAATCGGCTGTACACGCCGCCTGGCCCGTCGCCCGGCATATTTTTATTCTAACTCTATGTCCACTTGGATGGTGGGGCTCGAACCTGGACATAGGTTAGAATGTAGTGCGCAGGCGCCGTGTACAGCTGACTGTGTTCAGCTTCGGCTATTTTCGGAATCTCCGTTGTGCTTCGTACTGCGCAAGCGCAGCGCCTGTACAGGGGGTCCTTATCCGCCAGGTGAACTTTCTCGCCAAGACAACGGCACCACCGAGAGGAGCAGGGAGACGAGCGGGGCTTCGTTCCCCTCGCATCGCTGGACCCTGGGACAGGTAAGTGTCTGATTATTAAAAGTCAGCAGCTGCAGTAATTGTAGCTGCTGACTTTTTTCATTTTTTTATTTTTTTAAGGTGAACGCCGCTTTAATGCATAGAATGTATTAAGATAAATAAAATCTTTTCACTTTTAACCACCTGATTACTTTGCACTTAAACCCCCCCCTCGTGACCAGACCAATTTTCAGCTTTTGGCGCTGACGCACTTTGAATGACAATTGCGCGGTCATACAACACTGTACCCAAATTACATTTTTATCATTTTTTTCACACAAATAGAGCTTTCTTTTTGTGGTATTTAATCACAGCTGGGGTTTTTATTTTTTGCTAAACAAACAAAAAAAGATGGAAAATTTAAAAAAAATAAAAAGTCATGTTTAATAGTTTGTTATAAAATTTTGCAAACAGGTAATTTTTCTGCTTCATTGATATGTGCTGATGAGGCGGCACTGGTTGACACTGATAAGGCTGCACTGATAGGCTGCACTGGTGGGGACAGATAAGTCGGTACTGATGAAGAAAGCAAAGATGCCACTGATGGGCACGGATGATGGGCTCTGGCAGGTGACACTGATGTGCAGCACTGTGGGCACTGAGAGATGGCACTGTGGGCACTGGTAGGCGGCACTTTAATTGGGCAAAGGTGGGCACCATGGATTGGGCACATTGCAGTGAGAGGGACTGATGTCCCTCTCACTGCCGCCGGTGATCGGCTTTTTTTTTTTTTTCTCCTCGCGCTGACAGCGCGAGGAGGAAAAAAAGCTAATTACCGGCTCTGTTATTATCACATGATCAGCTGTCATTGGCTGACAGCTGATCACGTGGTAAGGGGTCGGGATCGACCCCTTACTCGGATCTGTGATCCAGCGAGTCTCACAGACTCGCTGATCACAGAGCGCAGATCAGGGGGCGCGCAGGCAGCTCGTGACCGGGACGACGTCAATAGACGTCGTTCCGGCACATTAGATCCGCGCTGTAGCCGTCATTCGGCTATAGCGCGGATCTCGGGTAGTTAAAAGAAAAAATAAAGGTATATTTTTATTTTTCATTTTGGATAGATTATGGGAGGATTCTAACCCCGTCCGTTTTTTTTTTTTTTTTTTATATATCTTTGTCCCATTGGGGAGATTTCCCTTCACTTCTTCTGGTCTCATAACCAAAACAGGAAATGAGAGGAAATCCAAAGTGTAGGAATCCCTGGTTGTCATCAGAACTAGTGTCCCCACTGGAAGTTTCCCCCACTGTTCCTGTTTTGGTGGCAACCCAAAATTCTGGATTTTCTTTTCCCTTTTTGTTGATTAAGATAAACAGGACAAATGGAGAGTGCGGATCTCCCTGACAAGGGTACAGACCGCAATACAAAATGACAGAGCAAATTTCTCCACTCTACCAAAAACAAAAAAAATATATATTATTTTGGTTATACTTTTCCAAAAAAATTAAAAATATATGCTCCAGAGAGGAAATGGTTAATATAATTGTGTTCATTGTGTGTAGAGAGCGTTCCTATGGATTCCCTAACAGTCACCTGACCTGAATATATTATCCATATGTGTGACTTTCCAGATGGGAAAATCCCTGAAGTCACTATATAATTATGACATCATCGGGATTCCCAGTAAGGAAAATTCTGTGCTATATATAGGAATGTTTTGTACACATTGATCTAAACAAACATTCTATTTCACATCACAGGGATTGTTTTTAGTCCTTTTTATTTATTTTTTATTTTTTAATACATAAACCTGCGAAAGAGATCAGCTGGATGTCAATTACCAAACGTTATGAGCAGGCCTATTCTGTACACTAAATTCCATAGAAAATTACTTAGGATCCCCCCCCCCCCCAAACGTTATATATTTTTTAGGCAGAGGCCCTAGAGAATAAAATGGTGGATGTTGCAATTTTTTATGCCACACAGTATTTGCGCATCGGTTTTTTAAACGCTAATTTTTGCAAAAAAAAATACACTTTTAATGCATACAAACATAACGAAATACCAAATTTTTGGGGTAAAATATAAAAGATGATGTTACGCCAAGTAAATAGATGCCTAACATGTCATGCTTTAACCACTCCAGCCCCGGAAAGGATTTGCCCCCTTAATGACCAGGCCATTTTTTTGCGATACAGCACTGCGTCGCTTTAACTGACTGCGGTCGTGCGACGCTGTACCCAAACAAAACTTAAGTCCTATTTTTTTTTCTCCCCACAAATAGAGCTTACTTTTGGTGGTATTTAATCACCTCTGCGTTTTTTTTATTCATTTATTTTTTGCGCTATAAATTTTACTATACTTTAGATTTTACCCCCTTCCTGACCAGAGCATTTTTTGCGATTCGGTGTGAACCGCAGGCAGGTGATGTGCAATGCGGGATCCCGCGCTGGAATCGCCCCCTGGTTCCTGCATCGCATATATGTGAACCGTGACTTTGAGTTTTAGTGTGTTTTTGTTATGCGTTTTTATTCTCAAATACAATAATTAATTGAAAATAAATAATAAAGTAAATAGGAAAAAAATTTAATAAAAAAAAAAAAAATCCTAACCACTTCAGCCCCGGAAGGTTTAACCCCCTTAATGACCAGGCCATTTTTTGCGATGCAGCACTGCGTCGCTTTAACTGACAATTGCGCGGTCATGCGACGTTGTAACCAAACAAAGTTGACGTCCTTTTTTCCCCCCCTAAAAATAGAGCTTTCTTTTGGTGGTTTTTGATCACCTTTGAGTGACAATTTTGAAAAAAAGCTATATTTTTTTACTTTTTGCTATATAAATATCCCCCCAAAAATATAAAAAAAAAAATTTCTTACTCAGTTTAGGCTGATATGCATTCTACATATTTTTGGTTAAAAAAAAATAAAAATCATAATAATTGTATATTGATTGATTTGTGCAAAAGTTATAGCGTCTACAACAGCGGTCTCAAACTGGCGGCCCCCCAGCTGTTACAAAACTACAAGTCCCATGAGGCATTGCAAGGCTGATAGATTTATGGCATTTTTAGACTCCTGGTCTACAAAATGGAGGATAGATTTATGGCATTTTTATTTTTTTCTTATTAGTAATGGCGGTGATCTGCGATTTTTTTTTTATTTTTTTTTTTTTTTTTTTTTTTAATCTGGACTACGACATTGCAGCGGACAGATCGGACACTTTTGCCACTATTTTGGGACCATTGACATTTCTACCGCGATCAGAGCTAAAAATAGCCACTGATTACTGTGTAAATGTCACTGGCAGGGAAGTGGTTAAATACTAGGGGGGGGTGATCAAGGGGTTAAACGTGTTCCTTCAGCGTGTTCTAACTGTGGGAGGGTGGGCTACCAGGGACATGACCGGGAGCAGTAGATCCCTGTCATGTTACTAGGCAGAACAGGGGAATGGAGCGTTTCCCCTTTCTGCCTCTCCTCCTCGCGATCGCAGGCCACCGGGATTATGAAGGGACGTACGGATACGCCCTTTTGCGCACCTGTGCCGTTATGTCAACGTACATCGGCATGCGGCGGTCGGGAAGCGGTTAAAGGAGCAGGATCATTTTTATTTATTTTTATTTTTTTATTTATTTTTTGGGGTTAACATATGCTTTAATGCATAGAATGTATTAAGATAACAAAAAAAAAAACTCTTCTGACTTTACAAACACTTTAATGCCGCGTACACACGATCGTAATTCTCGTCGGAAAAAAATGACGGTTTTTCCGACGGAATTTCGCTCAAGCTGTCTTGCCTACACGCGGTCACACCAAATTCCGACGGTCAATAACACAGCGGCAGAAAACGCGTTCGACAGCACTATAAAAGGGAAGTTTAATGCTTCTGAGCATGCGTCGAATTGTTTCTGAGCATGCGTCGGAATTTTGCGTGTCGGAATTGCATATACACGATCGGAAAATCCGATAGAAAGGTTTTCCGTCGGAAAAATTGAGAACAGGTTCTCAATCCAAAGTCCGTCGGAAATTCCGACAGAAAAAGACCGTTGGGCATACACACGGTCGGAAAATCCGATGAAAAGCTCCCATCGAACTGTTTCCTTCGGAAATTCCGACCGTGTGTACGCCGCATAAGGCTCGATTCACATCTATTCATTTTGCTTTTGAGCGTTCTAGCAGTGCTTTTTGCGGTGCTTGCCGCGCTTTTGGACACGCGCTTTTACCTCGTTTTGCGTTTTTTTTTACATTTTTTTTTTTTTTTTTTTTTTACTACACTGTGGTTGCTTAGCAACCAGCTATATACAGAAAAAAAATGCAAATCGCTGCAAAATCGCGGTAAAAACGCGGCACTTGCGTTTTGGATGCGGGTCCATTGACTTCTATTTACATGCAAAACGCTGCATTTTGCATGAAAAAAAGTCCCCGACCCTTTCCAAACCCGCAGAGGCACAAAAATGCATTGATGTGAACATGTTCCATAGGAACCCATGTTAAAAAAAATTCCCTGCATTTCTGCAAAATGCATCAAAAAACGCGCTAGTGTGAATGGAGCCTAAGTCTAGATCCATAGATACTCGTCATACACAAGTCACATTTATGATGAGGTTTATAATCATGAGCTATATATATATATATGATAATATATATATATATATATATATATATATATATATATATATATATATATATATATATATATATATGTATATATATATATGTTCTCTATATCTGGGAGCTGGTAATTGATTAACTCACATTAATAATAAAACCTAGAGAGTCCTGGAAGGATATCTTCAGAAATGTCTGCTGGCCCGCTGATAGCTGATGTCATAAATTCCCTGAATTCCAATAGGAAAGGAAATGGGTGATGGAAATTCCCAGTGATTGTAGCCGGGTCCCGCACATGTCAGTCGTACTCCGGCCAGACCGAGCGATCGTCCCTCGTCAGGCTGATGTAAGTACGGATGTATTCTTCTGTTTTCTGTCCACTCTGATCCAGGACAGAAATTTTAGAATTTTTTATATTTTCTTCCTATACTTCATTCTGTATTATAGGGCTACTCTCCTCCCCAAAATCAGCTTTATGTTTTTGGTGGATGCCGGAAAGTGAAGCTGATTTCGGGGAACGCCGTTGGAGCTCCTCGGTCTCCCACTCTGTATTTGTATCAGTCCAACCGGAGAAGTGAGACTTTCCATGGGTGGAAGCAGGGTTGATGAATTCTGAATTTATTTCATTATTTATATGTATATTTATATAATAATTTTTATATATATGTGTGTGTGTAGATAGTGTGTGTGTGTGTGTGTGTGTGTGTGTGTGTGTGTGTGTATATATATATCTATATCTATATATATATATATACACATACACACACATAGACACACACACACACACACATATATAACTATATATATATAGTTATATATATACACTTGTATAGTGGCAGCACTTTAATTAGGGCCAGTTCACACCATAGAAACGCAGTCCAGATGCTTTTCTGCATGCACGTTTTTGATGCGCTCCAGTGTGTTTTTGATGTAGTCCAGTATTTATTTATTTTTTTCCCCCCCTCTTTGTTTCTTAACCTTAAAGTACACGCGTCTTTGGTGTGTTCCGTTGCGTTTTTGATGCGTTTTACAGCGTTCCAGTGCAGGAAAAATGCAGCATGTTCTTTTGTTTTCTTGAACTGCGAGCACTGGTGGGAACTACGCCATTGAAAACTATTTAACCTACTTTCCATGCATTTTTGATGCAGAAAAAAAAAGGACCGGACTGCATGTGGTGTGAACTGGCTTTTAGTGTACATTCGTGGCCAGTTCACACCACATGCAGTCCAGTGCGATTATTTTTTTTTTTCTGCATCAAAAATGCATGGATAGTCATATGGTTTCCAATGGCATAGTTCACACCACTGTGGTCATTTCCAGGGCTTTCCAGTTCCATAAAAGAAAGTAGAACATACTGCATTTTTCCTACACTGGGCTGGCCATAAAACACATTAAAAAAAAAACGCACTGGAATGCATAAAAAATGCACTGGACCCCAGTACAGTGAAATACAAATAAATAAAAAAAAAACGCACATTATTTAAGGTGAAGAAAAAACAGGGAAAAAAATAAGCACGGGAACGCATCAAAAAACGCACATGCAGGAAAGCATCCGGACTGCAATTCTATGGTGTAAACTGACCCTCACATCAGTCCCTGTCCTCAAGTCACTTACACAATCTAAGGGCCCGATCTCACATACTAGGCTGGAGCCAATGACAGCCCTTCACCCCACCGCCCTTCACACACCCCACTTTACCTATGACTGAAATATTCATTTTTCATAGACTGGCTCTTTAATATAATGTCTAGATGCAGTAGTTGGAAAATCATTTCTATGGGGGGGGGACCTATGTCATTGTTGTTTATTTTTTTATTTTTTTTGTTTGTTTTTTGTGATATTGGCTTGCAAAAATTAAATTTTGATGCATGCATAGACAGAAAAAAATAACAAAACTTAAACAAATGCACTTTTTTTTTCTACTTTGGTCAGTGTTTAGTTTAAACTAAATATTCTTACTGTAGATTAAACCAAAAAAAAAAAAGTGGAGATAAAAAAAAAACACTTGCCTACCAGGCACGAACACCTCCTTCCTGACCAAGCCATTTTTCAGCTTTCAGCGCTGTCACATTTTGAATGACAATTGCGCGGTCAGGCAACGCTGTACCCAAATAACATTTTTATAATTTTTTCGCCACAGATAGAGCTTAATTTTGGTGGTATTTGATCACCTCTGCGGTTTTTATTTCTTGTGCTATAAACAAAAGAAGAGGGACAAGTTTGAAAAAACATAACATTTTTTTACTTTTTATTATAATAAATATCCAATTATTTTTTTTTTTTTTTCCTCAGTTTAGGCCGATACGTATTCTTCTACATATTTTTGGTAAAAAAAATCGCAATAAGCGTATATTGATTGGTTTGCGCAAAAGTTATAGCGTCTACAAAACGGGATAGTTTTATAGCATTTTTATTATTATTTTTTTTTTTTTTTTTACTAGTAATGGCGGCGATCTGCGATTTTTATCATGACTGCGACATTGCGGCGGACATATGGGACACTTTTGACACATTTTTGGGACCATTCACATTTATACAGCGATCCGTGCTATAAAAATGCATTGATTACTGTATAAATGTGACTGGCAGGGAAGGGGTTAACACTTGGGGGCGCTGCAAGGGGTTAATATGTTCCCTATGTTAGTGATTCTAACTGTGGGGGGAGGGGACTGACTGGGGGAGGGGACCGATCGGTGTCCCTATGTACAAGGGACACACCATCGGTCTCCTCTCCAGTGACAGGACGTTCCTCTCCAGTGACAGGACCTGCTCAGTTACTGGGCAATCGCGGGTGCCCGGCGGACATCGCGGCCGCCGGGCACGCGCATCGGGTCCCCAGTGACGCGGCGCACGCGCCCCCTAGTGGCCAAAATGTAGGCAACGTCATATGACGGCAGCCCGCCACAAGAGCCGCACCGCTCCGCCGTCAATTTGGCAGTGGGCGGTCGGCTACAGGTTAAACCAAAAAAAAAAAATGGAGATAAAAAAAAAAAATCATCCGGACCTGTCCTCAAGTCGTTTAAACTAAATATTCTTACTGTAGATTAAACCAAAAAAAAAATGGAGATAAAAGTAGTGCAAAGTGGATTTGCCTTTCGTAAATAACCCCCATTGAGTCCTTGTTTAGTGCAAAAAGTGCTGTTGTGCGCCATGTCTCGTCAGTGCATCCACCTCCTGGGAGTAGTGTAATGGTCCGCACTCACCAGATATGATGGACTCCTTTGCCTTATAGTAAAAGCAGTCTCCTGTGCTTGTTGGTCCTTACTGGGGACCAGTCCCAATGCGATGTCCTCTGGTATATCCTCTGTGTTTAATAGCCTCCAATGTTGGCTCCGGAGCTCCAGGGATATGTGATGTGCAGCAAGCGGTATATAGAAAGAAAACTCCTCCATATAATATCCTCAGATTTATTTAATTGCAGCTTGCAAATAAAACTGGCATCACCATGTGAAAAATTGGCCCTGCTTGTGTGGGAGACGTGGTCGCTATTCAGCGCACAGCGTGCGTTACGCTCTCCGGGCCGGTAGTGATGCGTAAGAGAGTCAGCTTGACGCGTTTCGTCATAGAGAGGCAACGTTCTCAAAATTTTAGCTTAGGGGAGAAGAGGTTAATTGTTGATGATATCCTCTTTTTTTTTTTTTTTTTTTTCCCTTTGGGGGGGGGGGGGGGGGGGGGGGGGGGGGGGGGGGGGGGGGCTGGTTTAAGGAAGAATTAAGGGTATGATTCACCATGAGTGTAAAAGAGCAATTTATGTACAACGATATAAAATTTGAAAATAAAGAATATATAAAAAAAATTGTTGATGATAAGTAAGATTTAACCACTTGCCGACCGGCTCACGCCGATATACGCCGGCAAAGTGGCACGGGTGTGTAAAACAACGTAGCCCGTACGTCGATGCGTCATCCTCTAGCGCACGCCACGTGAGCGTGCCCGCGGGTCCTGCGCACTCTATATCCGCCGAAGGCCCAGCGATTGTGGCACGGAGAGGCAGTGTGGGGAGATGCCTATGTAAACAAGGCATTTCCCTGTTCTGCCTAGGAACATGGCAGAGATCTACTGTTCCCTGTGATGTCTGTCATATTTTAGTGAGGCCACCCCCCCCCCTACAGTTGAAACACGCTGACAAAACACATTTAACCCCTTGATCGCCCCCTAGTGTTTAACCCCCTCCTTGCCAGTGACATTTACCCAGTAATCAGTGCATTTTTTATAGCACTGATCGCTGTATAAATGACAGTGGTCCCAAAATAGTGTCAAGTGTCCGATCTGTCCGCCGCAATATCCCAGTTCCGATAAAAATCGCAGATCGCCGCCAATATGAATAAAAAAAAAAAAATTATTACTAAAAATGCCATAAATATATCCCCTATTTTGTAGACGCGATACATTTTGCACAAACCAATCAATTTAGGCTTATTGCGATTTATTTATTTATTTTAAATGTAGAAGAATATACATATTGGCTTAAACTGTGGAAATCATTTATTTTTTTTTATATATATATATTTGGGGGGATATTTATTATAGCAAAAAGTAAAATATATTGCTTTTTTAATTTTTTTCAAAATTGACGCTTTTTTTTTTTATATTATTTATTTATTTTTTTAACAAAAAAATGTAGAAGAATATACATATTGGCCTAAACTGTGGAAGAAATCATTTATTTTTTGTAATATATATTTTTGGGGGATATTTATTATAGCAAAAAGTAAAATATATAGCTTTTTTTTGTTTCGAAATTGACGCTTTTTTTTTTTTTTTTTTTTTCTTAAAGCGCAAAAAATAAAAACCGCAGCGGTGATCAAACGCCACTAAAATAAAGCTCCATGTGTGGGGGAAAAAAATGGCGTCAATTTTTGTTTGGGTACACTGATACAGCGTCGCACAACCGAGCAATTGTCAGTTAAAGCGACGCAGTGCCGTAATGCAAAAAAGGGCCTGGTCAGGAAGGGGGGTAAATCAAATCCTTCCGGGGCTGAAGGGGTTATTAAGGGATTAAATAGGAGCGCCCCTTTTTTTTTTTTTTTTAAATTGTTGGGTTGATTTAACTGATGTTACATGCAGAGAAGCTCTTCTCTTTGATCTGCAAATGAATGAAACAATGTTACCATTTTATCTCTCTATTTTGCACCTAAACCGTGTTTATTGCCTTATGTACACAGATGTCAAAGCTGCCACTTATTGAAAAGTACCTTTTTTTTTTTTTTTTTTTTTTTTTTTTTTTTGGATTTGAACACAGCTCTATTCGATCCAAAATGTTGATGGTGGTTCTGAGGAGGGCATTTAAAGGATAGCTCCACTTTTATGGCCACAAAATAGCAAAAAATTATATATAATGTATGTATAGCGCAAACAATTGCTACACAAATCCTATTGTAATATGTTGTTATTTAAAACGACCTTTCCTCTTCATTCCGCATCACTGTGGATTTCTGTAAAATGCAATATGGCAACCTGGAGGTGTTCATTCTGTACACAGATGGTGCACAGAACTCCCCCGTGCAACATAATTTCCTGCTTGTGTTGATTGGCTGACTGATTTTTTCCCAGAAGTCTACACTAAGATACAAATCCGATTTTGGGCATCCTCTGGAATGAGAATGTCCTTTTTTTTTTTATTAGAGAAATCACATCTAAAGTGAGGCAGACCCTGCCACTTTCCTCATTAGAACCCTGCGAGTCCAGCAGCTGATTGCTAATTATAAAATTGCTCCCATTCACCTTCACTTTGCACATTGATACAGAGAAATAATCAACAATTTCTTCGGAATAACAAAAGGCGGGAATAGATAAGACATACACAGTACCAAGGTGTTGTACATTTTACCATGCCTTGATGACATTCTTTAGGTCAGGCTGATCTTGTGCACATATATCTAATAAAATCATTCAACACCTTTTACAATCTCTTTTTATGGCACATTTTTAAATGCATTTTATCTGTCAGAGGTGGTTTAAACCTGCTGGAATGGCTGTAAACCTTTACAATATATGCAACAGGTCTTCCTTAATGCTGAACTCCCTGCACAAACCTTTTCATTTACATACATTCTTCTATAGCCACAAAGCATACAAGACCACTTTACATACCCAGTTATGACTTTGTAAAGGTAGCAATGACATCATCACTGTGCTGTACATAGCCTGTGCAGAGAGCAGAGCTGTGGGAGGAATTACTAAAAAATAATGGTCAGCGCAACTTACCGTATTTATCGGCGTATAACACGCACCCCAAGTTTAGGAGGGCATTTTAAGGAAAAAAAGTTTTAGGAGGGAAGTTTAGGGAAAAAAAAAAACCTTACATTTTAAGCGTCATTTGCAGCCTTGCCCAGCGTCATTTGCAGCCTTGCCCAGCGTCATTTGCAGCCTTGCCCAGCGTCATTTGCAGCCTTGCCCACGTTTAAATTTCCCGCCGCTGAGACAGACCACGCGTGCGCCGCCGGAAAAGACTGAGCTGACTGTTCGGCTCCGCTCGCGGTCCCGCCTCCCTGCTGTTTCGGGAGCGAGCGCAGGGAGGCGGGACTACGAGCGGAGCCAAACAGTCGGCTCGGTCTTTTCCGGCGGCGATCCGGTCTTTTTTCGGCGCCGCTTGCTATTTTTGTCACTTTTTTGTGGGTATCGCGTATAACACGCACCCACGACTTTCCCCCGATTTTAAGGGGGAAAGAGTGCGTGTAATACGCTGATAAATACGGTATATACCCTATATTACTACAGTGAACAAGTACCTGTATAGTAATTGTGCAATCAAAATAATTCACAATAATAAAGTGCAAATGTGCATATAGTAAAAAAAATGCTGTGCAAACTGTGCTGACTACTATATTCCTATACAAAAAAGTAGAGCTGTGCAAGCATATATGCAAATAAATATATGTAAACAATCCTAGTGATGAATAGCTGTGCAAAAAATAAAAAAACGCATTTAATGGTGTGAGGTAGTCCTTAGTAAACACCTGGTGGTGTATATGTGGCCCTTAATAAATCAAGATAATATTGCCCATATATAAGTTCATATATAAACGTGCAAAAAGTGCTCATGTGCAGCGATATGACAAGCAGGCTCTTCAAATAACATCCGCTGTGCGTTTTTCGTGTGCCCCACTCAGTGCTCTCTATGCTCTTACCTCCAAGTGGGTAACAAAACGCCACTGAGATCTGTGTATTGCAGGGCCTTCCTGGGTATCGTGACAGCCGATGGTATCCCTCAGAGTGCTGTACTCCTATCCTGGCTTCCAATTGGTCCGTTCAGCCGTTTTCTTCATAGCATATATAGGTGAGGAATAAACAGGAATATCCCATAGTGTAGTAAATTAAGACTGGTTTATTGTTAAAAGAAGAGATGGCTACTTACAACATGTATAAATAAAAACGGCGTTACAGGCGCCTCTTTGTGTCACTTTTGGTTGTCTCGTATTCCGGTCACTTCCCTATGCGTTACGTCACATCACGTGACTTCATCAGGGGATCTGTGGGAGGGACCCAGCAGGCTCCACCCACTACAGACTGCCTGCAGAAAACTACAGGAAGGGGCGGAGACAAGACCAGTCACCCTGCACAAGGAGAGAGCAAAGCTGTGGGAGGGGCCAAGTAGGCTCCACCCACTACAGGCTGTTTTCAGAAAACTACAGGAAGGGGGTGGAGACGAGACCAGTCACCCTGCACAGGGAGAGAGAGCAGCAGTGAGCGGTCTTTATTACAGGAAGTCTCACACTGGATTACTGCACAGATCTGGAAGAAATACACAAAGCACACCAAGATTCAAGGAAGAAAACGCATGGAGGAAGGCTCAGTTCACACTGTAGCGATGCGGGAAACCCTGCGAATCCAGTGCTGGTTCCCACATCGCACCTGACTCGCAGGCAGTTCACGCTGCCCTCTGCGAACTGCTGAAGGTGTCAATACAAAGTCAATGACACCCCCCAGATCGGTTTGCATATGGCAGTGCGGACTATGGATTCAGACAGGAATCGGACTGCATGGGTGTGAACAGCCATGTAATCTGATTTGAGTGCAGGAAAAAAAAAAGGGTCCTGCACGAGTTTGGTCGGAATGCAATGCGAATTCAGCCATTCAGTTTGTTTGGCTGAATTTGCGTCGCACCGACATCGCATGTGATCTGCACAGCAATGCAATGCGAATCGCATGCAAGGTCTGACATCGCACCAGTGTCAACCGGCCCTTAAAGTGATTGTATAAGGCTTAAAGCGGAGCTCCACCCGCACCAAAAATATTAAAAGTCAGCAGCTACAAATACTGCAGCTGCTGACTTTTAATAAATGGACACTTACCTGTTCCAGGGTCCAGCGGTGTTGGCAGAACGTGACGAGCGACCGCTCGTCTCTCGGCTGCCCCGCCGCCATCCTCTGTCAGGGAATCAGGAAGTGAAGACGCAACGTCTTCACTGCCCGGTTCCCTACTGCGCATGCGCGAGTCGTGCTGCACGTCTCTATTGGTCCCCGTTGTGTCCTGGGAACTGTGTTTCCCAAGACACAACGGGGCATCCTCGGATATGGGCAGGACAGCTCCGGCTATCTCGTCCCGGAAGTGGGTGCAGATACCTGTATACCTGCAGATATACCTGCAGATACCTGTATTATACCTGTTTTTTAGCTTAATGTATTCTATGCATAAAGGTAAAAAAAACTTCTGTGTGCAACAGACAACCCCACCCCCCCCCCCCCCAATACCTGAGCCCCGTCACTAACCAGCGATGTGTACAAGAGTCTCGGCTCTTCAGTAAATCTCCGTATTCATTGGCTGAGACAGCAGTGGGAGCCAATGAGAAGAGAGAGAGGGGCTGGGGCCAAGCCACGGCTCTGTTTGTGAATGGACACACAGAGCAGCGGATCAGGAGCAGGGCTACTCGGATGCCCCCATAGCAAGCTGTTTGTTCTAGGGGCACTTGGCAGTAGGGAGGGGTCAGGAGTGCCAGTGAGGGACCCCAGAAGAAGAGGAGGATCAGGGCTACTCTGTGCAAATCCACTACACAGAGCAGTTGAGTATAACATGTTTTTTTATTTTTTATTTTTAAAGTGGTTGTAAAACCCCTAATTATACCCAGTGAAGTGAATAGCCTCAGATGATACACAGAGGTGACACAAATTCTCCTACATAAGTTGTACCTGTTTAACTGCAGTCTTCTCCTC
The DNA here is from genome assembly GCA_028564925.1 of Lithobates sylvaticus. Taxonomy (NCBI): domain Eukaryota; kingdom Metazoa; phylum Chordata; class Amphibia; order Anura; family Ranidae; genus Lithobates; species Lithobates sylvaticus. The sequence continues at coordinate 214,495,120 of CM053034.1, read as the reverse complement.
TCTACAACCCTTCAAAGTGCTGATTTGTGCTAAACTTGTGACGTGTCTATGAGGAGTACAGAGGAGGGGGTGGAACTGCAGTTGCAGCTCTTATACACTATGTGAGAGCTGATTGGAGGAAAGGGACACACCCCCCCCCCCCACCCCCTCCATATAAGCAGAGGAACAAAGTAGGGTTGTCCCGATACTAGTCGGAACCGATACCGAGCATTTGTGCGAGTACTTGCACTCGCACAAATGCTCCGATGCCTAATCCGATACCTGTAACCGGAAGTCGGCGGGAGCAGAGGGCGGAGCGGAGATCGATCTGGCAGCAGTGGAACAGGGGAGTAAGCTGGCCAGGGCAGGGATGAAGGGTGCCGCTGCATATTGTCTATTGTGTCCAAAGCGGTGCCCGGAGCCGTCGCATTCGGAACAGGAAGTGACGGCTCCGTGTCTCCGTCGGAGGATAAACATCACGGCGCCCATCTTGGTACACCTTTGTACTCGGCTGCAATAAGCCAGCAGCGGACATCTTGTTACACCCAGCCCATATAGTTCGGGCTGGGTGTAACAAGATGTCTGCTGCTGGCTTACTGCAGCTGAGTGCAAGGTGTACCAAGAGGGGCGTTGCAGCATATTAAATGTTAAATGACATGAATGATGAGAGGCAAGGAAGGATTTTACAATTCTATATGCCATATAGCATTGCAAAATCCTTCCTTGCCTCTCATCATTCATGTCATTTATTATGCAATTGCAAATCAATGCTGCATTTTAGTGCCCATCAGTGCCTGCCCATAAGTGCCAGCCACCTATCAGTGCCATCTATCAGTGCCCAAAAGTGCTGCCTATAAGTGCCCTTCAGTCAGCGCCCTTCAGTCAGTGCCAGCCATCGGTGCTATCCATCCGTGCCCATAAGTGCTGCCTATCCATGCCATCTATCTGTCACATGACATTAAAAAAAACTATCGGTATCGGCGAGTACTTGGAAAAAAAGTATCAGTACTTGTACTCAGATGCCTATCAGTGCCCAAAAGTGCTGCCTATAAGTGCTCATCAGTCAGTGCCCTTCAGTCAGTGCCAGCCATCGGTGCTATCCATCAGTGCCCATAAGTGCTGCCTATCCATGCCATCTATCAGTGCCATCTATCAGTCACCAGTCAGTGTCCATCAGTCAAACTGTCACATGACATTAAAAAAAGTATCGGTAATCGGTATCGGCGAGTACTTGAAAAAAAGTATCGGTACTTGTACTCGGTCTTAAAAAAGTGGTATCGGGACCAGTGTTGGTCATCTTACTTTAAAAAAGTAATTAGTTAATTTACAAATTACTTCTCCCAAAAAGTAATTGCGTTAGTAACTCAGTTACTACATTGGAAAAGTAATTAGTTACGCAGCAAAGTAACTGACTTTTTTTTTTAATATTCTATACGTGTAACTAAGGGGCGGGTCTAGTATTACTGTAACCAAGGGGCACATTTATTATTATTGTTATATATCGTGTAACCAAGGGGCTGGTCTATTATTGCTCTAACCAAGGGGCAGATCTGTTATAGCGTGTAAGCAAGTGGCGGGTCTATTATTATTATATGGTGTAAGGGGCGGATGGCTACAGAAGAGGGCGAATGTTAAATTAATGGGCAGAGCTCGATATATAACAATAATAAAAAATTCCCCCCCCATGGTTACAGTAATACTAGACCCGCCCCTTACTTACACGATAGATGCCCCTTGCAGAGTAGCACGAGCATCGGGAGCGTGCGGCACGCCTCGTACAATTACATCTTAACTGCGCCTGCGCGGTGTAGAGTTCACTCAGAGCTGTTTAGGTTCGGCAATTTTCGGAAGCTCCGTAGTCCTTCGCACTGCCCAAGTGCTGCGCCTGCGCAGTACAGGGGGTCCTTATCCGGCGGGGGAACATTTTCACCGGTAGGACACCGGAATTACACTACTGCCATCTAGTGGCGGTAGATGTAATTGGGGTAACGCCGCCCAAGTAATGGGAACTGCGTTACCATGAGGGGAAAAGTAATCAGTTAGATTACTCGTTACCCTCTAAAGTAACTGCGTTAGGTAACTCAGTTTATTTTAACTCAGTTACTTACATCACTGATCGGGACAACCCTAGAACAAAGGAACATCCCTCGTGTGTCAGGAGAACTTGTCAGAAGTGACTCCTACTGATAACAGAGGAATGAAGCACCAGAGAGAAACCACACTTAGACGTTGTACCCAAATAAAATTGATGTCCTTTTGTCCCCACAAATAGAGCTTCCTTTTGGTGGTATTTGATCACCTCTGCGTTTTTTTTATTTTTTTGTGCTATAAACAAACAAAAAAAGAACAAAATGTCCAAAAAATAAATAAACAATTTTTGATAAAAAAAAATCCCAATAAGCGTATATTGATTGGTTCGTGCAATAGTTTATAACGTCTACAAACTATGGGATAATTTTATTGCATTTTTTTTTTTTTTTTTTACTAGTAATGGGGGCAATCCAGCTATTTTTAGCCGGGTATCAGTTAGGACTTTAAAAGAGGCTCATTCAAGGGTGCCCCCCCCCCTGTAGAAAGTATAGCCTCTTTAGAACAATTATATTGAATGTCTACCATGTACAAATTTGTTCTCCATGCTTGTGGTTAGCTACTACTTGCTTGAATATTAAATACATGTTTTTGAATGTGGTTTATCAGTCAACATGTTGTTGGAAACCCCTAAGATCTGGGATTTTCCTATCAACACTGATACACTTTGGGGACCAGGGACACTAATACAGTGATCAGTGCTAAAGAAGGGAAAAAAAAAGCACTGTCGCTGTACTAATGACACTGGCAGGGAAGGGGTTAACATCAGGGGCGAGTTAAAGGGTTAAATGTCTCCCTAGGGAGTGATTACCGACTGTGTGTGGGGGATGGCTTAACTGTGGGAAGACAGAGATCAACACAACATCTCCATCTTCCCCTCTCGCAGAACGGTGATCTGCCTCGTTTACATAGACAGAGTGCCGTTCTGCCTCTCCTGAGAACAATCAGCGGGTCCCTGCAGACATCGAATCCGCCAGACCCGCCGATTGGCTCCCGCTGTGTCCAATCACAGCGGGAGTGGGCCCCTGGTGGCGCGCGCGCAACCCCCCCCCCCAGACCCAGTGCACAAAATCACTTGCAGGTACGTGATTTCGCGCAGGAGGAGGGCCGCCCTGCCGCAATATATCTGCATGGGGCTGTCCATAACGGGTAACCAAAGAAGTTCTATAGTTATGGCATCAGTATTACGATGACAATGCAAACAATAGTTACCGTATATACTTGAGTATAAGCCGACCCACATAATTTTACCAAAAAAAAATCGGAAAACTTATTGGACTCGAGTATAAGCCTAGGGTGAGAAATGCAAAGCTACTGTAAGTGGAAAAAAAGGTCAACAATGCCCATTTGCAGTCATAGGTCCCCCGAACTTCAAACTCGGTAGTTAAGGGTTCCTTAGATGCCCCCTAGCTGCAGCCAAAATGACATTGCTGCAGATGAATGAATGAATGACTTGTATAGCGCTACCTATTCTAACTGAATCGCCTCAGGGCGCTTTTTGCCACTGGTATCCATCTGTGGTATAGTGCGGTCCTTGCCCTGTGGGGTCCCGACACGCTTACAAACACATACACATATTTGGCCAATTTTTATCGACAGGATCTAATTAACCTACCAGCATGTCGTTGGGGTGTGGGAGGAAACCGGAGTACCCGGAGGAAACCCACGCAGGCACTGGGAGAACATGCAAACTCCAGGCAGATAGTGTCGTGGTCGGGATTTGAACCAGCGACCCTATTGCTGCTAGGTGAAAGTGCTAACCACTACACCACTGTGCTGCCCAGATGGACACAGTTGACCGAATTTTCGCCCCGTATCTCGGGGTCACTTGGTGCTAAGAACCCCAAATTTAGCGTGCAAACACAGTGGAACCAGCACTACAACATATCCAAGATAGGGTTCCTAGCACCAAGTGGCCCCCGAGATACGGGGCCCCAAAGTCGGTTTGGAAAATGTCGAGCACTTTTCTGCAGCAGAGAATGACATTTTCCGAAACGACTTTGGGGCCCCTTATCTCGGGGGCCACTTGGTGCTAGGAACCCTATCTTAGATATGTTGTAGTGCTAGTTCCACTGGGTTTGCACACCAAACCCTAGCACCAAGTGGCCCCGAGATATGGGGCGCCAAAGTCGGTTCGGAAAATGTCATTCTCTGCTGCAGAAAAGTACTTGACTCGAGTATAAGCCGAGGGGGGCATTTTCAGCACACAAAAAAAAACTGCTGAAAAACTCGGCTTATACTCGAGTATATACGGTATATGTGACAATCCAATAGAAGCTTACTGAGTTCTGCCTGTCTGCTCCCCATCTTTATTTCCCATGGTAGGCAGCAGACAGAAATGACACTTAGTGCTCTGGATTGAGACAAGTACACACCATAGAGGGATATGCTTTGTTCATATTGCATGTCTGGGCTTTAGAACCAGAAATTGCTAGAATCTGCTGGGTGGGTGGGGGGATGGGCTGCTGCCATAATGATGTGCACAGCAAATGCATTTCTGTTTTAGATTCCAGCAATAAAGGCTTTCAGGATACGCAATACACTTTGAAGATTGTTCATTGATTTTACGTTTCTCTTCTCCTTAGATGGTGGCGGGGCTCCCAGCGGTCCGACTACTATGAGTCTAATGAATTCCAGGACCAGCTTCGATGCGGCCGACTCGGACGACGCCTGCTGCGGAGCTATGGCAACTTGCTGCGCGAACACCAAGGATGACATCACCAGCCCCTCCGTGGAAACTCCCGGCGCAAACCCTTCCAGCCTGGTCATGGAGGAGACTCAAGGCTACGACGTGGACTTTGACCCCCCGCTGGAGAGCAAATACGAGTGTCCCATCTGCCTCATGGCGCTGCGGGAGCCGCTGCAGACCCCCTGCGGGCACCGCTTCTGTAAGGCCTGCATCATAAAGTCTATAAGGTGGGCAGTCACTATCACACGGCTTCTTGGCTTACTAGTCGGCTCTTCTTCTGTTCTTCACATGACTGCCATGTTTAGGCTTCTTATAGACATTGCTCACCATGCTTGTGAAGATGCCAGTTTTGGATGCCATGCTTTGGATGTTGCTGGCCAGGTATAAGTAATAGAGAGCGGTAAGAATCGACTGATTCCTGTGGCTGGGATTTACAGCTGCAAGCAAGCAAGCTGCAAGCAAAGAGCTCGTGACTGTTTGTACGGCCAGCATTTACACTTTGGGGTTGATTTACTAAAAGCGGAGAGTGCAAAATCTGGTGTAGCTCTGCATAGTAACCAATTGGCTTCTTAACCACTTCAGCCCCGGACCAATTTGCAGCCAAAGGACCAGGCCCCTTTTTGCGATTCGGCACTGCGTCGCTTTAACTGACAATTGCGCGGTCGTGCGACGTGGCTCCCCACAAATAGAGCTTTCTTTTGGCGGTATTTGATCACCTCTGCGGTTTTTATTTTTTGCACTATAAACAAAAATAGAGCGACAATTTTGAAAACAATGCAATATTTTTTGCTTTTTGCTATAATAAATATCCCCAAAAAATATATAAAAAAACGTTTTTTTTCCTCATTTTAGGCCGATACGTATTCTTCTACATATTTTTGGTAAAAAAAAAATCGCAATTAGCGATTATTGATTGGTTTGCGCAAAAGTTATAGCGTTTACAAAATAGGGGATAGTTTTATAGCATTTTTATTAATATTTTTTTTTTTACTAGTAATGGCGGCGATCAGCGATTTTTATTGTGACTGCGACATTATGGCGGACACATCGGACATTTTTGACACATTTTTGGGACCATTGTCATTTATACAGCAATCAATGCTATTTAAATGCATTGGTTCCTGTATAAATGACAGTTGTAGTGAAGGGGTTAACCACTAGGGGAGGGGAGGGGTTATGGGCTGTAACGTGTGTGTTTTTTTTTTTTTTACATTAGGGGGCGGGGCTGACGTCTGACGTCATTGATCGGCTTTCCTGATGACAGGGAACAGCCGATCAATGACAGGCAGAGTAGGAAGCGCGGGGAGAGGTTTGTTTACACAGACCTCTCCCCGTTCTTCAGCTCCGTAACCCGATCCGCTAGTCCCGCGGCCGGGGTCACGGAGCTCCCGACCGGGTCGCGAGCGCGCGACCCACAGGCAGGCACATGCACGATCACGTACAGGTACGTGATTTTGCCTGCCCGTGCCATTTTGCCGCAGTATATCTGCGTTAGGTGGTCGGGAAGCGGTTAAAGTGATTGTAAAGTCTCTTTTTGTTATTTCTAACCACTTGCCGACCGGCTCACGCCGATATACGTCGGCAGAATGGCACGGCCAGGCATATTAACGTACCTGCACGTTTCCCTTTAAGACGCCGCATTGTGAGCCGCAAGCTCAGTGAGTGTGATTGCAGGTCCCGTGGAATTAATGTCGGCGGGGATACCCACGGTCGTCTCACGGAGAGGAAGAACAGGGGAAATGCTGATGTAAACAAGCATTCCCCCATTCTTCCTAGTGACAGGACACTGATCACAGCTCCCTGTGATCGGGAACGGTGATCAGTGTCGTATCGCACGTAGCCCCTCCCCCCTACAGTTAGAATCACTCCCCAGGACACACTTGACCCCTTCAGCACTCCCTCCTGGTTAACCCCTTCACTGCCAGTCACATTTACACAGTAATCAACCCCTACGGTTAGAATCACTCCCTAGGACACACTTAACCCCTTCAGCGCCCTCTAGTGGTTAACCCCTTCACTGCCAGTCACATTTACACAGTAATCAACCCCTACAGTTAGAATCACTCCCTAGGACACACTTAACCCCTTCACTGCCAGTCACATTTACACAGTAATCAATGCATTTTTAATCGCACTGATTGCTGTATAAATGTGAATGGTCCTCAAAATAGCGCCAAAAGTGTCTGATCTCTCCGCCATAATGTCGCAGTCACGATAAAAATCGCTGATCGCCGCCATCTCTAGTAAAAAAAAAAAAATATTAATAAAAATGCTATAAATCTATCCTCTATTTTGTAGACGCTATAACTTTTGCGCAAACCAAGCAATAAACGCTTATTGCAATATTTTTTTACCAAAAATATGTAGAAGAATACGTATCGGCATAAACTGAGAAAAATGTTTTTTTTAGGGCTGCAACTAACATTTATTTTCATAATCGATTAGTTGGCCGATTATTGTTTCGATTAATCGGTAAATAACCTTTAAAAAAAAAAAAGTGTGGTGTATAATTTTAGTTAATATGTAAAGTTTTAACCACTTCCGCCCCGGACCAATTGGCAGCCAAAGGACCAGGCGCCTTTTTGCGATTCGGCACTGCGTCGCTTTAACTGACAATTGCGCGGTCGTGCGACGTGGCTCCAAAACAAAATTGGCGTCCTTTTTTTCCCACAAATGGAGCTTTCTTTTGGTGGTATTTGATCGCCCCTGCGGTTTTTATTTTTGGCGCTATAAACAAAAATAGAGCAACAATTTTGAAAAAAATGCAATATTTTTTGCTATAATAAATATCCCCAAAAAATATATAAAAAAACATTTTTTTTCCTCAGTTTAGGCCGATACGTATTCTTCTACATATTTTTGGTAAAAAAAAATCGCACTTAGCAATTATTGATTGGTTTGCGCAAAAGTTATAGCGTTTACAAGATAGGGGATAGTTTTATAGCATTTTTATTAATATATTTTTTTTTTACTAGTAATGGCGGCAATCAGCGATTTTTATTGTGACTGCGACATTACGGCAGACACATCGGACATTTTTGACACATTTTTGGGAACATTGTCATTTATACAGCAATCAATGCTATTTAAATGCATGGATTCCTGTATAAATGACAGTTGTAGTGAAAGAGTTAACCACTAGGGGGAGGGGAGGGGTTATGGGCTCACGTGTGTGTTTTTTTACATTAGGGGGGCGGGGCTGACGTCTGACGTCATTGATTGGCTGTTCCCGGTCATCAGGAAAGCCGATCAATGACAGGCAGTGTAGGAAGCGTGGGGAGAGGTTTGTTAACACAGACCTCTCCCCGTTCTTCAGCTCCGTGACCCGATCGCGGGACACCAGCGGCGATCGGGTCTGCTGGTCCCGCGGCCGGGGTCACGGAGCTGAAGAACGGGCAGGCATTTAAAGGGCCACGTACAGGTACGTGGTTTTGCCTGCCCGTGCCATTCTGTAGACGTATATCTACATGGGGCGGTCGGGAAGCGGTTAAAAAAAGGCAATTTATTCTTAATACTGTATCTCTATGCAGTGGTAAATATAAAGAACTAACTACAGGGGGTCCCCGAGTTACGAACTCGTTAGGGACTGCCCGCCTGTACGGAAGTCGGAAATGTTCGTAAGTCGGCCGCGCATGCGCAGACCGACAAATACGGACATTTCCGGACATTTCCGATGTTCCGTCTAATGCCGTTCTGCGCATGCGCTGCAAATTACGGACATTTCCGGCATTTTCCGAGGCTCCGTATGGCCACGCATGCGCAGAACGGCCAGAAGACGGCGAAAAACAGCGAAAAATTGCGGAGGGTCCCCGCAGCGCCCCGTTCGTAAGTAGGGGTTGTTCGTAGGTCGGGCGTTCGTAAGTCGGGGACCCCCTGTATATGGTTAGGGAGCAAAATATCGAATCCACTCTGAGAATAACAGACAGAAGCGATATACTGTATATACTATTAGAGGAGATGTACTGTATATACTATTAGAAGACACATACTGTTTTTTGGCCAATTTGTTGTGGGGCAAATAAAAAAACACAAATTGCTGCAAAAACGCATTACATGCTTTTCTGCAGCTTCTCCATTGAAGTATATTGAACCAAAAAAGCAAGTTTTTTTATGTGAACGTGTCCCATAGGAAACCATGTTAAATGAACTGTAGTGCGTTTCTGCAAAAAGCACCAAACAACACATAGATGTGAACCAGGTCTAAGACGTTTAGTAACATAATGGGGTTAAAAAACTAAAATCAGCCCTTTATAATACAAAAAAAGCAGATAATCACTACTGTAAGGGGTTCATTTCTTTACTGTAGAACTGTGAATGTAATATTTATAATAGCGATTTTCTCTTTTTGTACTATAAAGGGCTCATTTTATTTTTATTTTTTTTAACCCCATTATGTTACAGGGGGTCCCCGGGTTACAAACAAGACAGGGACTGTAGGTTTGTTCTTAAGTTGAATCTGTTTGCAAGTCGGAACAGGTAAATTTTTTAAGTGTAGCTCCAGCCAAAAAATCTATTTTTTATTTTTTTAGATAACATAGAGAAGGGTTATCACCCCTGTAACATTTGTTTTGCTGTCTGTGCCCCTGTTCAGAAGATTTCACCTCACTTCCTGTCCCAATGACAATTGGATTTTGAAAATTTTGGGTTGTTAGGGAAACATGGACTGGTGATAAAGCATCAGTGGAGACACCTTTTTCACATATTAACTCTTACAGGAGAGAATTTCCCTTCCTAGGGGTAGATTTCCTCTCACTTCCTGTTGTCTCCCTCCGTTTGTAAGTAGGAGTCATTTGTAAGTCGGATGTTTGTAAGTCGGGGACCCCCTGTACTGGCAGATTAATCGATTATGAAAATAGTAATCGATTAATTTTATAATCGATTAGTTGTTTGAGCCCTAGTTTTTTTTATATTTTTTGGAGATATTTATTATAGCAAAAAGTAAAAAAGATTGTGTTTTTTTCCAAAATTGTCACTTTTATTTTTTTCTTTATAGTGCAAAGAATAAAAACCGCAGAGGTGATCAAATACCACCAAAATAAAGCTGTATTTGTGGGGGAAAAAAAGAACGTCAATTTTGTTTGGGAGCCACGCCGCACGACCGCGCAATTGTCAGTTGACGTGACGCAGTGCCGAATCGCAAAAAGTGCTCTGGTCTTTGGCCAACCAAATGGTCCGGGGTTTAAGTGGTTAAAGAAAAAAAAAAACATATTTTTTTTTCACAGAGCAGTCCAGATCCCCCTCTTCTTGGGTCCCTCACCGGAACTCCTGTTGAGTGCCCCCACAGCTCTGTGTGTCCATGCGGTTCATCCATCTCTCTCTCTCTCTCTCTCTCTCTCTCTCTCTCTCTCTCTCTCTCTCTCTCTCTCTCTCTCTCTCTCTCTCTCTCTCTCTCTCTCTCTCTCTCTCTCTCTCTCCTCTCTCTCTCTCTCTCTCTCTCTCTCTCTCTCTCTCTCTTCTTCCCCCCCCCCCCCAATAGAGCTTTCTTTTGGTGGTATTTGATCACCTCTGCGGTTTTTAGTTTTTGCGCTATAAACAAAAAAAGAGCGACAAATTTGAAAAAAAAAACGCATATTTTTGGTAAACAAAAAACACAATATGCATATATTCGTTTGTGCAAAAGTTATAGCGTCTACAAAATAGGGGATAGTTTATGGCATTATGGCGGACACCTTTGACACTATTTTGGGACCATTATCATTTATACAGCGATCAGTGCTATAAAAATGCACTGATTACTGTGTAAATTACACTGGCAGAGAAGGGGTTAAACACTAGGACGATCAAGGGGTTAAGTGTGTCCTAGGGAGTGATTCTAACTGTGGGGGGGGGGGGGTGGGCTACCACTGATATGACAGCGATCACTGCTCCCGATGACAGGGAGCAGTAGATCCCGGTCATATCACTAGGCAAAACAGGGAAATGCCTAGTTTACCCCGTTCTTCCACTCCGTCACACGATCGCGGGCACCTGGCAGACATCGAATCTGCGGGACCCTCGATCATGGAGCACGCGGCTGGGACGTGCGCCCACAATGCTGCATCCTAAAGGGGACGTACCTGAACGCCCATTTTCCCAGCCGTGCCATTGTGCCGACGTATATCGTCGTGCGCTGGTCGGCATGTGGTTAAAAACAAATTGACTCTTTAACACAATGAGATTTGATTTACTAAACTGGAGAGTGCAAAATCTGGTGCAGCTCCACATAGAAACCAATCGGCTTCCAGGTTTTATTGTCAAAGCTTAATTGAACAAGCTGAAGTTAGAAGCTGATTGGCTACTGTGCATAGCAGCACCTGATTTTGCACTGTCCAGTTTTAGTAAATAAACCCCAATGTGTGTAAAATGTGTGATCACACTGGCGCTAATGCTAAACACAGGTGTGAGCGCAGAGCCACAGTCCCACAGAGCCACAGTCCCACAGAGCCACAGTCCCACAGAGCCACAGTCCCACAGAGCCACAGTCCCACAGAGCCACAGTCCCACGGAGCCACAGCCCCACAATGAAGCCAGCCTATTGAAGTACTGTGGCGCTTTGGTCTCCGCTGACTTTGATCGCTGTTGGCGATATGCAGGAAATGTGTAGGAAACGCACGCTGTAAATCTTCTGACCCCCTCCCTGACACCCTGACAGGAAGCCGGTGAAATGATCGACTTTCCATAGTTCATCGCCCGGCCTGTTTTCCATCGGCTGTTTGATGATCGCCCTTTCTCTGCCACCGGCCTTATTACTAATTATTTTGTTGGCCAAAAAAGCCGTCCCCTCCCTCTCTCTTCCCTGCACATCCTGTTTGTGTAGATTCACATATAGAGATGTTATCAGCTCCATAATGTAGAATGACTTTCTACTGGAGGGGTGAAAGGAAACAAATGTCATTGTAAAGGGTAATTATAACATCTATTTTGCTATATAAAAAAAAGAGATTTTACTAAAACTTGTACTCCAGATAGAAGGGCTCCTTTACACTCGCTTCAACTTTAACACACATGAAACCGCCTACCGCTTCATTATGTGTTTTTGATGCTTTTATGAAGTTTGGCAAATGCTCTGTGTTTGTGTAGAGTTTCTATTTGTTTTAAAGAGGTAGCAGATCCCCAGCTCTTTGGTGCCCTCGTTCAGCAGATCCCCTCCTTAGTAGTACCCCCAGCTCCGCTGATCCCCCTGCTCAGTAGTAACCCCCTCCCTTTTTTATATGGTTCCTGCTCACCTCCCGCTATAGTAGCTAGTACCTGCTCCTTGGTAGCCTCGTTCAGCAGATCCCCCTGCTCCTTGGTAGCCTCGTTCAGCAGATCCCCCTGCTCCTTGGTAGCCTCGTTCAGCAGATCCCCCTGCTCCTTGGTAGCCTCGTTCAGCAGATCCCCCTGCTCCTTGGTAGCCTCGTTCAGCAGATCCCCCTGCTCCTTGGTAGCCTCGTTCAGCAGATCCCCCTGCTCCTTGGTAGCCTCGTTCAGCAGATCCCCCTGCTCCTTGGTAGCCTCGTTCAGCAGATCCCCCTGCTCCTTGGTAGCCTCGTTCAGCAGATCCCCCTGCTCCTTGGTAGCCTCGTTCAGCAGATCCCCCTGCTCCTTGGTAGCCTCGTTCAGCAGATCCCCCCTGCTCCTTGGTAGCCTCGTTCAGCAGATCCCCCCTGCTCCTTGGTAGCCTCGTTCAGCAGATCCCCCCTGCTCCTTGGTAGCCTCGTTCAGCAGATCCCCCCTGCTCCTTGGTAGCCTCGTTCAGCAGATCCCCCCTGCTCCTTGGTAGCCTCGTTCAGCAGATCCCCCCTGCTCCTCGGTAGCCTCGTTCAGCAGATCCCCCCTGCTCCTTGGTAGCCTCGTTCAGCAGATCCCCCCTGCTCCTTGGTAGCCTCGTTCAGCAGATCCCCCCCCTGCTCCTTGGTAGCCTCGTTCAGCAGATCCCCCCTGCTCCTTGGTAGCCTCGTTCAGCAGATCCCCCCCCCCTGCTCCTTGGTAGCCTCGTTCAGCAGATCCCCCCTGCTCCTTGGTAGCCTCGTTCAGCAGATCCCCCCTGCTCCTTGGTAGCCTCGTTCAGCAGATCCCCCCTGCTCCTTGGTAGCCTCGTTCAGCAGATCCCCCCCTGCTCCTTGGTAGCCTCGTTCAGCAGATCCCCCCCCCCCCCCCCCTGCTCCTTGGTAGCCTCGTTCAGCAGATCCCCCCCCTGCTCCTTGGTAGCCTCGTTCAGCAGATCCCCCCCCCCCCCCTGCTCCTTGGTAGCCTCGTTCAGCAGATCCCCCCCCTTCTCCTTGGTAGCCTCGTTCAGCAGATCCCCCCCCTGCTCCTTGGTAGCCTCGTTCAGCAGATCCCCCCCCCCTGCTCCTTGGTAGCCTCGTTCAGCAGATCCCCCCCCCCCCCCCTGCTCCTTGGTAGCCTCGTTCAGCAGATCCCCCCCCCCCCTGCTCCTTGGTAGCCTCGTTCAGCAGATCCCCCCCCCCCCCTGCTCCTTGGTAGCCTCGTTCAGCAGATCCCCCCCCCCCCTGCTCCTTGGTAGCCTCGTTCAGCAGATCCCCCCCCCCCCTCCTTGGATCCCCCCCCCCCCTGCTGCTTGGTAGCCTCGTTCAGCCGATTCCCCCCCCCCCCCCTGCTCCTTGGTAGCCTCGTTCAGCCGATTCCCCCCCCCCCCCCCCCCCCTGCTCCTTGGTAGCCTCGTTCAGCCGATCCCCCCCCCCCCCCCCCCCCCCCCCCCCCCCCCCCCCCCCCTGCTCCTTGGTAGCCTCGTTCAGCCGATCCCCCCCCCCCCCCTGCTCCTTGGTAGCCTCGTTCAGCCGATTCCCCCCCCCCCCCCCCCTGCTCCTTGGTAGCCTCGTTCAGCCGATCCCCCCCCCCCCCCCCCCCCCCCCCCCCCCCCTGCTCCATGGTAGCCTCGTTCAGCCGATCCCCCCCCCCCTGCTCCTTGGTAGCCTCGTTCAGCCGATCCCCCCCCCCCCCCCCCCCTGCTCCTTGGTAGCCTCGTTCAGCAGATCCCCCCTGCTCCTTGGTAGCCTCGTTCAGCAGATCCCCCCTGCTCCTTGGTAGCCTCGTTCAGCAGATCCCCCCCTGCTCCTTGGTAGCCTCGTTCAGCAGATCCCCCCTGCTCCTTGGTAGCCTCGTTCAGCAGATCCCCCCCCTGCTCCTTGGTAGCCTCGTTCAGCAGATCCCCCCCCCCTGCTCCTTGGTAGCCTCGTTCAGCAGATCCCCCCCCCCCCCCTGCTCCTTGGTAGCCTCGTTCAGCAGATCCCCCCCCCCCCCCCCCCTGCTCCTTGGTAGCCTCGTTCAGCAGATCGCCCCCCCCCCCCTGCTCCTTGGTAGCCTCGTTCAGCAGATCCCCCCCCCCCCCTGCTCCTTGGTAGCCTCGTTCAGCAGATCCCCCCCCCCCCCCCTGCTCCTTGGTAGCCTCGTTCAGCAGATCCCCCCCCCCCCCCCCCTGCTCCTTGGTAGCCTCGTTCAGCAGATCCCCCCCCTGCTCCTTGGTAGCCTCGTTCAGCCGATCCCCCCCCCCCCTGCTCCTTGGTAGCCTCGTTCAGCCGATCCCCCCCCCCCCCCCCTGCTCCTTGGTAGCCTCGTTCAGCCGATCCCCCCCCCCCCCCCCTGCTCCTTGGTAGCCTCGTTCAGCCGATCCCCCCCCCCCCCCTGCTCCTTGGTAGCCTCGTTCAGCCGATCCCCCCCCCCCCCCCCCTGCTCCTTGGTAGCCTCGTTCAGCAGATCCCCCCCCCCCCTGCTCCTTGGTAGCCTCGTTCAGCAGATCCCCCCCCCCCCCTGCTCCTTGGTAGCCTCGTTCAGCAGATCCCCCCCCCCCCCCCCCTGCTCCTTGGTAGCCTCGTTCAGCAGATCCCCCCCCCCCCCCCCTGCTCCTTGGTAGCCTCGTTCAGCAGATCCCCCCCCCCCCCCTGCTCCTTGGTAGCCTCGTTCAGCAGATCCCCCCCCCCCCTGCTCCTTGGTAGCCTCGTTCAGCATATCCCCCCCCCCCTGCTCCTTGGTAGCCTCGTTCAGCAGATCCCCCCCCCCCCCCTGCTCCTTGGTAGCCTCGTTCAGCAGATCCCCCTGCTCAGTAGTAAACCCGCTCCTCTCTATATGGTTCCCGCTATATTGCTCTCATGCTGTGCACCACATGTGCCGTCTGCTAGTTGCTCTGCTTCAGTCTGGACGCCCGCTCATCTTCCTGCTGCTGCACACTACACACCACATGTATCGTCTGCACAAGACACTGCCATGATATATTCACATGAACAGGAAGTGACTGCTGATGACGTCTTTCCGGTTTGCTTGTTGGTTCACCAGTGTATCCTGGGATATCTCATACTGAAATACCCCCAAAACAAAGTAAAGCTAATGCTTAATAGAAGCCCCTCACTAGCTTCAGGGGCTGTGAGAGTTGTCATGGACTTCTATGGAGGTTTTGAAACACCAAGAACACCAAGAAGGTGACATGGGGGTATAATTTTTGAAGCAAAGCAAACATAACGTGTGGCCAAGACTGTAAGGGGTGTGTGTGTATGTATGTATGTATATATGTATATATGTATGTGTGTGTATATATATATATATATATATATATATATATATATATATATATATATATATATATATATAATCTCTATTTATTGAAAGGCAAACAGTGTAAGTACCTGTTGCAGTCTCTGTACAGCTGAGCTCAGACTGGAGGAGGAAAAAGCCAGTCGGTTGTGATCAGTCAATGAAATTGATCAGTCCTGAGGTACTCTCATATCAGACCTAAAACGCCAGTACAGTACAAATACCTCACAAATGACCCCCTTTTGGAAAGCAGACAGTCCAAGGTATTTAGTATGAGGCATGGAGAGTTTTTTGAAGTTGTAATTTTTTTTTTTTGTAAAATGAAGAAATTCAAAAAGTTTTTTCTTTTCAGTTCTTTTGTTTTTTTTTTTTTTACATACCACCACCAGTGCAGTATAGTGTCATCATATTGAAATGGTGAACTGCCGCGCTTCCTACTCGTATGAAAAAATACAGTGCTGGTATGCTGTGCTCTAATTGATACCTGAGTATATCTGTGCATAAATGAACCATATAAAACCTCATCGGTGTTCAAAATCAATAAATTGGTCAACCAAATAATGCATCGTGGGGGGCGTGGTTAAGCTGGCGGCCTGATAGGACGTGTCTGAGAGGAGCTCTGCTCCCTACTGCCTAAGTTATCCGGAATTCGGGTCCTTCCGCAAATTATTTTCACCTACAGACGCCCTGAGGTGACGGGGCATGAAAAAAGGCAAGACCGGCTCGGGTAGAAAAGGTGGATCGGCTCCTAAACCCTCTCCGAGGCCGCAAACACAGCCTGCCGCGGGCCGCCCGCACGTGGCGTCCCAAGCTAACATGGCGGATCCGGCGATGGAGAAGGAAGTGGAAGATCGCTTTAAAGCTTTGATGCAGGCGATCTCGGGATGCCAATCGACCTTAACGGTGAAGATTGACACCTTACAAATGGATGTCGGCCTGGTGAGAAGGGACCTCAACAAAATCCGAGGGAGGATGGGTGAGGCTGAACGAAGAGTGGGAGACGCAGAGGATGCCATCCGAGACCACCGAGCCTCCATCCACACCCTGCAGGTCAAGGTGAAGGCCCTGGAATCAAGGGCGGAGGACAGCGAGAACCGGAGCCGAAGGAATAACCTGAGTGTCGTGGGCCTCACGGAGGGGGCTGAAGGCTGAAGGCTGAAGGTCAGGACCCCACGGCCTTTACGGAACGGCTGCTCCGCACACTTCTCCCGCAGGCCCAGTTCTCGCCTCACTTGGTCGTGGAGAGGGCCCACAGAATGCCGCCTATGCGCGGTCCCCCTGGCGCCCCTCCACGTACGTTCATCTTTCGGCTCCTGAATTTTCCTGATCGGGACCTATCACTGCGTGAAGCCCGCAAGGTGGAGGAATTAAGATTTGAAATAATGTATCGTGACAAATATGTGTACAGTTCCAAAAAGGAATCCTCTTATGCGCTCCAGATCATAAAAAGGAACGATGATCACAAAAACAGACGTAGCGTAATTTCATTTATTAAAAGGCCATCTAAAAACAGAGTTCCCTCACATTTCTCTGTGTTGTGTCCCGGCACTGGGAAAGATCTGCCAGCTATAGGTGTACAATTCCCGCTGCCCCGTGGCTCCTGGAGCCAGCATGCGTTCCAAATTGCAGAAGTGATAGCAAAAACTTCACTGCTGTGCCTGTCCTTGCGCATTTTGTCATATGGACGCCATCAGAGGGGCATCCACTGCTCTCCATTCTGCTCCTCTAGTGCTTACTGAAGCATCAGGCTGGGGAGGGCACAGGTTCAGCTGGCTTTGGCTCTCAGCCGTGCACTGAGGGCCGGAGCCAGGTGTCAATCAGGCAGCTGGGTGGATCCCGACAATATTGTCGGAATCCTTCCAGAGCCTGGAGCAGCTCTGCCACGTCAGCCGACAGCGGGCTATAGCCTACCTTCAGCTAATTCTGGGCCACTGGAGAGCAAAAGTAAGTGCACGCCTGTGACCCACCAGAGAAGTATGAGCAAAAAAGCTTTGGCCATGCTTCTCTTTTAAGAAGGCAGACGTTCCTCTTTAATGAAATATTGATTACAGAGCTGCATTATTGTGTTTTCTTCATGCTGAAGTTCATCCTATACGGAGTATGGGGGCGAGGTGTAGAGCAATCTCTGGGTCACCTCCTGCTCTTTTAGTGGTTTATTGATTAACAAAGTGATTCCCCTTTATAGAGGCATCTTGGTATGAAGTGTCACTTCCTCATGTACCTGTAAATGATTCCATTCATTTCTCTGTATTATTAAAATTAGAGACCGGAATTAATATCTGTTCCTTGCTGACTAGCATGGCTGAGCAGAGGGAATTTTATTTTATTTTATTTTTTTAATGTGTCTGATGGTGGAAGGGATGGGAAGCTCTATTTAGGCAGAGAGGATGTAAATCCCTGCAGGATTTATAGGCGTTGTATAAATAAAATCAATGAAGCAATTTGATGGTTTAATGCCTTGCTGTGTTTTTTGCAGAGACGCCGGGCCAAAGTGTCCTGTGGATAACGATCTTCTCTTAGAGCATCAGCTGTTCCCGGATAATTTCGCCAAAAGAGAAATCCTTTCACTGATGGTGAGATGTCCCAGCCAAGATTGCGCGGCCAGAATGGAGCTGAGGAACGTGGAGGTGAGCAAAAAAAACGATCAGATCTGTTCTGTCCTACTGCACTGGCTTGGGGTTGGTTGTAGAACATTTTTAGTCTTTTTTTTCTTTTTTTTTTTTTCTTTCTTTCCTTTTGTATATCCCTAATCTGTTTGATGTACCGTATATACTCGAGTATAAGCCGACCCGAATATAAGCCGAGGCACCTAATTTTACCACAAACAACTGGGAAAACGTATTGACTCAAGTATAATCCTAGGGTGAGAAATGCGCAGCTACTGTAAGTGGAAAAGAGGGTCAACCATGCCCATTTGCAGCCTCACTGTGCCCATTTGCAGCCATAGGTCACCCGAACTTCAAGGTCTGTAGTTAAGGGTTCCTAGATGCCCCCTATCTGCAGCCAAAATTTGTGGTCTCTGGACCCAAAGGGTCCTGAAATGACATTGCTGCAGGTTTACACAGTTGACCGAATTTGGGGCCCTGTATCTCTGGGTCACTTGGTACTAGGAACCCCATCTTTGGATAAGTTCCTAGCACCAAGTGTCCCTGAGATACGGGGCCCCAAAGTCAGGTCGGAAAATGTAATTTTCTCCTGCAGAAAAGTGCTTGACTCGAGTATAAGCCGAGGGGGGGCACTTTCAGCACAAAAAAATGTGCTGAAAAACTCGGCTTATACTCGAGTATATACGATAATTGCTTTAAAGTGGAAGTAAAACAAAAATCTTGAGATTCAAACCGTTAATGGGCAGGCTGAATGTACCCAGTTGATTGATCGATCAACTTCGGTACAACCAGCCTGATGAATTCTCTTGTGATTATGGCTAGTGGCTACTATAGCAATAATCAATGTCTTCTCGGCTCCCCCCGCCGGGAGAAGACAATTGCTGCTTCCCCTGTCAGAACTGTCTGTGTTGATGGGGCAATCATGCATATTTCTTTCCTGCAACCTGTGGATGCAGTTGAAGAGGAAGGTAACCCAATAAAAAAATAAATAAACCCTGCAAGACAAAGGCATAATGAGCTAGTATGCCGCATGCGCCGTAAACATCGGTGACTGTCTTTTTGCAAATATCTCCTAAACCGTGTAGGTTTAGGAGATATTTCTTGGACCTACAGGTAAGCCTTAATCTAGGCTCACCTGTAGGTAAAA
The DNA here is from genome assembly GCA_028564925.1 of Lithobates sylvaticus. Lineage (NCBI taxonomy): Eukaryota > Metazoa > Chordata > Amphibia > Anura > Ranidae > Lithobates > Lithobates sylvaticus. The sequence continues at coordinate 214,476,105 of CM053034.1, read as the reverse complement.
GTGGTCTGTAAGGGTTTACAACCACTTGAAGAAATTTGAACCGTTCATGGCCTGCCTAACTCTAAGACCCCTTTCACACTGGGGCGTTTTTAAAAAAAAAAGCGCCTGTAAAATGCTTGAAAGAAGTCTCATGTGCAATTTTCAATGTGCTTTAAGAGCCCTTTCACACTGCCAGCGCCCGTAAAACGCTCGTAAAGCACCGCTTAAACTAGCGGCGCTTTACCATCGTTTTTCGAGCGCTAGTGGGGCGCTTTTAACCCCTGCTAGTGGCCAAATAAAGGGTTTAAAGCGCCCACAAAGCGCCGCTGCTACACGCGCTTTTTAGGCGTTTTTCAGGCGCTTCCCATTGATTTCAATGAGAAGAGGCTCTTTAGGAGCGGTGTATTCACCGCTTCAAAAGCGCTGCAAAGAAGCTGCTTGCAGGACTTTTTTTGACGCCCTGCCAGCGCAGCGCCTCGGTGTGAAAGCACTCGGGCTTTCACATTGGGATTGCAGTTGAGGCTTCTTTCAGGCGCTTTACAGGCGCTTTTTTTAATGCTTAAGCGCCTGAAAAACGCCTACAATACGCCCCAGTGTGAAAGGGGTCTAAATCTTACTTTTTTATGCCGCGTACACACGATCAGAATTTTCGTCTGAAAAATCTTGGATGGTTTTTCCGACGGAATTCCGCTCAAGCTTGTCTTGCGTACACACAGTCACACAAAAGTTCTCTGAACTTTCGACCACCAAGGACGCCATACAACACTACGACGAGCCGAGAAAATGAAGTTCAATGCTTCCGTTCATGTGTTGAATTGTTTCCGAGCATGCTTCGGAATTGCCGCAGACGATCGGAATTTCCGATCGAAAAATGGAGAACCTGCTCTCAGTCTTTTGCTGGCGGGAATTCCACTAGCAAAAGTCCAATGGAGTATACACACGGTCGGAATTTCCGACCAAAAGCTCTCGTTCCGATCGTGTGTACGGGGCATTAGCCACAATCTGAGCCTAAACTATCTATCCATGTTTAGAAGAAATCGCTATTTCATGACGTCTTGGTCTTCTCTGATGCTATGCTGATACTGTTATATACTTCGTTTTTGATAAAATTACAGATAAGATGTAGTTTTTTTTTCTAGGGCTGTGGAAATTAAAGATCAATTCCTCGATTAATCGATTAATTCTTTTGATCGATCAAAGTTCTTTTAAACGGTACTCACCTCCTACGTCGGCTTCCGGTTCTTCAGGGAGTTCCGTCTGAGATCCGGTGACATCACGGACATCGGCGTCAGCGGACTCCTCCCCCCTTCCCCCAGTGCCTCCACCTGCTAACGAAGGGAAGGGGGGGGGGGGGGTCCGGTGACGTTGAAGTTCTGATTGAACGTAACGCGTACGGGGGGAGGAGCTACGCATTAAGTCACCCGCTGCTGCCCTGCGGAACTAACACGATTGTCGGCTTTACATGGGGTGTTTTTATCATCTTTATGTGAGTACCGTATATACTCGAGTATAAGACGACCCGAATATAAGCCGAGGCACCTAATTTTACCACAAAAAACTGGGAAAACGTATTGACTCGAGTATAAGCCTAGGGAGGGATTGTCACGCTACTGTGGAAAATGACTTACATCAGTGCTACAGTTGAATTTAAAACGTAATTTGTGAACTGTGAAGTTAAGTCATGGATTGTGGAAACTAACTAGTGTCGGGTGATTGTATATAGTGTATATCACATTTACCACTGACTAATGCAGAGTTGCAATGCAAGGAGATCAGCTAAAAGTAGTTGGACCTGTATGTGCGTTATAATTAATCCAAATTAGTCGATTAATCGATTAAAAAAAAAAAATTGATCAAACACAAAAATTTTAATCAGTAACAGCCCTAGTTTTTTTCCATTTGGAATTTGGCCCTGACGAGCCATTATTCACTGTCCTGGCAGGCTGGTTTCCTGTATAGCTTATTTTGTTATAATGCCTTTGAGATGGCTTATGTTGAATTCTGTATATGCTTTCAGAATTCTTATCTACATGTATTATTCTTAAAATAAAGCACGTTAAAAAAAAAAAAAAAGAGAGAGAGGTCGCTTTACTTGCCTGTTTTGAAGCCTCTTGGGTCCCAGGCTGAGCTGTCAGCGGCGGCTTCACTGTGTAGGAGAGGCAGCTGACAATGGAAGCCCCACAGTAAGTCTATGGGTGACATCACTTCCCAGACATTTCCCAGCCGTTGTCGACTGCCTCCGGCACACAGTATCCGCTGCCTGAGACCGGAGCAGCTGCAGAACAGGTGTGTATGGCGATTTCATTTTATTTATTTTTTTTTGTTTTTTTTTTTAACATAAGCTGTACCTGTTTTATCTGCAGTCTTTTGTTTTTTTCTCTACATCCATTCAAAGTCCAGAATTTACAAAGCTTGTCTGAGCTTTCAAAAAAAAAGGGGGACGGACAGCTGAAATTAAACATAGCAGAGCTCATTGAGGACAGCTCTGAGAGCTGATTGGAGGGAAGGGACAGCCCCTTCACACAGAAACAGAGCTGAGGCTGTAAATCGCAGGCTGTGTGCTGGAGTTCCTCCACTGTCACCATTTTTCTTCTGGTGTCAGGAAAACTTGTCAGAAATGACTCATGCAGAGTAATGAGGCGGCAGACATAAATGGGTTAAAACTAGCAAACAAGTACACGCTATAGAAGGATATGCATGGTTCATATTTCAACCCTTTTCACACTGAGGCGGTTTTCAGGCGTTTTAGCGCTAGAAGTAGCGCCAGAAAACCACCTCCCATTCATTTCAGTGCGACTCCTCACACTGGAGAGGTGTGCTTGCGGGACATTAGGAAAAGTCCTGCAAGCAGCATCTTCAGGAAAGTTTGGGAGCGCTGTATGTAGCGCTCCCAAAATGCCCTGCCCATTAACATGAATGGGCGGAGCTTCAAAAGTGCCTGAAAAAGCGATTTGGAAAAGCTGCAACACGAGCGCTTTTAACCCCTTCTTTAGGGTCAAAAGCGCCCCGCTAGTGGCCAAAAAGCAGCACGTATACAGCGCTAAAACGAGTGGCGCTTTATCGCTGCCGCGGCCCGTGTGACAGAGGTCTTTGTGTCTGAGGGTTACAACCACTTTAAATGGCTCAGGCCTGTACCATCATCAGAATGCTCTGTGTTTTTTGTTTTCCTTTCCTGTGTTCTTTAATCCTGTTATTGTGATCTGTATGCAGCATCACCAGGCAGTCTGTGAGTTTGCCAGCATGGAATGCCTACAGTGCCAACAGCTTTGCCAGAGAAGCCAAATGCAGCAACATATGGTGGTGTGTCCGAGGCGAGAAGTGTCCTGCGAAAACTGCCTTGTGTCTATGCCCTATGAGGAGAAGATGGTGAGTCGGGGGGGGGGGGGGGGGCACTAAACAGAGAGTTAAAGTGTAACTAAACCCAGGACCCTGCATTCACTATATCTGGTCTCCCACAGAACATGAAAATGCAATTGTTTTAGTAAATATAAACTGCTAAATACCTTTTCTCATCAGCAGTATATAGCAGTCTTGTGACTTCTATCAGTGTCTGTTTAAAGCTTGTAGGAGAAGTTTTCATTCTCCTATGACTGTCCTATGAGGTTGCAGGTCCCCTGACCCTCTGTCTGGACAGTGCTGATTGGCCCTGTGCTGATCACATTCACCCTCCCCCCAAAAAAATACACCAAACTGAGCATGTGCAGAGTATTACCAAGGCTCTGTACTATCAGGAGATATATTGGAGACTCTGGTAGAAGGGGAAGATTAGAGAAGATGGGATCAAACAGCCCTTTTACACCATGCAGAGGATTAACCCTTTAGGTCCCACAGTGAGTATAACCAGCATGCCTTACTGCATTAACAGACTGATTTTACTGTTTTGGGATTATTAACACTTTAATATAGGGGGCTGTGGTAGGTTTCTCAGCTCTGGGATTGCTAAAAGATCCATATTTTCAGTTTTTTTTTTTTTCACTGGAAATAAATGATCCAGAGATTCAGATTAAAGAGAATGTATTGTGTTTTTTTTGTTTTAAATTGTTTTATTAATTTATTTAGGTGTTTATTATATACAGTTCCAAAAACACTTTTTTTTTTTTTTATTTGGATTGAGCAAAATACAAATTATTACATAGGGATATTTGTATGCATACACTTACAGGCAATTTAGATTAATTGAGAATCAATAGCCAGAAAGAGAGGTTTACACAACGGCACAGTGAGTCACGGGGGGGGGGGGGGGGATACACCCTTCCCCTCTCTGCCAGCAAAACGGAACCCTCTGGCTTAGCTGCTTACACACAGGATGCTAACAATCTGGCTTTTTTTTTTTATTATAAGTCCTGAGCAAACAAATGTGCCCTGTAATAATAAAATAAAAATAATATATATATTTTATATTCTGCTTGTGTAAAGGGGGCCTTTAAATATCTTTACACCCCTGCCGCTCCATAGAGGATATTTGTATCATTACATTTACAGTGTGTGTGTGTGTGTGTGTGTGTGTGTGTGTGTGTATATGTGTACACACACACACACACACACACACACACACACACACACACACACACACACACACACACACACACACACACACACACACACACACATTTTTGGCACGAGCATATGGGACGTGATCAATGCTAGCAGCTGTCCTTTAATCACCTCTAATTATCATTTGGATTTTCCCATGGTAGCTCACAAGACTTTGTTTGTACAATCGGGTTACATAGTTTCATAGTTAGTAAGGTTGCATAAAGACACCAGTCCATCCAGTTCAACCTGAGTGAGCGCCCACAATTGTCCCTATCCCTGTACATTGCACACTCTCACATCGGTCCCTACCCTCAAGGAGCCCACAATCCAAGGTCCCCATTCACATACTAGGGCCAATTTCTGGACAGAAGCCAATTAACCTACCTGCATGTCTTTGGAGTGTGGGAGAAAACCGGAGTACCCGGAGGAAACCCACGCAGGCACAGTGAGAACATGCAAACTCCAGGCAGGTAGTGTCGTGGTTGGGATTTGAACCAGCGACCCTTCTTACTGCTAGGCGAGAGTGCTAACCACTACACCACTGTGCCTCCCCGGGTTGTATTGTGTAAAAAAAAAACAATCTCCTTTTAGTACACATGGGCCGAATGTTAGGAGACATTGGCCGGTTCAATAAAAAACGGCCGACATACAGCCTGTGTGTATGTTGGTCTGGCTGGCTTCTGTCGGACAAGCATGCTGGAAAACCAACAGCCGACCAGCTCCCAATCGGCGATCTCAGCCAACAGCTGATAGCGCTGATCGAAGCTTTCTGGCAGAGGGGCCGCCCCCCTGTCAGAATCCAACAGCTCAGCGGGGGGGGGGGGGATCACTGCACTAATGTCGGATCGTTAGTACAGTGGCTCCAACCGGAGCTGTCATTTTTTTTTTTGTGTGTTGAACAAAAAAAAAAAGCTTAGCGTGTACCAGGCTTTAGATGTACCATCAACAATGTAGTGCAAGGGCTTGCCTGATTGGATACAGAGTGCATTCTGCTCTCACTTTAAGTTTGGCCCAAGGTGCAAGTCAAATGCTCGCTTTTAGAGAGCCAAATCAGTGACTGGCTGGACTATAATCCTTCACAGCAGATGTCACGTGACCCACGCCATAGATAGGCGTATGGCATTCTACTTGAAGACCCGCCCCCATAACATCGCACAATGGCATTGCTATATAGCTCCTCTCTTCCTTTATATCAGGGATATGCAATTAGCGGACCTCCAGCTGTTGCAAAACTACAAGTCCCAGCATGCCTCTGCCTCTGGGTGTCATACTTGTGGCTGTCAGATTCTTGCTATGCCTCATGGGACTTGTAGTTCTGCAACAGCTGGAGGTCCGCTAATTTCATATCCCTGCTTTATATGAAAACCTTCAGCAGACTATTCTAGAGGAGGGGGGCTTATAGGATTTGTATTATTCAATGTACTGAATTATGTGCTGGTAGACACGCCCATTTGCCATTATGATTGTTTGTGAATGTTATTCCATAATCTAATATAAGACTTGTATGGGTGTTTTTTATTACATGCTTTTAAGAAAATATGTCTTGGACCTCGTTCTTTATTTCCCAATGCAGGTTCATGAACAGAAGTGCCCTTTGGCCTACGTAACTTGTGAATATTGTGAGACCAGCGGCCTTGTGCGACATCAGGTAGAGACGTCCTGTTAAGTTTTAGAACGCATATTTTCCTTTTTTAAAACTACTGTTTTGTTTGCCGAATACCCCTATATTGCTTCTGTGGCTATGTTACTAATGTCTCTCAGTTGACCTTAACCCTTTCACTGCCAGGTCCATACCTCATCCTTGCATCAGATGGAAGCACCTTCTTCTTGCTGACCCAAAAGCGATATGTATGATATCACTTCCAGGTCCCCCTCTCACTTTCCCTGGCCAGCACATAAAATTAATTTTAATGCAAAAAAAAAAAAGAACACAATATATTACCCTTTTTATATATTTATATATATATATGATAATATATATATATATACATATATATATATATAATATATATATATATATATATATATATATATATATATATATATATATATATATAAATATAAATTTTTAATGATAATAATATATATATATATATATATATATATATATATATATATATAAAAGATGATGTTACACTGAGTAAATAGATGCCTAACATGTTTTGCTTTAAAATTGCGCATGTCGTGGAATGGCAACAAACTACGGTACTTAAAAATCACCATAGGCGATGCTTTAAAAAAAAATTTTTTTTAGAGGTTACCTATTTAGAGCAAAAGAGGAGGTCTAGCACTAGAATTATTGCCCTCGCTATAACATTCGCCGCAATACCTTGCATGTGTGTTGTAAACACCATTTACATATGCGTGCGTGACTTGCATATGCATCCACTTCTGCGTGTCAGCCTGGAGGGATGGGATGTAAACATCCCTTGTGGTAGAAATAAGGGATGACGGGTCCTCTTTAGACCCCTTTCACACTGGGGCAGGAGCGGCGTCGGTGGTAGAGCAGCGCTATATTTAGCTTTACCGTAGTTTTAGCGGTGTGGTTTTAACCCTCACTAGCGGCCGAAAAAGGGTTAAAACAGCCCGCAAATCGCCACTTTGCTGGCGGTACAGCTGCGCTGCCCCATTCATTTCAATGGGTAGGAGCGGTGAATACACCGCTCCAAAGATGCTGCTAGCAGGACTTTTTTTTACCATCCTGCTAGCGCACCGCTCCAGTGTGAAAGCGGACATTTTTTTTCAGGTGCTATACAGACGCTAATTTTAGCGCTGTAGCGCCTGAAAAACGCTCCAGTGTGAAAGGGGGCTTATGGAGAGATTTAGGGTCTCGCTTCTACCTTTTTTGAAAGCATCAGATCCAAAAAAAAAATAATTGATCTGATGCTTTAAGAAAAAATAAACAATTTGTTTAATTTTATTCCTTGACCAGAAGTGATGTCATGACGTCGCTCCAGTCTTCCTAGATCATAGAGGTGGGGAGAGACGTTCTGGTCTCTCTTCGCCTATGTGATCAGCCGCGCAAACTGTCGGGTTGTTTCCCGGGCTCGCCGGTAAGAACGATAAGCCAGAGAAACACCGGTGACAAGTCTGTTGTGGGCGCTTAATTGACTGGGCCACGATGACATCACTCTCGCATATTTGCACGCGTCACTTGTGCCGGCACAGAGCGAGTGCCATATTCTGAGCATGTACGTGTCTCGGTGTACATTACTGCTGACAGGCTGGGAGAAGCCCCAATGGTCTCTTCTGTTATAAAAACCCTACCTGTCAGCGGGTTTTTACTTTTTTGAGTTTAATACCACTTAAAAAGAATATAACAAACTTTTAAGGCCTGTGCAGATGCGTTTTTGTTTGCTTGAAGTGACTTTTGGATTCCTATACCAGTCTAAAAGAATGTAATTTTTGCTTGAAGCAGGTCAGATGCACCTGTCAAGTTCTGAATTAAAGTGGTTCTAAAGGCTGAAGGTTTTTTATTTTCATGCATTCAATGCGCAAAGGTAAAAAAAATCTTTCCATATGCAGCTAACCCCCCCCCCCCCCCGCAGCCCTCTTACCCGTGCCCGATTGCGATCCAGCGATGTGCACGATAGCAGCTGCTCTCCCGGGTCTCTGCCTCCTCATTGGCTCTTGCTGCTGTCAGTCACAGCCAGTGAGGAGGGAGTGGGGGGCAGGGCTGAGCCCCGTTCCATGTGTCTTATGGAGACGCAGAGTGGAGCTTGGGAGCGAGCACACACACGTGCCCCCATTAGCAAGCGTCTTGCTATGGGGGCACTCAGAAAAGAGGAGGAACTAACAGTGCCAGCAGGGGAACTGAGAAGAGGATATTCCGGGCTGCTCTGTGCAATACCATTACACAGAGAAGATAAGTATAACATGTTTGTTATTTAAAAAAAAGGATTACCCTTTTAATATCTCTTTAACTCAAAAGGGTCTCAAACTAAAGTCAACCTGATGCATTTGACTGAAGACCGAAGTTCGATCAACAGAGGCCCTATTGCCCGAATAGGCAAGGCTTTCGTGGACATCACTGGATCAATAAGGGGCTCAGGCAAGTATTAGAGGGGGGCTGTGCAGAAGGTTTTTTACATAGGGTGCATGAAGGTAAAAAACTTTGTGCCTTTACAACCACTTTAAGGTAAAAAAATGTTTAGGCATCAGTATTGGCCACTCACCCCCCTTGTACTTGAGCCCTTCATTCGATCTAGCGCTGCGGGACCAGGAGCCATTGGCTCCCGCAGCTATCAATCACAGCCGGTGGTGAGAGGGCAGGGGCGAGTCCCGCTGTCTGTGTCGATAGATGCAGAAGCGGGGTTTAGGGGCAAGCACACCCCAGTGCCCCCAAAGGAAGCGGCTTTCCATGGGGGGCACTGGACAGAGAGAAGGGGCCAGGAGCACCGGCAGGGGACCCAAGAAGAGGAGGTTCAGGGCCACTTTGTGCAATTCCATTGCAAAATGCAAGTAAGTATAGACATGTTTGTTATTAATATTTTTTTTAAATTCCTTTTAAAATCACTTTAACATTATGCTTTGGTGTAAATTTTTTATCATTTGTAGGAATCTGTAATTGGTACAAATAAGTATTTCACGGTTCTTTTCCAGATGGCCTGTCACTATAGCATGGACTGTATAAAGGCCCCTATTCCATGTATCTACAGCCAGTTTGGATGTACGGAAAAGGTGAGGATGAAGCTTTACAGATAATGGAACTGCTTTATGAGACTCCGTGACGTTGTGGGAAGAGGGGAAAACTATCGTAGGTATGGAGTACAGGCATTCCTGCAGCAGCCCTCCAAACCTTCCTGTCCCAGCTGAGTTTGACACTTTCCTAAGCTCTGGCACTGGGGGGCGTGAGCGGCCGGCTCTTTCACGAATGGCTTTCACATTGGAGCGGTGCGCTAGCAGGACGGTAAAGAAAGTCCTGCTAGCAGCATATTTGGAGCGGAGAAGGAGCCGTGTATTCACCGGTCCTATACCGCTCCTACCCATTGAAATCAATTTCAATTTTAACCCTTTTTCGGCCGCTAGCGGGGGTTAAAACCAGCCCGCTAGCGGCCGCATACCGCGGCTAAAAGCCAAAGCCGCCCGCACCGCCCCAGTGTGAAGCCGGCCTTGGCGTCTTTTCTCCAGAGAGAATAAGTTCAGTGCTCGCAACCTTTCCTCATAACTAATATCCTCCAGACCCTTTATTAGCTTTGTTGGCCTTCTTTGTACTCATTCCATTTATATTCAAATATTCAGTTTTCTTTGTTAGCAGCAGCTTGGCATTGCATGCCATTGCTGAGCCGATCATCTACTAGGATCCCCAGGTCCTTTTCCATCCTCCGTCTGGAGGAACGCCTAGACTTATGTATACCCATAGTGAGCGGAGCTGCTATGACTAAGATTCTTTGGCTACAGGCGCTGTGTTCATCACCCTCATGTGCACCTTGACTTTTTACCCGTTAACATTTTTTTAATACTACACTTAGTCTGGCACCCTCTGGTGTTTCCTTGCTTTTTACAGAGATTTCTTCAGTCTTTTGAGGTGCTGCCGCAAAGAATTTCAGGATGGAAATGGAGTTAACCCCTTGTGGACTATGATAGACATTATAAGCATCCTTTTTTTATTTTCCTTCTTTCTTTTGCACTGAAGCTATTTTTGTGCCATTTCTTACTTTTCTATAGTTTACACTGGGCAGACCCTCCTTCTACCAACAGCTGGTGCCGCTGGGAAGTAGGTGGAGAGGTTAACGTGAACCTGCTGCTTTGTCGTACACAGGCAAAGCAAGGGTTCACATAAAAGACAACCCAGACCCTGCGTGTAAATATCACCATTTATTGCAATGTCCAAGTAGTCTGATGGGTAAGTTTGAGTTATGACGTGTTGCTTTTGGTAATCACGTTGGACTTGTAGTGCCACCCAAAGCTGAAGGTTTAAGGAATTCCCCAACTATGTTCAGAATGTGGGAGCGGGAGTCTGTGCACAAATCCGTAAGTGTAAACATACCAAGGGTAAGACATACCAAGAGTAAAACGCCGCTCTAGCCAACCCGCTGCCAACGCAGTGTGTGGCCTCAGCCACGCCCCTGATGTGTTTCGTCCCGCCCACCAGGGGCTTTCTCACAGAGGCAAGCCCTGGTGGACGGGGTGAAACGCATCAGAGGGCATGACCGGAGCAACGCTGGCTGAGGCCACACACAGCGATCGCACGAGGTTGGTTTGAGAGGGGTCTTACCCTTAGTATGGGTTGCTTTGGTGTTGTAGATTTAGAACAGGGGTGTCCAACCCGCGGGCTGTATGCAGCCCCAGAGAGTTTAGCATGTGGCCTAGCCCTGTCTGGAGGAACGCCGGTGCTGCCATGTAAACATAGCAACCGAGGCCACCTACATTGAGAAGCCAGCCAAATGCACACCTGAAGGGATGCTAGCTCTGCTATACAAACATGGCAGCCTACATTGAGATGCCAGGCAAATGCACGCCTGGAGGGATGCCGGAGCTGCCATGTTTGCAGTTTCATCAGCTGCAGGGGTGCCAGGTAAGTAAATGCTGCATGGCTGCCCCCTCCTGTCATTATAGCGAATGGGCCCGATGGCTGCACGAGGAACTGCTCATCAGCTATCCTTATTGTATTGTTGGTGTATTTTATGTGCGGCCCAAGACAATATCTCTCTTCTTCCAATGTGGCCCAGGGAGGACAAAAGGTTGGACTTGATTTAAGATATTTGGTAGGTGCATGTAGAAACCTGCTTAAGGCTTTTTATTCTTCTTTCTAGATGCAGAGGGATGATCTTGCTCAGCACCAGCAGGAGTTTACACAGGCTCACATGCGGATGATTGCACAACAACTTATAAGCTTCAGCCCATCCCTCTCCTCGACCCCTCACATGTCCAGCATGCAGCTTGATCCCAGCCAGTTCGAACCTGGGCCCCCTTCTATATACACAATGCCTTCTGCCTCTCGTCTGATCTCTTCACAACGTGATGGCAATCAAGAGCAGCAGCAGTTGAAGGAGACCGTTGAGCAACTGGAGGCCCGCCTAGTGAAGCAAGACCACCAGATCCGAGAGCTAACGGCCAAAATGGAAACTCAGACTGCCTTAGTAACCGATCTAAAGCAAACCATCCGTACCTTGGAGGACAAGCTTGTGGAGGTGGAGGCTCAGCAGTACAATGGTGTCTTTGTGTGGAAAATCCATCATTTTAGTGCCCACCTAAAAAACCAGGAGGAGGAGAAGCCAGTAGTCATTCACAGTCCAGGGTTTTACACTGGAAAGCCAGGTTACAAGCTTTGTCTGCGCCTTCACCTGCAGCTACCTAGTGCCCCTCGCTGTGCCAACTATATCTCCCTCTTTGTACACACAATGCAAGGAGAGTACGACAGTCTCCTCCACTGGCCCTTTCAGGGAACCATCCGCCTGTCCATCCTGGACCAATCAGACGGAGCCAATTTACAAGATCAGGAGGAGGTAATGGACACCAAACCGGAGTTGCTGGCCTTTCAGAGGCCCACCATGCCCCGAAACCCCAAAGGCTTTGGTTACGTCACATTTATGCACCTTCAGGCACTCAAGCAGCGGATGTACATTAAAAACGACACACTTCTGGTGCGCTGCGTCGTAACTACACATGGGGACCTCAACAGTCCGCGCCGGGAAGGATTCCAGCCACGGAACACTGATGGCACAACAATGTAGTCTTTTAAAGTACTCTTCCATAAGGCAGTCTTATGCAATCCCACTTTCCATAATCCAGTTTATTGTAAGACTTGTATAAAAGAAAAGCGTGCATCCGCAAGATACAAACACCTTATAATGAAGTAAGTGAAATAATGATAAAAAAGGTGATATTCAACAGCGGTGATATCATCTAAACAAATGTCCATATGGTGCTCCACAAGATGCAAATATGTTGATAAACACTCGATGTTCACCCGGTGCTTCTGTTCATGAAAGCAATCTGCGCCACTTACCAGATTTGTTGGATCTCAAATTTAGAGAGATCAAAAGTGCTCAGACAGGGATCAACCCCGGAGGGAATTCATCTCCTCAAGCTTATCCAGTGAAAAGATCCTCTCTCCTGCAGCGGGCTATCCACTAATAATATATTCTTCACAGATACGGACACAGCCTTCTCCAGGTGATCTCCAACGGTGGGGTATGTTATACGAGGAAAGGAAAGAGGCTTCATGGTGCAGTATGCCAATAAAATATATTAGAAAAATAAGTACTCACATCCAAAATAAGGGTGACCAGTATAGTAACACAGCCGCCGCGTGGGCCAGCCAGCTGGTGCGTGGTGATGTCAAGGACTAGTGCTCCACCCGGCGCGTTTCCCCATACAAAGCATCGACTGAGAACAGCCGAGCCGCGGCTGTGTTGCTATAATGGTCACCGTTGTTTTGGATGTAAGTACTTATTTTTACACTAAATTTTATTGGCATAAGATGAAAGGAAGAGGCTTCATGGTGCAGTATGCCAATAAAATGTATTGTAAATATAAGTACTCACTCACATCCAAAATAACGGTGACCATTATAGTAACACAGTCGCGGCTCGCCTGTTCTCTGTTCCCAGTGGATGCCTTGCATGGGGAAACGTGTCGGGTGGAGCACTAGTCCTTGACGTCACCACGCACCAGCTGGCTGGCCCGAGCCGCGGCTGTGTTATTATACTGGTCACCGTTATTTTGGATTTAAGTGCCTACTTATTTTTAGAATAAATTTTATTGGCATATACTGCACCGTGAAGCCTCTTCCTTTTCATCTTATAACATACCCTACTGTTGGAGATCACCTGCAGAAGGCTGCCTCCGTATCTGTGAGGAATTTATTATTATTAGCGCATAGCCCGCTGCAGGAGAGAGGATCCTTTCACTGGATAAGCTTGAGGAGATGAATTTCCTCGGGGGGTTGATCCCTGTCTGAGCGCCTTTGATCTCTATAATTTGAGATCCAACAAATCTGGTAAGAGGCACAGATTGATTTTATGAACAGAAGCGCCGGGTGAACATAGAGTGTTAATCAACATATTTGCATTTTGTGGAGCACCATATGGACATTTATTTAGATGATATCACCACTGTTTAATATCACAGTTTTTTTTTTAATCATTATTTACTTTCCTTCCTTTTTATGTAAGGTGTTTGTATCTTGTAGATGCACGCTGTTCTTTTATGCATATTGCTATTAGCTGAATCTTCAGGCTGTCTTAAGTTACAGCACCAATTCATCACTTTACAGTTTATTGGTTTAACGCAGATATTTGATTTGAAACGTATTGTAAGACTTGGGCCGTTTGTAAAGACTATTTTTATTTTTTTCTTCTATGGTATGCTGCAGGTGATTTTTCCTCATTAGAAATTGTGAACTGACATTATGTGCCATAACCTTTTGCTTTGGTGATTCTCAGGCATTTACAGCTAATACAAAAGGAAAATGGGGTCATACAGGTGACAGTGGAAAACTGCTGGCCCTTACCTGTCTACCTTTTACTACAAAATAAATTGAGTAAAAAGAAAACCTATATATTGTAGCCAAAAGTTTGTGGACACCTGACCATTCATACCTACTGTTGGACATCCCATTCCAAAACCATAGGCGTTTAATATGGAGTTGTCGCTGTCAAGAGCATTTGTGTGGACAGGTACTGTTGTTGGCTGTCATTCCAGTTTATCCTAAAGGTGTTCAGTGGGGTTGAAGTCAGGACTCTGTGCAGGCCACTAGAGCTCCTCCACTCCAAACTCATCAAACCATGTCTATATGGACACCACTCTAGATGACCCCAAGCAGCAACTGGGTGCGGGAGGTCAGCCTTCAGGATCTGCCTCCTCCCTGCCAAGCTGAACTCAACAACACTTTTTTTTTTTTTTTTTTTCCTTCAATCACAACAAACTTTATTAAAGTGTTACTAAACCATGACAGTAATATTAGTCTTAGTAAAGCATGCTTGTTATATTTACTGTGGAACCTAAGGTGTTTATCCTCTGCATTGTGTAAAAACGCTGTTTGATCCTGTATACACAGACCCTCCTCTTCTTGCATTGTCCCCATAGCATGTCCGGATAAGACAGCGTTACTGGAGTCAGGCTGCACATGCTCAGTTTTGTCTGTATTGCTAGAGTTTTTTTCTTTTTCTTGGAAGAGTTCATGTGATCAACACAGTCCAGACAGAGGGTCGGGGGCCCTGCATTCTGATAGGACAGCCAGTGCAGTATGAAAACTCCTACAAGTTTTAACCAGGCATTGATAGAAGTCACAAGACTGCTATATACTGCTGATGAGAAAAGGTATTTAGCAGTTTATATTTACTAAAAAAAAAAACTGAAACCCTGCAAGGCAAAGGCATAATGAGCTAGTACGCATAGCATACTAGCTCATTATGATTAACTTACCTGAGATCGAAGCCCCAGAAGCGGTCCTCGTTCTTCATCTCCGGCGCTGCCATGTATCACGGGAGCCGTCAGTGACGTCATGTTCGCCTTCACTTGCGGTGCGCCTGCGCCGTTGTCTACGGTGCACATGCGCCGTAGACAGCGTTGCCCTCTTTTTTGTACAATATCTCCTTAACCGTGTAGGTTAAAGCGGTGTTCCGGCCGAAATTATACTTTTTAAATAAAAATACCCCTATAATACACAAGCTTAATGTATTCTAGTAAAGTTACTCTGTAAACTAAGGTATGTTTTGTTAGTTTTAAGCAGTAGTTTGTTATTTTATAAACTTGCAGCAGGCCGTGGCCATCTTAAGTGTGGGCATCTGAAGCCAGACTATTTCTTCCTGGATCTCATCCTTGCAGATCTCGTGTATGCTCAGTGCAGCATAAGCAGTGTAATAGGTTTCAGGTCAGGTTTCCATAGCAACGGCAGTTTGAGAGGAAGTTGTTGCCCCTTCCCAGGAGGCATTGCAAACAGGAAATGATGCGATGGGCCGCGGCCAGGGAGCAGGAAGTGAAAAATGAATACAGCAGATATACAGTCTGTGCTGAAAAAAAAATAAAAAAAATATCCAATTTGTTTACAGTGCACAGTTTAGTGAGGGATGCTGAAGAGTTGTAAAAGTGGGTGGAACTCCACTTTAAGGAGATATATTTATTGGACATGTCACCGCTAAAATCCGTCGCTCCATAGACTAACATGGAGCGCTCCGTTCAGGTCCGCCGACAAAACTGACAGGCGGACCTGGACGGTGTGAAAGGGACCTAAAGCGCCCCTGCCCATTGAAATCGATGGGCAGCGCCAGAAAAGCGCCGCTGCAAAGGTGTTTTGCGGGTGGTTCTAACCCTTTTTCGGCTGCTAGCCGGGGTTAAAAGTACCCCGGTAGTGGCTGAATAGCGCCACTAAAACGACAGTAAAGCGCCGCTAAAAATAGTGGCATTTAACCGCCGATGCCCCCAACACCCCAGTGTGAAAGTAGCCCAATACTGTATTTTGTCTTTGAAAATGTAAAGTTTTATGTTAATTGAAATTTCTTAAACCTCACCTTTCCACAGGTATGAATCAGAAGGTAGACCACAGTGACTGCTGGGAAAGGTGCTATATATGCGTTCTAAGCACTATAGCTTGTTAAGATTTTTTTTGTTTTGTTTCTTACTGGTAGATGCTGGGGGGGGGATGAGAATATTTAAAATCCCTACCCCACCACAACCCCCTCCTTTGTTTCAAGTGTTACTAGCAAGATGGGATTCCCAATATGACATGAAAGCACCAAAGTCTGTCTGGTGACTCCTTGAAGAGTTCTGTTACATTAGTGCCATTGTTTTTTTAGTATTTGTTCTTCCCTTATTGCCCTCAGGCATCGCCACCTTCTCAGGATTGGAAGCGTCTCACACCCAGGTTCCCCTTTGGAGTCCTAAGCCCCCGTTTACACCAAATTCGGCTTTTGAAATCGTGCAAATTCACTTGGAAAAGCCACGATTTCAAAGCCACGTCAGTTCGAGTTGGGTGGCATTTCACGCACAGATGTCTATGCAAGACGCACCTGAAATTGCCCAAAAAATAAGGCAGGAACTTCTTTTTTCAAATCCGTGTGGCACCGCAAAGTTGGCATCGCACCGGTTTGAACAGTTCCATTGCTGACAATAGGGTGCGACTTGTCATGCCGTTGACCGGTTCGAACCGCATGACAAGTCGCACCGGTGTGAACGTGGGCTGAAGCTGAACTTCAGACAGCTAAACACACATATTAACCACTTAAGGACCGCCTCCTGCACATTTACGTTGGCAGGATAGCACGGCTGGGCACAACAACGTACAGGTACGTTGCTCTTTAAGAGCCCAGCCGTGGGCGCCGCTCACTCACTGAGCTCCGTGACTGTGGCCGCGGGACCCGATCGCCCCCGGTGTCGCGCGATCGGGTCACAGAGCTGAAGAACGGGGAGAGGTCTGTGTAAATAAACCTCTCCCTGTGCTTCCTAGTGAGGGTGTCACTGATCGTCTGTTCTCTGTCATAGAGAAAGACGATCAGTGATGTCACACGCCAAGCCACGCCCCCTACAGTAAAAAAAAAAACCACACAGGTCACACTTAACCCCTACCCGCCCCCTAGTGGTTAACCCCTTCACTGCCAGCGACATTTTTACAGTAATCAATGCATTTTTAATCGCACTGTATTAATGCCAATGGTCCCAAAAATGTGTCAAAATTGTCCCTCGTGTCCGCCATAATGTCGCAGTCACGATAAAAATCGCTCATCACTGCCATTACTAGTAAAAAAAATGTTTTTAATAAAAATGCCATAAAACTATCTCCTATTTTGTAGACGCTATAACTTTTGCGCAAACCAATCAATAAACGCTTATTGCGATTTATTTTTTTATTTTTTTTTTTAAACTTTTATTTTTTTTTTACCAAAAATATATGTAGAAGAATACGTATCGGCCTAAACTGAGGGAAAAAAAAAAAATGTATATAGATTTTTTGGAGGGGATGTTTATTATAGCAAAAAGTTAAAAATACTGCATTTTTTTTTCAAAATTGTCGCTCTATTTTTGTTTATAGCGCAAAAAATAAAAACCGCAGGGCGATCAAATACCACCAAAAGAAAGCTCTATTTGTGGGAAAAAAAGGACGTCAATTTTGTTTAGGAGCCATGTCGCACGACCGCGCAATTGTCAGTTAAAGCGACGCAGTGCCGAATTGCAAAAAGGGGCCTGGTCCTTTAGCTGCAAATTGGTCCGGGGCTTAAGTGGTTAAAGCGGTAGACCGCCCTTGCAAAAAAAAAAAAAAATCCCCTGCAAGGTAATGGCTTAAAGGGGGATTCCACCCTAAAGTGGAACTCCTGCTTTTCGGAACCCTCCCCCCTCCGGTGTCACATTTGGCACCTTTCAGGGGGGAGGGGGGTGCAGATACCTGTCTAAGACAGGTATCTGCACCCACTTCCGGGAATAAACTCCCACGGGAGTTTACATCACTTCCTGTCCCGGCGCGCTGTCTGCCGGGACACACACGTGTCCCAGCAGACAGCGCTGAAGATTCTCATTGCGCCGCGCGACTCGCGCATGCGCAGTAGGGATTTGGGAAGTGAAGCCACTTCCTGATTCACTCACCGAGAATGGCGCCGGGTACAGCAGGGAGCCGAGCGAGCGATCGGCCTCTGCTGCCGACACCGCTGGACCCTGGAACAGGTAAGTGTCCATTTTTTAAAAGTCAGCAGCTGCAGTATTTGTAGCTGCTGGCTTTTAAAAAAATTTTTTTCAGTACAATCCCGCTTTAAAGTGCTTTTCTCATATTCGCACGCTATGAAAGATTGATCTTAAAATGAATCCTTCCAACGGTGCGCTGTCACCACTGACCATTTTCACTGGGCCTTCTTTCCGGGTTCACAGGCTCTGCCATTTGAATGGTCGAGTTGTTATGACTAGAGTGGGCACTAGGGTTGCCACCCGTCCGGGATTCACCCAGACAGTCCGGGTTTAACCCAGACAGTCCGGGTTTAGAATCGTGTGTCCTGGTTTCAGTCCACCTGAAAACCAGAAAAATTATTCAGACAGGAATGTGGCTCGGAACAGGGCTTGACAGGAGGGTGAGGGGGCACTATGTGTACCGCATTACTATTCTCTTTGGAGTGCCCAAAGGTTTCCCAGGTCTGTTTACAATCCTATAGTGTATATTAAATGCTTCAGCCCCCCGGAAGATATTACCCCCTTCCTGACCAGAGCAGTTTTTGTGATTCGCCGCTGACAATTGCGCGGTCGTGCAACGTGGCTCCCAAACAAAATTGACGTCCTTGTTTTCCCACAAATAGAGCTTTCTTTTGGTGGTATTTGATCGCCCCTGCGTTTTTTTTTTTATTTTTTGCGCTATAAACAAAAAAAAGAGCCACAATTTTGAAAAAAAAACTATCTTTTTTAAGTTTTGCTATAATAAATTCCCCCAAAAAATATATAAACAAACTTTTTTTCCCCTCAGTTTACGTATTCTAGATATTTTTGGTAAAAAAAATCGCAATAAGCGATTATTGATTGGTTTGCGCAAAAGTTATATCGTCTACAAAATAGGGGATAGTTTTATGGCATTTTTAGTATTAATTATTTTTACCAGTAATGGTGGCGATCTGCGACATTATGGCGGACACTTTTGACACATTTTTGGGACCATTCACATTTATACAGCAATCAGTGCTATACAAATGCACTGATTACTGTAAAAATTTCACTGGCAGGGAAGGGGATAACCATTTAGGGGGTGATCAAGGGGTTAACTGTGTTTTCTCTCTGTGTTCTAAATGAAGGGGGGGAGGGGAGATGACAGATCGCTGTTCATACTTTGTATGAACAGACGATCAGTCTCTTCTCCCCTCAGAGAACCGGAAACTGTGCTTTCACACACACAGATCCCGGATCTCGGTGTGTCTGCAGCGATTGCGGGAGCCCAGCGGCGATCTGGACCTGCCGTGCACTCGCATCAGCTCTAGGGGCGAGCAGCCTGCACGTGCGCGCCCCTAGTGGCCACAGGGTGAGGCGACGTTGTATAACGTCGTTTCGTCCAGCCGTGCCATTCTGCTGCAGTAAAACTGCGGCGGCTGGTCGGCAAGTGGATAAAAAAAAAAAAGAATTGTAAAAGTTGCTGTGCGCTGTTAGGCAAGCTTTATGTTACCATTTGAATATACATTATATTACCAAAAGTATTGGGATGCCTGCCTTTACACGCACATGAACTTTAATGACATCCCAGTCTTAGTCCGTAGGGTTCAGTATTGAGTTGGCCCACCCTTTACAGCTATAACAGCTTGAACAGGCTGTCCACAAGGTTTAGGAGTGTGTCTATGGGAATGTTTGACCATTCTTCCAGGAGAGCATTGGTGAGGTCAGGCACTGATGTTGGAGAGAAGGCCTCCACTCTAATTCATCTCAAAGGTGTTCTATCGGGTTGAGGTGCAGGCCAGTCAAGTTCCTCCACCCCAAACTCGCTCATCCATGTCTTTATGGACCTTGCTTTGTGCACTGGTCCTAATCATTTGCTGGAGGGGGGATTTTGGTGTGGGGTTGTTTTTCATGGATTGGGCTTGGCCTCTTAGTTCCATTGAAGGGAACTCTTAAGGCATCAGCATACCAAGACATTTTGGACCGTTTCATGCTCCCAACTTTGTGTTAACAGTTTGGGGGTGGCCCCTTCCTGTTCCAACATGACTGCGCACCAGTGCACAAAGCAAGGTCCTAAGCCATGCATAATCACCAAGTCACAATTGGAGAGGGCTGACCGCTCTATCCATGCCCACCATGACCACTCCTGGTGCTTGTAGGACCAATCCCCAAGTACCAGTCCTGTGATGTAAAGGAACCGGCTTGAGTTGAATGCTCCCTAATACCTTAAAATATTCATTGTTTCCTATCAAGCAACAGGGTAATGAAGGAAGAGGGAAACTAAGCTGCTGCTGAAGCCACCTATAAAGGTAATATGTTGCCTTACACTTCATGGATAAAGCCCAGGTGTACCATAACTGCTTAAGGACCGCCTCCTGCACATATACGTCGTCAGAATGGCACGGCTGGGCACATTAACGTACAGGTACGTTGTCCTTTAAGAGGCCAGCCATGGGTCGCGCTCGCGACCCGGTCCTGAGATCCGTGGCTGCGGGACCAGCGGACCCGATCGCCGCTGGTGTCCCGCGATCCGGTCACAGAGCTGAAGAACGGGGAGAGGTAAGTGTAAACAAACCTCTCCCCGTGCTTCCTAGTGACATTGTCACTGATCGTCTGTTCCCTGTCATAGGGAAAGACGATCAGTGACGTCACACGCCAAGCCACGCCCCCAGACAGTTAGAAAACACACAGGGCTCACTTAACCCCTCCCCGCCCCCTAGTGGTTAACTCCTTCACTGCCAGTGTCATTTACACAGGAATCAGTGCATTTAAATAGCACTGATTGCTGTATAAATGACAATGGTCCCAAAAATGTCCGCTGTGTCCGCCATAATGTCGCAGTCACAATAAAAATCGCTGATCGCCGCCATTACTAGTAAAAAAAAAATATTAATAAAAATGCTATAAAACTATCCCCTATTTTGTAAGCGCTATAACTTTTGCGCAAAGCAATCAATAATCGCTAATTGCGATTTTTATTTTTTTTTTATTACCAAAAAATATGTAGAAGAATACGTATCGGCCTAAACCTGAGGGAAAAAAATGTTTTGTATATTTTTTTGGGGATATTTATTATAGCAAAAAGTAAAAAATATTGCATTTTTTTTCAAAATTGTGGCTCTATTTTTGTTTATAGCGCAAAAAATAAAAACTGCACCGGTGATCAAATACCACCAAAAGAAAGCTCTATTTGTGGGAAAAAAAGGACGCCAATTTTGTTTGGGAGCCACGTCGCACGGCCGCGCAATTATCAGTTAAATCGACGAAGTGCCGAATTGCAAAAAGTGCTCTGGTCAGGAAGGGGGGTAAAATCTTCCGGGGCTGAAGCGGTTAAAGGAGAATTGTACAAAAAAAAGTGCTTTTTTTTTTACCACTACTATTCCTTTATATTGTTTTTTAGACTTTACAAATGCAGCAATTTAGTCAGTTGTCAGTTAAAGCGACGCAGTGCCGAATCGCTAAAAGGGGCCTGGTCCCTTGGCTGCAAATTGGTCCGGGGCTGAAGTGGTTAAGGAGTAAAGTTGGGCAAAGTCTGTTTTTGGGGTACACTTCACCTATACACTGTGCCTTGATCTTTAGGAAACATGGAGTAGAGGTGCGGGAGAAAGGGAATCTTTTTAAATGTTCTCCTAATTCCTATTAGGAAGGAGGGATCACGTGTTGGGTCAGTCGTGTCCCCCATGGAAGAGAGCAGAAAAAGGAATAACTTTCATCGAATTCTGTATTTCCTCCCAGGTGCTGTGATGTTCATCTATAACATTCCATTTGTAACGGAGACACTTGAGCCCCAATTCCACAAATGTAACACACCAGGATAAGGATCCTTATTTTTCATGGCTATCGTAAAAATTCTCATCCTTGTGTTAAAGCTTTGTGACTTGCGCCTTATGTCAGGTATTTATATTTTTCATTGATCTGCTCAGTTGCTCTCTTGTATTCGGATAACTTTCTCGATGGAAACTTATTAATCAGGCAAAATCATTTTATGGACTTCAAAGCTGTTTTATACTATACACTAGGGACTCAATCAATGACGTTTTTCAAAAAAAAAAACCCAAACCCTTGTTTTTTTGTTTATTTTTATTGTAAGTTCTGCCGCGTTTGAATTTCCACCACAAACATTAATGCCCCATACACACGGTTGGAAATTCCGACAGAAAATGTCCGATTGGACCATGTTGTCGGAAAATCCGCCCGTGTGTGGACTCCATTGAACGGAATTTGCGACGGAAAAAATTTGAGATCCTGCTCTCAAATTATCAGACATTTTCCGATCGTGTGTAGAGAATTCCGACGGACAAAGTGCCGCGCATGCTCAGATCAAATTACGAGTCCAAAGCTATTGGCTACTAGCCTCTACGTAGTTCCGTCGTACGCAACGAACGTCACCACGTTCAGAATGATCGGATTTTCCGACAACTTTGTCCGACCGTGTGTATGCAACACCAGTGTCGGACAAAATCCGTCGGAAAAAATCAGTTGGATTTTGTGGTCGAAATTTCCGACCGTGTGTACGGGGGCTTACACTGAATTCACACTTCTACATTGCAGTAACGTGTGTTGTTTTCGCCCTGTTGTGTTGCAGTAATGCATGAACCACGGTGAGTTGTGAAATCGCTCATTTTGAATGTCGCCCCAGTGCAACACAAAAGACGTGCGTGTTAGCTCACCACAAATGCAGAGGTAGGTCATCTGTGCGTTGTGTGTGCGCCGGGGCACATACACTATATGAGGGGTCTCCAAACTTTCTAAACAAAGGGCCAGTTTACTGTACTTCAGACTTTAGGAGGGCCGGACTGTGGCCGGAGGGAGTAATAAAGGTCTCGACCTCAGTAGAGAGTGAGAGTAATTGCGATCTATTATTGGTGTAAGAGGGAGGAATTGTCCCCCATCGTTGATGTCATTGGGTCCCATTGTTGGTATCATTAGGAAGAATTCTGCCCCTTCATTGGTGTCAGTAGGGGGAATTATGCCCCAGTGTTGGTGTCAGTGGGAGGTATTGTGCCCGATTGTTGGTGTCATTGGGAGGAATTGTGCCCCTTCATTGGTGTCAATGGGGGGAATTATGACCCATTGTTGGTGTCAGTGGATGAAAGTGGTCCAAGGGCCTGATGAAAGCAAGCAACGGGCCACATCTGGCCCCCAGGTCGCAGTTTGGAGACCACTGCACTATATTACCAAAAGTATTGGTATACCTGCTATTGGTGTAAGAGGGAGGAATTGTGCCCCATCGGTGATGTCATTGTGTCCCATTGTTGGTATTATTGGGAAGAATTCTCCCCCTTCATTGGTGTCAGTAGGGGGAATTATGCCCCAGTGTTGGTGTCAGTGGGAGGTATTGTGCCCGATTGTTGGTGTCATTGGGAGGAATTGTGCCCCTTCATTGGTGTCAATGGGGGGAATTATGACCCATTGTTGGTGTCAGTGGATGAAAGTGCTCCAAGGGCCTGAAGAAAGCAAGCAATGGGCCAGTTCTGGCCCCCAGGTCGCAGTTTGGAGACCACTACACTATATTACCAAAAGTATTGGGACACCTGCCTTTACACGCACATGAACTTTAATGGCATCTTAGTCCTTAGGGTTCAATATTGAGTTGGCCCACCCTTTGCAGCTATAACAGCTTCAACTCTTCTGGGAAGGCCGTCCACAAGGTTTAGGAGTGTGTCTATGGGAATGTTTGTCTATTCTATTCTTCCAGAAGCGCATTTGTGACATCAGGCACTGATGTTGGACGAGAAGGCCTGACTCGCAGTCTCTGCTATAATTCATCCCAAAGGCGTTCTATTGGGTTGAGGTCAAGACTTCTGTGCAGGCCAGTCAAGTTCCCCCACCCCAGAAGGACATCAATTTTATTTTGGGTACAGTGTCGCACTACCGCGCAATTGTCAGGTAAGTTAACGCAGTGCCGTAACGCAAAAAAATGGCCTGGTCAGGAAGGAGGTAAAACCTTCCAGAGCTGCAGTGGTTAAAGGAACATCGGTCCCATCAGTGCCTCATCATTAGTGTTGCCTAGAAGTGCCCATCAGTGCCACCTCATCAGAGCACATCAGTGAAGGAGAAAAATTACCTATTTGCTAAATTTTACCACCAATGTTGCGCTCCTGATCCTTGTTGGCTGCTAGTCTTATTCCAGCATCCTGGCTTTGGCTGTGATGCATTCTCCCTGTCTGTCTGTCCACCTGTAAGGTGATTGATGTGGCCAAACTCTGGGTGGAGACCAAACCAAACCTAATTAAGGCCAGCCAACCATGCAATCGTATGCATGTCATAGCGTGTGTAATACGTGCTCAAGCTCTCTGTCTGTCCTGTTCTGCTGTTTTGATTGCTTTCTGTTTATGACCTCAGATCGGATATCGACTTCTCTGAACTCTGCCAGCCTTTTGACTACAGATTGAACCCTAACAACTCTGAACCTCGCCTGCCTTGTACCTGGGCTGTCATGGAACCACTCTGCCTGTCTGCCAACCGCAAGCACCTGTTTGCTTTGCTCGGTTCACGCCTGCCCTGTTGTGATGGCCAGGCACTATAGCATTGTGCATAAGTCCTGGGGGGCAACTGAGTACCAGTAGACCTGCTAGCCTTATGGAGACAAATATATAATTTGTGCCCCTCATTGCCAGCAGGTACCTCAGGATACAAGCACGGTCATTCACCACAATAGGGGGAGGGGAGCTTGTCAGCCACGTGGCTCCTGTCTAAGCTCCTTGTGTACAAAAAAATATTGCCTGTGGCAAAAAAAAAAGTGGATGAGTAGTGCTGGAACTTGTAGTTTTTTACAGCACTGCTCATTCACTCATGTAAAAAGGAAGAAGCGGCTGCACTCCAGGATGATGAATACGAGTCCTTTATTAATCCATCCAAGTGACACACCACAGGAAAAACAACAATGGCAATGATTAAGCACGTGATACTGTGTGAAACATGTCTGCCTTGATGCCTTAATTGTCGTTTTTCCTTTGGTGTGTCACTTTGATGGATTAATAAAGAACTCGTATTCATCATCTTGGAGTGCAGCCGTTTCTCCCCTTGTTGCAGTTTGTACAGTGGGGGCGAGCCGCTGTGAGCTCCTTGAGAAGAGTCCTTCAATTCACTTCACTTTTATTCATTTATCTGGATTCACCCACCTGAGCGGTGTTCCTTGTTTTTTTTTGTTTTTTTTTTTACCCATTCACTTCTGTAGCTCCAGTCGCCTGGAAAAAGCCGAGGGGGGTGATGTCAGAGCTGGGGGCAGGTTCCTCACCCAAGTGTAAAGCTTGCCAGGGAGAAACCAAATGGTAGATTACCTTATCAAAGGCACATTATTTAGAATAGGAAACATAGAGGAGAGGGGTTGGGAGACTCCCCAAACACCCATAAATTGGGCTTCAGCCTGGGGTGGAGCTACAGCTAGCATAATAAGAGAAAACTATGTTCTCTGTTTGCACAACCACAGCACCGATCACAACGGGACAAAGTGTTCCGTGCATTTGGTCCCGTGGAGGATTAAAAAATTATCTTCATGCCCGTGTCACACCAACAGTGCGGGTTCAGCACCCACAGTTTTCAAATGGGTTATCTGTGGTTTCTCATCAGTGGTGGCTGGTGTTTTTTTTTTTGGGGGGGGGGGGGTGGATGTTTGTTTGACGCGCCCCCCCCCCCCCCCAAAAAAAAAAAAAAACACCAGCCACCACTGATGAGAAACCACAGATAACCCATTTGAAAACTGTGGGTGCTGAACCCGCACTGTTGGTGTGACACGGGCATGATGATCATTTTTTTATAATCCTCCGGGGGACCAAATGCATATAACACTTTGTCCCGTTGTGATTGGTGCTGTGGTTGTGCAAACGGAGAACATAGTTTTCTCTTATGCTAGCTGTAGCTCCACCCCAGGCTGAAGCCCAATTTATGGGTGTTTGGGGAGTCTCCCAACCCCTCTCCTCTTTTTTTAAATAATATGCCTTTGATAAGGTAATCTATCATTTTGGTTTCTCCCTGGCAAGCTTTACACTTGGGTGAGGAACCTGCCCCCAGCTGTTTGTCGGTCGGTCTGGCACTTACCCCATCGTGGCGGGTGGCAGGAAGCGTAGTGCAGCGGCTCCGTGTCCTCCTCTCCATGGCGGTTTCCAGCTCCTCCCCTCCTCCTCCTAGGCGTCCAATAGGATCGCCTGTCCTTTCAGCCAATGGTGTGACTGGTGTCAAAACCCGCTTCCTGATTGGCCGGGAGGAGGATCAGTGTTACAAAGTGAATATTCATTCGCTGTTGTAACACACCTGGGTGGGATCGGAGCGCACTCTCTTCGACCCATGCCCACCCTATATTGAAGCCTATTAGAGCCTCTGGCTCCCCGCATTGGAATCCATGCTTCGGTGTCCTGAAAGGGGCCGGACGCATGGATAGGGGGGGGCGGCGCCTGTGCGCCCTTAATGGACCCTGTTGGCCCCTGTTTCCCGTAGACTTCTATTATGTCCCGCGTTTTGACGTGCTTTCTAAAAAGCGCACCAAAGATTCAGCATGCAAGATGTTTGGTGTGCTTTCAGAAAACATGCAAAAAAAGCGGGACATAATAGAAGTCTATGGGAGACCACAGGTAACCAGCACGAAAACTGCGGATACACTGCTGCAGCAAAACCGCAGCGAGGCCGCGTGAAAGCAGTTGCGTTGATAATTCTTTATTAAACCCTCATCATTTATGGAAAAGGGCAATATCTATTTCACCAGCCACCTCCTCTGCAGCAGATCCTCATCTCCCAGCATACAGGGGCACTTTATGTCTCTCAGCAGCACATAGGAGAGGTGGATTGGTGGTTCCTGGATCGGGTCACAATAGGCTTCCTTTCCATCCTGTTTTCTTCATGCTGTACTGGTGCATTGCTCACCTCTTTCCTTTGCAGCAATCCAAATTCTGATAGCCTCATTCCTGCAGCTGCTGGAAAATCGAGCGTCTGAAATGTGGATTTTCCTGTTCATGTAGCTGGTGACAGCAATCTATGAAATGCCGCGGGTGTGTAAACATTCATATTTTACCTGAACATTATTTTGAACAGTGTAATTAAATCACGTTTATTATTATTACTGGCTGCTTTCCTGCCATAGTCTGCCATTTCTTCATTCCTTTTATCTTCAAAAAAAAAAGCAGCTTAGCATGGATTTTAAAGGAGCCGTAGCCCTAAATGAAAAAAAAAAAGAAATATGTATGTATAAAATATTTGGATCTTGATATCCGCAACACTCTGTATGAGGGAGATAACATTTTGAGACAGGGCCCTATTGCTCTACACCACATGTGTCAAACACAAGGCCCGGGGGCCCAATTCGGCCCACCAGGCCATTTCATGTGGCCTTCGCACCTCTCCTGCAGCTGCGGCTGCCCCCCCCCCCCCTTGCCTGCCCCTTCTCCCCCTGTCTCAGCACTTGGCAGCAGAGAGGAGGACAGAACTCCTCCTACAGATCCTGCGTCTCTCTGTGCAGCTGCAGCAGCCCCTTGTCTCCGCCTCCCCTCGTATCGGCAGCTAACTTCATCCCCCCTCTAGTCCTTCTCCAGACAATTGGCGTGCGCACAGCAGTGGCGGCCCGTGCATTGTGGGCGCACGGGCGCCGCCGCCCTCCCTATCCATGTGCCCGACCCCTTTCAGGACGCCAGACACATGAATTACAATTGCAGGGGTAGGCGGGGGTGTGTATTTTGACCTGATTAGAACCAGAGGTTTTATAATAGGGTCGGCTCAGAGCGCAGGGAGTGCGCCCTGATCCCACCCAGTTGTGTGACGCTAGTGAATGAATATTCGCTATTCTGCCACATTCTCCTCCCGGCCAATCAGGAAACACCTATTGGCCAGGGAGTCTTATGATTCCCTGGCCAATCATGTCTCAGGACACACTTCTGGGTTCCAATCGGCCAGAAAGGAGAATGCCTGTGTACTTGCTGGAGCGGCCCGACTCCTTCTCCCTGCCTCCATGCCTCCGATAGCCCGCCGGGGGGGTGCTGCGGGGCAATAGCAGCTGGCCGTGTCTGGGATAGTTGTGTTGGTTGTGCCACCCCAAAAAATAGTAGGCACCAGCCGCCACTGACGCACAGGGTGTGCAAGATGTGCCTGGGCATACCCTAATCAACTTGTCCAGCGCAGATTCCCCTTACTGCCACGCCCCCCCCCCCTTCTCTGCAGCGCTTCCGGCTTCCCTCCTGTTCTCTCCCACCGGCTGCCAGAGGAGCCAGAGGACAGACGGGTGGAGGGGCAGGTGGATGCAGGCCGGTTGTAGTACTGGCGGCAGGGGGGAGGAGGGGTGGCCCCAGGGTGAGTGTGACGTCCCAGACATATACGGGTCGGGAGTGTCAAATTGAAGGGATCTCAGAAACTTATAATAATAAAAAACATTTTTATTATTGATTATTATTATTAATTTGTTCCGTTCCATTGGTTTAGATGCAGCATTTTTATATCAGATAATTTGTAACTTTGGATAAATTCGTATTCGTTACGTTTACTAACAGCCAAATTTGAAAGGAAATTCCAATACCTATAATTTAATAGTTATTATTATTATTATTAGTTATTATTTCAGATTTTCTAATATTCGGAAAAATTTGATAAATGTGTTTTCATTGATTCAGATTTTTTCCGAATTAACGAATTAGGGTGATCGCCGGCTTCCCATCTGTCTCCCGCGGGGGGTGTTTCCCAAATATTGAGCACCAGCCATAACTGCCTAGAAGCTACATAGTGTTATCCTATGTGTCCATCCACACTACATCAGGCTATAAGCATTTCTTGAGCTTCAGCGTCTAGGAGCAGAAAATGATTGTTCTTGTAGAGTTCTTTGTAGCGTTTTCCAGCAGAAAACTGAATGCTCCTAAATGCTCCTTTGCTACTAAAACACTCCTAACAACTTTTTTTTTTTTTTTTTTTTTTTAGCATTTATTTTTTTCTTCTTTAGCATAATACAATGCTAATGCTCCTAAAAGCTACTACAAGTCGCCACAAAAGCAATATTATCAGCATTTTTCATCCAGCATTTTTTTTTTTCTAGTGTTTTTTGAGCTTATAAAAAAACACTAGTGTACATGGAGTTCGAAAATAATAGAATGGAACAAAATAAAAAAATATTGAATGGAAAATAAAATAGAATACTATACAATACAATAGAATATGAAGGAATAGAATATAAAAATAATAGAATAGAAAACAATAGAATAGAAAATAAAGGAATTTAATAGAACAAACCAGAATAGAATAGAAAATAAAAGAATAGCATAGAAAGGAGTAGAATTAAAAGTAAAAAAAATATAATAGAAAAAAAATCGAAGAAAATGGAATATAGCCATCTTCCTGAATTATGAATTCAGATTGATTCAATATTTTCAGTTCAAAAATGAATACTTTCGAATCTAGTCGAAAACAAATTAATTAAATTAAACTAAACTAGACGAATTTTATTACAAATGCAAATAAACTAAATTAGTAACTTAACAAATTGATCCGAAACAAAACTATTTTTTTTATGCACATACCTAATAGGTTTCTCCTCTCTATTCAAAATCCTATTCTCAATTTTATTGTTATTATTATTAATAATATTGTTATTTTGGTTCTTCTCTATTCTATTCTTCTCCTCTCTTTTAAAAAAAAAAAAAGAAAAAACGGACTTTAGGTATTATTTTATTGTATTATTCATTCTGAATGTAGATTTTTTTTTTTTTTTAAGGCCTTCAGTTGCCATATGACCCATTTTATTTGGCAGGTAATGGGTGTTGATTTAAATATTCCTCCCTGCTACTACTGAAACATTTTTGAAAGCGCATATTCACAAACAGACTCCGGGGGGCAGCAGATGCTCTTCTGTTGTGAATTAGCACACCTCAACCTTTCATGACTGTTTAATAGTCCCTTTACCAATATTAAATTATCATATCGTTCTCTGCTGTTTTATTCCTAGGATTGTGGTCATTAAATTCAATTTTAATTAATAAAGATGTCTGCAACCTTGACGTCTATCCAGGAAAACAATGAGACCTTTGTTCTGGAAGATAAGCGGTCGGTTGTTGACGTAGAATATTGCAGAGTGAGTAATGCTAAGAACTTTGCAATAGATAAAACCCAAAAGGTTATATTCATTATTCGTTTTTGGGAGTATTGGGAGTGAAGAATAGACGATAAGCACAGCGCTGTCTGTTTTATAAGAGGAATCTAGCTGCCTGTGCCCAGGCCCCGGTACTATTGGGTGGGGTGAGGACAGGGTCTCCTGTTAAAGTAAGGATGGTGGGGAGGGAGGGGGGGCAATGGAGGCCTGTGGGCTGCCAGTGAAAGTAACCCATTGCTTTGCTATGCACGTGTAAGAAAGTGTTCTTTTGTACACTGTGAGGTTGTTTACATCCATGCCTAGTACCTACCACAGAGTTTTTGTTACAAACATACATACGCTGAATCGGGGACAAGGACCTCATCCCCACAACCCTGGCAAGGTGGTTGTGGGGGTCTGTGGGTAGGGGGCTTATCACAATGTGTAAGCCCCCTTTAACAAGTTGTACATAAAATGTACTTTTTATCTTTCAAAAAGTGTTTCCCAGTGCTAAACCTTTCATCCAACTTCTAAATGGCTGCATTTGTAAATTTCAAAAGCCAATATAAAGGAATAGTAGTGGTAAAAAAATAAAAAAAAATAAAGCACGTGTGGGTTTAACTAATCATTTTTTTTGTATAATTCTCCTTTAAGGGGGCGTGTCCTATGCCTACATACTTTTGCTAATAGGTGTCCCTCGTTCCCATCTCAAAAAGTTGGGGGGTAGGATTATATATTCATAGTCCACTCTTCCTTTAGCGAAGGCTCTGGCTCATTTGGTTACCTTCAGGCTAGCGCCATAGCCTGTGTGGAGAGGGCAACTTCATATGACCCCCACCATAACAGTACACATGCAAACCATTTGTGCTTAAAAGGGATGGTCCGAACATCCCCCTGGTTCGGTTTGCACCAGAACGTATAAACCCTATTAAAGTCTATGGGACACGAACATGAAAAATCAAAAGTGATCATTTTAAAGGCTTATATGCATGTTATTGCCATAAAAAGTGTTTGAGGACCTGGGTCCTGCCCAGGGGACATGTATCAATGCAAAAAAAAGCAAGAGCAGCGATTTTAATAATGCTTAAAGTGAAACAATAAAAATGAAATATTCCTTTAAATGTCGTGCCTGGGGGTCCCTTTAGTCTGCCTGTGAAGTGGCACATCCGTGTGATGTATAGAACAGTGCCGCAGCAAAATTACATTTCTAAAGTAAAGAATATCATTTAAACTTGCTCGTGGCTGTAATGTATTGCCGTATCCCGGCAATATGGATGAAAGTTCTATGAAAAAAAAATCAACGTGGGGAAACCATACCCCCCCCCCCCAGTCCATACCACGCCAAAAGTTTTCTTTTAAATAGCGTGTGGTCCCCCCAAAATCCATACCAGGCCCTTAGCATCTGGCATTGATTTTATGGGGAACTCCACGGCAAAATGTAAAAAACAATTGGCGTGGGGTCCTCCCCAAAATCCATACCAGACCCTTATCTGAGGAAGCAGCCTAGCAGGCCAGGAAAGGGGGCGCGAGCGGGCACCCACCCCCTCCTAAACCATACCAGCCCGCTTGCCCTCAACTGCTTTGAGGGTGCTTTGTTTTTTTTTGTGAAATGGTAGGGGTACGATTGGGTACCCCGTTACCAATTCACATAGGGGGGCCGGGATCTTGGGGTCCTCTTGTTAAAGGGGGCTTCCAGATTCTGATAAGCCTCCTGCCCGCATACCCCCACAACCACCGGGCAAGGGTTGTGGGGATTAAACCTGGTGTGGATTTTGGGGGGGACCCCCAAGCCATTTTTTTTCAATTTTTAGTTTGGGGTTCCCCTTAATATTCATACCAGACCCAAAGGGCCTGGTAATGTACTGGGGGGGGGGATCCTAGGCTCTTTTTTTTTTTTTTCAATGAGTTTTATCTATATTGCCGCGACCCGACAATTCATTACAGCCTCGGTCAGTTTTAAATGACAATTTTTCCTTTAGAAATGTAATTTTGCTGTGGTATTGTTCTAAACACGGGAAACATGCGCCACTTTACGGGCATACTATAGAGACCCCCAGGCACGATATTTAAAGGAATATTTCATTTTAATTGTTTCACTTTAAGCATTAAAAAAAATCACTGCTCCCGAAAAAAAACATCCGTTTTAAAAAAAAAAAATGTTTGCATTAATACATGTCTCCTGGGGCAGGACCCGGGTCCACAAACCCTTTTTATGACAATAACTTGCATATTAAAATGAGCACTTTTGATTTTTCATGTTAGTGTCCCATAGACTTTAACAGTGTTCCGACAGCTTTTGAATTTGCCCCGAACACTGCATATTGTTTGCTGTTCGCAGAACATCCAAACAACAAAGTTCGGCCCGAACTTTGGCCCATCCCTAAGGTTGGGGCCATTGCTGTTTGTACGGCTGAACTAATATTACCGAGCAGGCTACTCTGGACTAGGAGGGTCGGGTGCTACACACAGATGAAAAACCATCACCTATAGCTACTTGCTGATAGTAATTGCTCAAAAACGCAACAAATTATACAACAAAATAAGATTCACTGCAAAATGATATAGATCAGACAACATGATACATTAAGAAATTATATTCCAAGAAGTCCAAGAAGGTTGCCAAATATTTCCTAAGAGTTACTGTAGTCGAAGGTTTTCTTGACGGTTACTTGTGTTCTGCAAGTCCTGAAATTGTGACACAACTAAGAGGTTTAAAATTCTGCTTAAAATGCCTCCCAGTCCTTCTGGCTGGTATTAATAGTATCAATACAGACATGTATACATAAAATTACTTTTATCTGTTCATAAAAATTAGGTATGTGGATGTCTCGGTATTCGCACAGCCAATGGGGATAATCCCAAAGCAGAGAAGAAGGCACTTCTAATGCCCCATACACACGGTCGGATTTTCCGACGGGAAATGTCCTATCGGAAAATGTTGTCGAAAATTGTGTGGGCTCCATCGGACTTTTTCCGTCAGATTTTCAGACGACAAAGTTTTATCTCCTGCTCTCAAATTTTCCGACAACAAAGTCCTATCGGATTTTTTCCGATCGTGTGTAGCGAATTCCGACGGACAAAGTGCCACGCATGCTCAGATCACATTACAAGACCAAAGCTATTGGCTACTAGCCTCTACGTAGTCCCCTCGTACGCAACGAACGTCACCACGTTCAGAATGATCGGATTTTCCGACAACTTTGTCCGACCGTGTGTATGCAACACCAGTGTCGGACAAAATCCGACGGATTTTGTGGTCGGAATTTCCGACTGTGTGTACGGGGCATAAGTGCAGTAAAAAAAGCACTTTAATGTCAAGGAAGGGTTAAAAACACTTGCAAAATGGAAGTGAAATACAGGCTCATCAATGAATCCATAACTTCCAGCGGGATGCCTCCTGGTAGTAAAGACAGCTACAGGTGGAAGTTCCATCTGACCAGCGGTGGGAAACACTGTGGTTTTAATCCAAGATGGAGAACATGTCAGGGCCAGCATGGAATACAGGCAACCGAAAGTGGCGTCAGAGTGGGCAGGACATGTTTCGGAGCATGCCCAGTCGCTCCTTCTTCTTGGTTTGAGTTTGGCTCCGTTCACATCTCTGCGTATGGGGCCGCCAAAAGAAGCTCCTGTATTTTTTTTGGGCGACAAATTGTCAGCCGACGAATCGCGGGCAAATCGCGCCGCGTTTGGGGTGGAAATAAAATCAACAGGCAGCACACAGGCGTCCCACGATTTGCCGATATTGCGAGTCGCGGCGATCCCAACGGCAATTCGGAATGCCGAGATGTGAACGGAGCCTTAAGGCGTCAGCATACCAAGACATTTTGGACAATTTCATGCTCCCAACTTTGTGGGAACAATTTGGGGATGGCCCTTCCTGTTCCAACATGACTGCGCACCAGTGCAGAGCAAGGTCCATAAAAGTGGAAGTAAAGCTGATTTTAAACAAATGGCTGACAGGCGGGTATTCATGACCCTATTGGTCTCTTTTGCCATAAATGCATCCTTCTGCCTGTCAGCTGTCATGCTCACTGAGCCGCGCATGCGCAGCTCAGCGAACATTTATGGCCCGATCCGTGCTGCGGCAAAGGACTCCCGTGCGCATGCACGAAAGTGACGTCATTGCGGCCTGGCCTATCAAATGGGTGAAGGCACGGGACCCGGAAGATAGACTTTGAGAAGATGGAAGTGCCGGAGGCCCGGCGGATCGATCCCAGCACTGTGCTGCAGGACACCATATGACAGGTAAGTCTGCCATAATGTACTAATATGCTGTGCATACTAGCACATTATGGCATAACCCACCTGGAATTTTTTTTATAGCGGACTTTACTTCCACTTAAAGACGTGGATGAGTGAGTTTGGGGTGGAGGCACTTGACTGGCCTGCACAGAGTCCTCAAGTTCAATAGAACACCTTTGGGATCAATTAGAGCGGAGACTGCGAGCCAGGCCTTCTTGTCCACATCAGTTCCTGTCCCCAATTTTTCTTTCGCCCAGATACCCCCTCTACATTGCAATCTATACACAGCGTGTATGGAAGACCGTTACGCTGGGAGAACACCAGAGCGTGCCCACACAAACCCAGCATCAATGTATTAGCTCAATGTATATATATATATATATGTATTTATTTTTCCTCTCACTGCACAAGACTTTGTCTGCATTACCTCCGTTCTGACTAGGAAAATGCAGAGACAGGATGTTTTGTGCACCGGCCTCGCTTTACACACAACTCTGGAGCATCAGATAAGAGAGGTACAACTTCCTCTATGCTGGCCACTACACAACACCACCTGACCTGCCCCTTCCACACCGGATGTGACTACCAAGCAGCCGAGTGCTGGGGGAGAATTTCCCTCCCGCATTGTCTTAACAATATTATTACTCCAATTTACTATTTGCTTTATATACAGACCATGCATTACTATATGGTGAGCACAATGGCTTGGTGGTTGGTGCAGCACCCACGGCCTTGCAGCACTCATATTTGCCAACCACCAAAAAATGTACAGTGCCTTGAAAAAGTATTCCACATTTTCTCATGTTGCAACCAAAAAACGTAAATGGAATTTATTGGGATTTAATGTGATAGACCAACACAAAGTGGCACATAATTGTGAAGTGGAAAGAAAATGATAAATGGTTTTACCGTATATACTCGAATATAAGCCGAGATTTTCAGCCCATTTTTTAGGGCTGAAAGTCCCCCCCTCGGCTTATATTCGAGTCACCGCCATCTGCCTACATGAACAGCTTGTCATGTAGACAGACGGCAGTTTTAAAAAGCCGCGCCGCCTCCTCCCGCCCGTCCGTGATAGGTGGACACTAATTTTCCCAGCAGTACAGTGTTCCGCCTATCATGGATGTCCTGTCATTCTCATCTCATGGATGAGGATGAGAGGACGTCCGTGATAGGCAGAACACTGCACACTGACTGCTGGGAAAACAGCGTTCCTCCTATCACGGACGAGGAGGAGGAGGAGGTGCGGCTTTTTAATTTTACAATGGCGCCTTACACACTGACAGAGCGGGGACAGAACGAAGACCGATGGCAGAGGGCACAGGACGGAGGGCACAGGACCCGCAGATCGGCACAGGTAGGCTGCAATGGGGACACGGGGGGGTCTGTACAGGGGACAGGCAGCTGCAGATGGGCATTGCTGACCCTCTTTTCCACTTACAGTACACTTACAGCTGCTGCATTTTGTACCCTCGGCTTATACACGGGTCAATGCAGTTTTCCCATTTTTTGTGGTGAATTAGGGGCCTCGGCTTATACTCGGGACGGCCTATACTCGAGTATATACGGTACATTTTTTTTTTACAAATAAATATGCATGCATTCCTGTGGGATCCCGGTGTGAACCGGCCCTAAAAGATCCAGCAGGATGAATTCTGATTGATTGCTATTAAAGTGGTGGGACACCCTGAAAAACAAAACTAGATAAAAATGTTAGTACAAATTTTAAAATGGAAAAAAAAAAAAAAAAATTTTAATTTTTTTTTTACTTACCAGAAATGGCTGTTGCTAGGCAGATCGTCCTAATCTGCCTCTTCTTGCTCCGCGGTGATGTTCTCTCCTCTGCTCCGAGCGCCGGTCTTCTAGTGAATGGGGCGCGGTGTGTTATGGGAACTATGTCCCACAACACATCGCGTTCCCCATTCACAAATTCGACTCGCGCATGCACAAGCGCCGACTCACGCATGCGCAGTAGGAAACGGGCAGCGAGCGCTGCCCGTTTCCCTTACTGAGGATGGCGGCGCTGGAACCGGATCGCCGAGGGACATCTCGGCCTCCACGACGCTGGGAGGGTAAGTGTACTTATTAAAAGTCAGCAGCTACTTTTTTTTTTAGCTGGTGACTTTTAAAAAAAATGTATATAGGTGAAACACTGCTTTAAGTAGCATGCTTTGCTTTTCAATTTACAGAATAAGTCCCTGATTGGAGTGACTGATATGCAGGGCCGTCTTTAAGGCAGGGCAAAAGGGGCAGCTGCCCTGGGCCCTGTCATTGTTGTAGGGCCCAAAGCAGCTGCCTCATACTTGCCAACTATCCCAGTTTAAATTCCCTCGTCCTTTGAAGTTTAAGGCCGCATACACACCAGCGGACTTTTCAATGGACTAGGTCCGATGGTCTTTCCGACGGACTTTCGAAGGAGTTCCGACAAACTTTTCGAATGAACGGACTTGGCCACACACAATCACACTAAATTCTGACGGATTTGAATGTGATGACGTACGACCGGACTAGAGTAAGGAAGTTCATAGCCAGTAGCCAATAGCTGTCCTAGCGTCGTCGTTTGTCCGTCGGACTAGCACACAGACGAGCGGATTTTTCGATAGTAACTGGGTCCAGCGGATTTACGGCGGGAAAATTTAAGACATTATTCTATTTCTAATGTCGGTCGGATTTTTCGACAGCAAAAGTCCGATGGAGCCCACACACGATCGAATTGTCCGACGGATTCGTTCCGTCGAACCTTTGCTGTCGAAAAGTCCTCTCGTGTGTACGCGACATTAGTCCTGTGCTGTGTCCCGATATCTCAGTGTGAAGTGCTGCTACTAATGCTGCCCAGCTCTGCCCTATTGTTGTGTACAGATGACTCACCTGCAGACCCTGTGTTTACATGTAAATAACTGGCATTCCTATGTAAAATAGCGGCGGCATTACTAAGTAAATAGCTGCGTCCGGCGGCATTGATATGTAAATAAAGGCCCCCTTCATATGTATATCATGCCCCCCTGCAGTGAAGAGATGATGTGCTGTAACATCTAGTAACCAATCAGTGAGCAGTATTACTGTACAGTAATCTCTAGCAACCAATTAACAAGCAGATATAATTTGCTGTAACCTCTAGCAACTAGTCAGTGAGCCGTAATGTGTGCTGTAACCTCTAGCAACTAATCAGTGAGCTGTAATGTAACCTCTAGCAACTAATCAGTGAGCTGTAATGTGTGCTGTAACCTCTAGCAACCAATCAGTGAGCAGTATTACTGTACAGTAATCTCTAGCAACCAATTAACAAGCAGATATCATTTGCTGTAACCTGTAGCAACTAATCAGTGATCTGTAATGTGCGCTGTAACCTCTAGCAACTAATCAGTGAGCTGTAATGTGTGCTGTAACCTCTAGCAACCAATCAGTGAGCAGTATTACTGTACAGTAATCTCTAGCAACCAATTAACAAGCAGATATCATTTGCTGTAACCTCTAGCAACTAATCAGTTATCTGTAATGTGTGCTGTAACCTCTAGCAACTAATCAGTGAGCTGTAATGTGTGCTGTAACCTCTAGCAACCAATCAGTGAGCAGTATTACTGTACAGTAATCTCTAGCAACCAATTAACAAGCAGATATCATTTGCTGTAACCTCTAGCAACTAATCAGTGAGCTGTAATGTGTGCTGTAACCTCTAGCAACTAATCAGTGATCTGTAATGTGTGCTGTAACCTCTAGCAACTAATCAGTGAGCTGCAATGTGTGCTGTAACCTCTAGCAACCAATCAGTGAGCAGTATTACTGTACAGTAATCTCTAGCAACCAATTAACAAGCAGATATCATTTTCTGTAACCTCTAGCAACTAATCAGTGAGCCGTAATGTGTGCTGTAACCTCTAGCAACCAGTCAGTAAGCAGAAATGAAATGCTGTAACCGCTGGCAACCAATCGCTGCCTGATCTTATACAGTATTTATCGTATATGTCTCAGAGCAGGTGGAGAGTGAAATTGCATGGGGGGGGGGGGGGCACGGAAATTTTTGCCCAGGGTCCAATCAATATTAAAGGCGGCCCTGCTGATATGTTTGTAGAAGGATCGTTCATACGAGATCAGATCATGGATGCACGTCCGACATCTAGGAAGCGCCATTACCGTGTATGGCCACCCCTCACCGTTATCTAGTGCCGCTGGTAGAAGAGAATATGAAAGTCAGAGCATTGTAAGCAGTGACAGATGTGCATATTTCAGAGGAGAAATTATTAGGTCAGTGGTCCTGCGTCTAAAAGCCTCCAATGCTGTTTTCCCAGCTGTTAAGTTCCAGCGTTTTAAATGCATTTTGGGGTTTTGTAGTTCTAATCTCTCTTACTGGGCAGATTATAGAAATCCAGCGACCGTCTCACACTAGACACAGAGCAGCTTCAAGAACAACCTTCTGTAAAGGGAACAGAGTTACATAGTAGGTGAGGTTGAAAAAAGACACAAGTCCATCAAGTCCAACCTATGTGTGTGATTATATGTCAGTATTACATTGTATATCCCTGTATGTTGCGGTCCTTCAGGTGCTTATCTAATCGTTTTTTGAAACTATCGATACTCCCCGCTGAGACCACCGCCTGTGGAAGGGAATTCCACATCCTTGCCGCTCTTAAAGCTTATATGAGACTTTAATGACTGTGTCACACTTACTGTGTCCGGTGCTAGGCCACCATCGCTTTCAGGTTTTACCGAGAGCACCAATGCCACCAACCAATCAGGACACAGCTCTAAATTCAAGTGCATTTTAACCACTTCAGCCCCGGAAGATTTTACCCCCTTCCTGACCAGAGCACTTTTTGCGATTCGACACTGCGTCGCTTTAACTGACAATTGCGCGGCTGTGCACCCAAACAAAATTTACCTTTTTTTCCCCCCACAAATAGAGCTTTCTTTTGGTGGTATTTGATTACCCCTGCATTTTTTTTTTTTTTGCGATATAAACAAAAAAAGAGCGTCAATTTTGAAAAAAAAAAACATTATTTTTTACTTTTTGCTATAATAAATATCCCAAAAAAATATATAAAAAAATAATTTTTTCCTCAGTTTAGGCCGATACGTATTCTACATATTTTTGGTAAAATAAAATTGCAATAAGCGTATATTGAGTGGTTTGCGCAAAAGTTATAGCGTCGACAAAATAGGGGATCGTTTTATGGCATTTTTATTGTATATTAATCATTTTTTTTTATTAGTAATGGCGGCGATCTGCAATTTTTATCGGGACTGCGACATTATGGTGGACACATCGGACACTTTTGACACTGTTTTGGGACCAGTCACATTTATACAGCGATCAGTGCTATAAAAATGCACTGATTACTGTGTAAATGACATTGGTAGGGAAAGGGGTTAAACACTAGGGGGCGATCAAGGGGTTAAGTCTGTCCTAGGGAGGTGTTCTAACTGTGGGGGGGGATGGGCTACCACTGACAAGACAGCGATCACTGCTCCCGATGACAGGGAGCAGTGATCCCTGTCATGTCACTAGGCAGAACGGGGAAATGCCTTGTTTACATAGGCATCTACCCATTCTGTGGCTCTGTGACACGATCGCAGGACACCGGCGGACATCGAGTTGGCAGGACCCGCGGGCACGGTCATGCTGTACGCGGCGCGTGCCTGCTAGCCCCGCCAATTAAAGGGGACATACAGGTACGCCCATTTGCCCACCGCTGCCATTGTGCCGACGTATATCGGCGTGCAGCAGTCGGCAAGTGGTTAAGTTGCAAACAAACCCATGGTTTGGTGTTTGGGCAACACATTGCTACACTTCTGCTGAGCCCCCCTTCTGCTAGGTACTCCCGGGGGCTCCGCTAGGTAATTATGGTTCATGGGTGCACTGGAGGACACAGGATGCTCTGAACTAGAGCCATGGTACCACAGAGGGAACAATGGCCCCTGTGCACTTGTGACTCCAGTGCAGAGCATCATGCATCTTCTGGTGACCCCTGTGCATCTTTGATTCCATTGCAGAGAACCTTGTGTCTTCCAGTGGCCCCTGTGCACCTGTAACTTTAGTACAGAGTATCCTGTGTCATCCAGTGGCCCCTGTGCATCTGTAACTTCAGTACAGAGTATCCTGTGTCATCCAGTGGCCCCTGTGCATCTGTAACTTCAGTACAGAGTATCCTGTGTCATCCAGTGGCCCCTGTGCATCTGTAACTTCAGTACAGAGTATCCTGTGTCATCCAGTGGCCCCTGTGCACCCGAGGCCCACTGCAGAGCATCCTGTGTCTTTCAGTGTTTCCTGTGCGACTGTGACTCCAATAAAGAGTGTGACAGACCCAACTAAGCAGGGGCTTTTGGAGGGGACTGCAGGGTAGTCTCTTGCCTACTGCCTATGGGCCCTGGCATTTGAGGGGACTCTATTCTTTGGGAGGTGTGTGCCTGGGGGACCACTGGAGCAGTTTTACTTCAGATTCCATGTCTCTCCGAAAACCACAGACTCTGAGCACCGGAGGTCCCGGATACAGATTTGGGGCCTCTATGCCCAAATCAGCATTCACTGCTTCAACCCCCCTCCTAGACACAGCAGATGTTAATATAATCAGCTCAAAACAACCTGATGCTGGGGTCTCCTGCTATAATCTGTTTACCAAGGGGTCTTTCTCTCATGGTATAATTTCCCCATTCTGTGTCTCCTACATGTGAATTCCAATTGTTGATTGAGTCACCTATTGTTTCTGTCTGTCTGTTAAGACTTTTAGAGATTCGGACAGCCCTAGGTCTTACTTACTGGGTCTTACTGGGGAACTGGTACCGAATGGTCTGGGCCAGTGTTTCCCAACTCCAGTCCTCAAGGCGCCCCAACAGGTCATGTTTTCAGGCTATCCATTATTTTGCACAGGTGATTTGATCAGTTTCACTGCCTAATTACCACAGCCACATCATCTGAGGGAAATCCTGAAAACATGACCTGTTGGGGCGCCTTGAGGACTGGAGTTGAGAAACACTGGTCTGGGCACCTAGGCTTGTTTAAGTGACTAATGGTTGATTACCATAAATATAAATAGTATGTTAATATTATCACCGGATCTTATGTGGTATGTATTCTGTGTGAATTTACAATAAAGTCAGTTCCAGTTTGCACCTAAGCTAGTGTTGTCTAGATCCTAGGTGCAATATTCCGCTATAATATCTGGTTCCTGGTTCCAGACAGTAGGAAGCTGTATATCTTGATGGATGCACCTAAGAGGAGTGCCAAGTGGTCCGTCACAAAGAGCATCTTGTGTCTTCCAGTGGGCCCCGTGCACCTGAGGCTCCATGCAGAGCATCCTGTGTCTTCCAGTGGGCCCTTTGCACCTGAGGCTCCATGCAGAGCATCCTGTGTCTTCCAGTGGGCCCTGTGCACCTGAGTCTTCATGCGGAGCATCCTGTGTCTTCCAGTGGGCCCTGTGCACCTGAGGCTCAATGCAGAGCATCCTGTGTCTTCCAGTGGGCCCTTTGCACCTGAGGCTCCATGCAGAGCATCCTGTGTCTTCCAGTGGGCCCTTTGCACCTGAGGCTCCATGCAGAGCATCCTGTGTCTTCCAGTGGGCCCTTTGCACCTGAGGCTCCATGCAGAGCATCCTGTGTCTTCCAGTGGGCCCTTTGCACCTGAGGCTCCATGCAGAGCATCCTGTGTCTTCCAGTGGGCCCTTTGCACCTGAGACTCCATGCAGAGCATCCTGTGTCTTCCAGTGGGCCCTTTGCACCTGAGGCTCCATGCAGAGCATCCTGTGTCTTCCAGTGGGCCCTTTGCACCTGAGACTCCATGCAGAGCATCCTGTGTCTTCCAGTGGGCCCTTTGCACCTGAGGCTCCATGCAGAGCATCCTGTGTCTTCCAGTGGGCCCTTTGCACCTGAGGCTCCATGCAGAGCATCCTGTGTCTTCCAGTGGGCCCTGTGCACCTGAGTCTTCATGCGGAGCATCCTGTGTCTTCCAGTGGGCCCTGTGCACCTGAGGCTCAATGCAGAGCATCCTGTGTCTTCCAGTGGGCCCTTTGCACCTGAGGCTCCATGCAGAGCATCCTGTGTCTTCCAGTGGGCCCTTTGCACCTGAGGCTCCATGCAGAGCATCCTGTGTCTTCCAGTGGGCCCTTTGCACCTGAGGCTCCATGCAGAGCATCCTGTGTCTTCCAGTGGGCCCTGTGCACCTGAGGCTCCATGCGGAGCATCCTGTGTCTTCCAGTGGGCCCTGTGCACCTGAGGCTCAATGCAGAGCATCCTGTGGCTTCCAGTGGGCCCTTTGCACCTGAGGCTCCATGCAGAGCATCCTGTGTCTTCCAGTGGGCCCTGTGCACCTGAGGCTCCATGCAGAGCATCCTGTGTCTTCCAGTGGGCCCTTTGCACCTGAGGCTCCATGCAGAGCATCCTGTGTCTTCCAGTGGGCCCTGTGCACCTGAGTCTTCATGCGGAGCATCCTGTGTCTTCCAGTGGGCCCTGTGCACCTGAGGCTCAATGCAGAGCATCCTGTGTCTTCCAGTGGGCCCTTTGCCCCTAAGGCTCCATGCAGAGCATCCTGTGTCTTCCAGTGGGCCCTTTGCACCTGAGGCTCCATGCAGAGCATCCTGTGTCTTCCAGTGGGCCCTTTGCCCCTAAGGCTCCATGCAGAGCATCCTGTGTCTTCCAGTGGGCCCTTTGCACCTGAGGCTCCATGCAGAGCATCCTGTGTCTTCCAGTGGGCCCTGTGCACTTGTGAGTCTAGTACAGAGCATCCTGTGTCTTCCACTGGTCCCTGTGCTCCCATGACTCCCGTGCAGAGCTTTCTGTGTCTTCTAGCGATTGCTGTGCACTTAGGTCTCCATGCGATCTCTAGTATGTTGTACAGTTGCCTGTCTTACTACATTCACTGTCATTACCCTCTGCTACCTCTTTACCCTCAGGTACACTGCTATCACCCAGACTGTCCTTCTCTCAATGGATACGGATCCCTGTACATGACAGATCAGGTTTACATTATCTTTAGGCCCTGATGAAGAAGACTCTAAACCCCAGAGACATGTTGGCTTGTAAACAGCTACTACACTATATTGCCAAAAGTATTGGGACACCTGCCTTTACACGCACATGAATGTTAGCGGCATCCCAGTCTTAGTCCGTAGGGTTCAATATTGAGTTGGACCACCCTTTGCAGCTATAACAGCTTCTTCGATCTTCCAGAAGCGCATTTGGGAGGTCAGACACTGATGTTGGATGAGAAGGCCTGGCTTGCAGTCTCCGCTCTAATATATCCCAAAGGTGTTCTATCGGGTTGAGGTCAGGACTCTGTGCAGGCCAGTCAAGCTCCTCCACCCAAAAATCACTCATCCATCCATGTCTTTATGGACCTTGTTTTGTGCACTGTCATGTTGAAACAGGAAGGGACCATCCCCAAACTTTTACAACAAAGTTGGGAGCACGAAATTGTCCAAAATTGTCGTATTTTCGTAGATTTAGTTACATTCGTACTTTCGTTAGCCCAACCCCTGAAAAACAACCCCACACCATAATCCCCCCTCCACCAAATTATTGGACCAGTGCACAAAGACATAAAGACATGGATGAGAGAGATTTGGGTGGAGGAACTTGACTGGCCTGCACCTCAACCCAATAGAACACCTTTGGGATGAATTAGAATGGAGGCTGCAAGCCAGTGGTCCCTGTGCTCCCATGACTCCAGTGCAGAGATTTCTGTGTCTTTGAGCGATTGCTGTGCACTTAGGTCTCCCCAGACTATCCTTCTCTCAATGGATACGGATCCCTATACATGACAGATCAGGTTTACATTATCTTTAGGCCCTGGTGAAGAAGACTCTAAATCCCAGAGACATGTTGGCTTGTAAACAGCTACTACATTATATTGCCAAAAGTATTGGGACGCCCGCCAGTTGTTCAGGAACTACAATTCCCCTCCTGCCCAGTCATGTCTGTGAGTGTCAGAGTTTTACAATACCTCATGGGATGTGTAGTTGCGCAACAGCTGAAGGGCTGTAGTTTGAGGATGCTTGGTCAAAACATTCTTATAAACACACTCCTAAACCTTGTGGACGCCTTCCCAGAAGAGTTGAAGTTGTTATAGCTGCAAAGGGTGGGCCAACTCAATATTGAACCCAACGGACTAAGACTGGGATGCCATTAGCCACTTCATCCCCGGACCAATTGGCAGCCAAAGGACCAGGCCCCTTTTTGCGATTCCGTACTTTCGTAACATTGTTTTCGTAGATTCGTAAACAAAATTGGCGTCGTTTTTTTCCCACGAATAGAGCTTTTTTTTTGGTAATTTGAAAATAAACAAAATTAAAAAATAATACATTTTAAGAGGCACGGAAAATTACGAAAAAAAAAATTTTTTTTACGAATGTACGAATTATTTCGTTCAATCCATTCGAAGCAAAATAAGCAGCGCCATTGTAAGGGACATGGAAAATTACCAATTCAACAAAAAAAAAAAAGATACGAATGTACGAATTTTTTCGTTCATTTTGATTTTCGTTTTTCGGATTATCTTCTTTCGTAGTTTCGTTGTTTCTAATTTGGTTATTTCGGATTTTCGTTTTTTGTTTTTTGTATTCGTTCGATTTGAACGACACTGGCAGTGAACGTTAACCACTAGGGGGAGGGGATTTGGGCTGTGACGT
This sequence comes from Lithobates sylvaticus, assembly GCA_028564925.1. Lineage (NCBI taxonomy): Eukaryota > Metazoa > Chordata > Amphibia > Anura > Ranidae > Lithobates > Lithobates sylvaticus. Next base: position 214,431,141 of record CM053034.1, on the reverse strand, counting down.
GTGTGTGTTTTTTTACATTAGGGGGCGTGGCTGACGTCTGACGTCATTGATCGGCTTTTCCGATAACGAATGAACGAATATAACGGAAAAAAAACGAAACGAATTGCACATGTCTAGTACCAATAATAAACCATATTTGGCCTTTCCTCTTCCTATAAGGTTATTAGGGGTGTCTGGGTCCCCCTCGGGTATCAGAACAGGAAGTGAAGGGGCATCTTTTACAACGGGGACACCTCATTAAAACTGAACAAAAATTGCAGCTCCTTCTCATTCTATCCAACAACAATCAAATGCTTTGACCAGCATTTCATGTTAAAACAATTCCAATAGTCGTTCTTCTCTTGTACTTCCCGATTTTCTCAAGTGTTTTTGCAAACACCGAGAGCGATCAGCAGGTGCGTATAATGCGATTGTCAAATATTTTATCTCCCCAAAACTTCCGGCCTTTGAAGTGTTCAGTGGAGTCACGTAGCTGTGCCTGAGATCAAACAGATTTTTACAGCAAATGAATACATAAAAAAAAAATACTTTACAGAGATTTACAAACCCCTCCCCTGAGTCGCCTCCTCGCCGAACGTCTTTTATCTTCCTTCCCATTCTCATATGAACTTCACACACAACTCCGATACCAACGTCTTTCATACACAGCGCTCCTAATTGCTTTTCTTTTTTTATATGTTGAGGATGAAAAGAATGTTTTGGCTCCTCATAAACAGACCTGATCCGGGTTACGTTCGGTAAAAGCGAGCTTCAAATTATTACAGATGGAGACACGTCACCCCGTCATCTTTAATGTCCGGGAGGAGCCACGCGTCTCCTAAATACCTGGAATAGTCATTGATGTCAGGATTTAGAGTGTCTAACAGGTCGCTCCACTATAATCGGACTTAGTTTTGGTGGCAGATATGTAATAACTTGTCACAGTAGAGCAGACCTCACATAAGATAGACAGTCATTGTTAACGTTCAGTGCATGCTAATGAAATACCTTAATAAGGAAAATACAGCATTATGGCCACTAGATGGAGCTCACAATGATAAAGAAGGCTAGTCAGTATAAAGAGGAAAGGATCGCTGCCACTCCCAACCAGCCCCGGGGAATAAACAATAAGGAGCAGCTTCAGGAGAAGACATGGCCGCCCCTTATCTTTTATTCACCCCGGGCTGGTTGGGAGTAGCGGCGATCCTTTCCTCTTTACACTGACCAGCCTTCTGGATTGGTATCAGGACAAGCCTGCAGCCCATGTTCTGGAACACGGGGATTAGACATGTGTAGAACGAATGCAGAACAAAGCATGTGTTTCCGATTCGTTATTTACATCAATTCGTTTAATTCGTTTTCAGGATTCGCTTAATTTATTGGAACTCAATTTGACCGAATTTAGAAAATTGGAATTCCATTCGAAATCAATTCTAAATAGAATTTATTCTATTCTAAATTAGAATTTTGGAAGATGGATATATATTGTTATATTTTTTTTTTCTATTATATTCTTTTATTTTATTTTCAATTGTATACTATTTAATTTTTTTCCATTCTGAAATTAGATTCTATTCTAAATTAGAATTTTGGAAGATGGTTATAGTCTTTCTATTCCATTCTATCCTATAGTTTTTTTTTCTATTCTATTCTAATCAAATTTATTGTATTCGAAATTCAAATTTCAGAAGATGGTTATATTATTATATTCTTTCTATTCTATTTAATTCTTTTATTTTAAATTCTATACTATTTTATTTTTTTCCATTCTGTTTGAATTTATTCTTTTCTAAATTAGAAATTTGGAAGATGGTTATTCTATTCCATTCTATTGTATTGTTTTTTTTCTATTCTAATCTATTCTTTTCTATTCAAATTTATTCTGTTCAAAATTCAAATTTCAGAAGATGGTTATATTGTTATATTCTTTCTATTCTAGTCTTTTTTTCTATTCTATTCTTTTATTTTATTTTCAATTCTATTCCATAAATTTTTGGTTATATTCTTTCTATTCCATTCCATTGTTTTTTCTATTCTATTTTTATCTATTCTTTTCTATTCAAAATTCAAATTTCAGAAGATGGTTATATTGTTGTATTCTCTTCTATTATTTTTTCTATTCTATTCTATTTTATTTTCAATTCTATTCTATTTAATTTTTTCCATTCTATTCAAATTTATTCTATTCTAAATTAGAATTTTGGAAGATGGTTATAATCTTTCTATTCCATTCTATTCTATTGTTTTTTTTTTTTTCCATTATATTCTATTGTTTTTTTTCTTTCTTATATATTCTTTTCTATTCAAATTTAATTTAATTCGAAATTCTAATTTCAGAAGATTGTTATATTGTTACATTCTTTCTATTCTATTTTTCTATTCTATTCTTTTCTATTATTTTCAATTCTATTCTAGTCTTTTTTATTCTATTCAAATTTGAATTCTAGAAGATGGTCATAGTCAATTTTTTTCTCTATGATTTTTTTTTTCTATTCCATTTTAATAATTTTTTTTCTATTCAAAATTAGAATTTTGGAAGAAGGTTATATTCTATTTAATTGTTTTTTTTTCTATTCTATTTTAATTCAAATTTATTCTATTTGATATTCAAATTTCAGGAGATGGTTACAATCTTTCTATTTTATTATATTCTACTTTTTATTTTATTGTATTCTGTTCTTTTATTTTCTATTCTATTTTGTTCTGTTTTACGCTATTATATTCTATTCTTTTATATTCTATTTTGTTCCTTTATTTTTTATTCTATCCCTTCATTTTTTATTCCATTTATTTCCATTCTTTTATATTGTAATCTGTTCTGTTTTACTCTATTATATTTATTATTTTAGTTTATTTTCTATTCCTTTATTTTCTATTCAATTTTATTCTCTTTTGAATATTGTGATGATGTCTACCACGTGAAAAAATTACAGGAATATGGTAAAAAACTAAAAAGTCTGGTGACAATGTACGTGGGTTAATATTTTGGGAACATCAGTAGGACAGTAGGCATCAACGAAGGTCAACAGATAAGGGAATCTGGTGAGGAGACTGCCACCAATTCTATGAAGGCTTCCCGGAAAGGTTGGACTTGAAGGGGCATATACCTCTCAAGTCGAACAGGCTTGTGGTGCCAAACACCATTGGTGATGGGGAACCTGCGACAATCTGGATAGCTTCGGTCACACTAAAACTTGGTACGGCATAGGTCACCAGTATGTATTCAAACAGACATCAAAGTATGGTGCAGCCGATGGGGAGGACACCCAAGGAGATTAAAATCAGCGCACGCGATAAAACCAAAATGAGAAAGAAGGTTCCACATAGTGTGATAACGTTTCAAATCATTTAATTCAAAAAGGTAAAAAAAGTTGGACAATCGAATGGCGATCAACAGTTAATATCATAAGATGGCACAATGGTGATGGCAGCACTTCACCCGACGCGTTTCGTCTGATTAGACTGGGGTATAAGTGACAGCCATCACCAGTGTGCTTTTATAGATAATGTGGCTCCAAATTGAATCGCCACCTACTGGAAGTTCCGGTCGGGTAGACGTCACTTCCGGTCTGGAGCAAAGATAAATATCTTAAAATGCCTAATAGTAACAGGTAATATTGACCTATATATCGCTTAAGTAGAAAAATATATGAACCGCACTGCTATGTGGGTGCTAACCGGCCACAACACCAAAGTGCGGAATAAACAAAGCCGCGATGTTGGACAAAACAGTACGTCGTCAGTTCCGGTTAAAACTGGAAGTTGGCGCGCCACAAGCCTCACTTCGAGTGGACGCCAACGTCACTTCCGGATGAAAACCGGAAATAAAGGCGCCTCAAACCTCGTTCGGAATAGTGGTTGTGTATTCTAGCCGTTTGCCTGGAGTTCAACTTAATTCTTCCTCATGCTATCATAAATGGAGTAATGATATAAGTTTTTCACAGAGAATACCTTGTTATTTGTATTTTGTAAAATTCTGGTTGAATACCATATTAACCACTACAATACAGGGCACTTTTGCCCCTTCCTTCCCAGACCAATTTTCAGCTTTCAGCGCTCTCGCACTTTCAATGACAATTGCGCGGTCATGCAATGCTGTACCCAAATGAAATTTTTATCATTTTGTTTGCACAAATAGAGCTTTAGTTTGGTGGTATTTATTCACGACTCCGTTTTTTATTTTTTGCGATAGAAGCGAAAAAATTGCGGAAATTTTGAAAAAAAAACTATTTTCTCCTTTCTTTTTTAAAAAAAATAAAACTATTTTCTCCTTTCATTTTTTAAACGAAATCCAATAAAATCTAATTTTGTCATAAATTTAAGCCCAAAATGTATTCTGCTACATGTTTGTGGTAAAAAAAATTCCGTTAAGTGTATAATAATTGGTTCGCGTGTCCGGGTGACACGAGCGCATCGGGATCGCGCCGCTGCACGGGCACATGCGCGATCCCGTTACTTCTTAAGGACATTCCGGAACGTCCGATCAGAAGTAGACGGCTCCCACCCGGCCGTATATATACAGTGGCCGGGTGGGAAGTAGTTCAATAAAAGAGTAAACCTTCACCACAACCTTCCTTGAGGACTGCAGATACAAAAAGAAGGCTGGGACAGCTCATGTTAGGGTTCTCTATGAGATGCAGTGCCTTGAAAAAGTATTTATACCCCTTTAAATTTTCCACATTTTGTCATGTTACAACCAAAAACTTAAAAATGTATTTTATTGGCATTTTATGTGATAGACCAACACACACTGGCACATAATTGTGAAGTGGAAGGAAAAGGATAAATGTTTTTCAACATTTTTTTTACAAATAAATATGTGAAAAGTGTGGGGGACATTTATATTCAGCCCCCCTAGTGAAACCAATTGCCTTCAGAAGTCACCTAAAGTGTGTAATTTAATCTCAGTATAAATACAGATGTTCTGTGAAGCCCTCAGAGGTTTGTTAGAGAACCTTAGTGAACAAACAGCATCATGAAGGCCAAGGAACACACCAGACAGGTCAGGGATAAAGTTGTGGAGAAGTATAAAGCAGGGTTAGGTTATAAAAAAAATATTTCGAGCTTTGAACATCTCACTGAGCTCTGTTCAATCCATCATCCCAAAATGGAAAGAGTATGGCACAACTGCAAACCTACCAAGACATGGCCGTCCACCTAAACTGACCGGCCGGGCAAGGAGAGCATTAATCAGAGAAGCAGCCAAGAGGCCCATGGGAACTCTGGAGGAGCTGCAGAGATCCACAGCTCAGGGGGGAGAATCTGTCCACAGGACAACTATTAGTCGTGCCCTCCACAAATCTGACCTTTATGGAAGAGTGGCAAGAAGAAAACCATTGTTGAATAAAAGCCATAAGAAGTCCTGTCTACAGTTTGCAAGAAGCCATGTGGGGGACACAGCAAACATGTGGAAGAAGGTGCTCTGGTCAGATGAGACCAAAATTTAACTTTTTGGCTTAAAAGCAAAACACTACGTGTGGTGGAAAACTAACACTGCACATCACCCTGAACACACCATCCCCACCGTGAAACATGGTGGTGGCAGCATCATGTTGTGGGGATGCTTTTCTTCAGCAGGGACAGGGAAGCTGATCAGAGTTGATGGGAAGATGAATGGAGCCAAATACAGGGCAATCTTAGAAAAAAACCTGTTAGAGTCTGCAAAAGACTTGAGACTGGGGGCGGAGGTTCACCTTCCAGCAGAGCAACGACCCTAAACATACAGCCAGAGCTACAATGGAATGGTTTAGATCAAAGCATATTCATGTGTTAGAATGGCCCAGTCACAGTCCAGACCTAAATCCAATGGAGAATCTGTGGCAAGACTTGAAAATTTCTGATCACAGACGCTCTCCATCCAATCTGACAGAGCTTGAGATATTTTGCAAAGAAGAAATGGGCAAAAATGTCCCTCTCTAGATGTGCAAAGCTGGTAGAGACATCCCCAAAAAGACTTGCAGCTGTAATTGCAGTGAAAGGAGGTTCTACAAAGTATTGACTCTGGGGGGCGCTATACAAATGTACCCCACACTTTCATATTTGTAAAAAATGTTGAAAAACATTTATCATTTTCATTCCACTTCACAACTATGTGCCACTTTGTGTTGATCTAGCACATAAAATCCCAATAAAATACAATTACGTTTTTGGTTGTAACATGACAAAATGTGGAAAATGTCAAGGGTATGAATACTTTTTCAAGACACTGTATAAAAAGCCATTAATGGCTCTATGTATTAAAAAAAAAAAAAAAAAAATTGCTATGCAATTATCTCACAATCAACTGTCACAAATAAACCCTGTAATGTGTCTAATGTGCTTATTTCCTATTATCATCAGCTCCATCTAGTGGCCACAGCTTTTATTACTTTTTTTTTTTATATTATTTTTGCCCAGACCTATAAGGCACCCTGAAACGACATATAATAACCTTAACTGAGATGCCACTTTAGCATGCCTTTCACCTACTTTAGGATGGCTTACGTGCTCCTGCAGCTTTATAAATCAGGGTTTATGTGGCTTACTTGGTTTTAATTTCAGCTGTTCAGAAGAGATGCTAACTGCAATTCCTACAGATTACCACTAGAAGGAGAAACTTCTAATATTTAAAAGCCCTTTATCAGTATTGAGGATGTCATGGGTCTCACAGGCCTGATATCTGTCCCTATTGCAGACAAAAATAAACCACATGCTGACTTTAAATAAATATAATTTATTTGCTCTTCCAGTTCACATCACACTTCCGCACACATAGAAACATAAAAATATTATTTCAAGCTTTGTCTGGAAAGTAGCACCGCCTTATACAGGAGAGCAGTATACACAGGCTTGTCACAAGGCTCCTCCCCCATCGCTATCCTTGGGAGATCAGGAAATGTTGGACTTTGTCACTTCGCCCATTCAGTTCCCCTCCAACCCTTTTACATTCACCTTCACTGTGCTCCCCCCAATCTTCTCCACTGGAGCCCCCGGGGCAAACCCCCACATCAACTCCACCTTGAAGGGTGTCAGAGCTTACACAGCGTGTGCGGCATCATCAGGACTCGGTCTGAGCACTGCACTCTGGGAGGTGGTCACATGCCCCTCCAATGCCACCAAGGATCAAGCTCAATGTATTTCCAAAGGGTTTCCACGGAATGACGGGAGAGTGCAGCATAGGTGAGTATTGGTCGAGCTTTGGGGTAGAGTTGCCTCAAGGCTCTAGCCTCAGGCTTTCAAGCTGCACAAGGGCCCTTTGGGACTTAGGGGCCCATATGTATTCTGTGTAGGTTGGACATAGCCCTAGATGTTGCTCACTTCTAGGGCATGTTGCCAGAGACCTTCTTCACAATGCCCCAACTGTTCTCTTGGATTGTAATACTCCAAGGGGCAGTGAGCATTTTCTTCAGTTCCCGGTGTCCTGTCAGATTGTGTCCCCCCATCGGATTCTGTCCGCTGTGTACTGCACATGCGCAGTACACAGGACAAGCAGATCCCGAAAATAGCCGAAGATGAACGGCGCTTGCGCCGTGGGTCCAGGTTCAAGCCCCACCATCCAAGTGCACATAGAGTTAGAATAAAAAAAAGAGGCCGTGCCCGAAGCATGGCGAGCGAAGGGAGCCCGCGAGGGGCCCTCTAACTTTGTGCAGCCCTATGTCCACTTGGATGGTGGGGCTTGCACCTCGACTCACGGCGCAGGCGCCATTCATCTTCGGAGAATTTCCGAATCTACTTGTCCTCTGTACTGCGCAAGCACTGCGCCTGCGCACTACGGCCCGGACGCTATACGATAGGCGGACACTATCCGACAGAACACCGGCCCCGGGCCTAATGCTTCTCCCTTTGGACTGTACGTAAAAGGGGTCTTCGGGGTCTGACCCCGGCTGAATAATATGATCAATGAGAGAACTCAGGTCATTGTGAAGACTACCTCTTATGTATTTACCCATCAGAATTAACTTTTGCTTGTGAAGTAGTTATCGAGAGGACCAAAAATAGTTCACACACAAGGGCCCATGGGTAACTATGTCTGTTGCTACTTTGGGGCTTTTAAAAGATTCACTGGCAGAATTGTAAAACACATGTTACATACGGCTAACAAGTCTAGAAATGTTTTATTAGCCGGTGTATTTACCTAAAATCTGTTTTTATAAGGCCTTTTGCCACAGGTCTTATGGAGGTTAAAGTGGGCCTGCCATGCCACATTTTTGAAAACCTCCCGTCGCTCCAAAGGACTCCTTCACATGGCCACAAGGGGGGGGGGGGGGGGGGGGCAATACAGCATGCTTGAGAATCTAGAACAGGGATCCTCAAACTACGGCCCTCCAGCTGTTGCAGAACTACACATCCCATGAGGCGTTGTAAAACTCTGACATTCACAGACATGACTAGGCATGATGGGAAATGTAGTTCCTGAACAACTGGAGGGCGTAGTTTGAAGACCCCTGGTCTAGAACCTCCGTATAAACATTCCCAGGACCCACAGCTGCTGCATACAGCTGTCTATTGACAGCTATGAGAAGAGGTGGCTATATGTGGATATGTGTGCTGTCACATACTCGCGTACAGCCACATTTTGTAAGTGCTGTCAATAGGCAAAAGTGTTGGACCCTGGAAGTTTTTTGGAGGTTCTGGGTGCTCATTCATGCCATATTGTGCCGCCTTGTGCATGAGCCAAAGCAACTTCTAAATAAGCAGATCATCCACAAAAAAACCCCCAAAAAACCTACCCTGGCCCTGTCTCTAATGCCCCCGGGTGCCACATCACCCGGTAGAGCTGAAAGCTTGAAGCCACGTGAATACATTCTTGCAATGGGCTGGAGTACATTCTTGATGGATTTCAAGTTCTCAGCTCTGCCAGGAGGCACTATAATGTCACCTGTGCCACCTTGAAGTGTTGGGAGGCCAAGTCGAGGTAAGTATTTTTTGGGGGTTTTGAGCAAGTTATGTTTTAAAGCCATTTGTGTTGGGAGGACCTTCCAATTGTCACTGAAGGTACGCTTTAAGAATCCAGTTAGGTGTGCAGATTATACAGGAAGGAATAAACTAAAGTTGAAAGCCAGTTGTCTAACATAGTGGTCTTTGAACTGTGGCCGAGGCTGGATGTGGCTCTTTGCCTGCATTTATCTGGCCCTTGGGGCACTATTCCTCCCACTGCCATTAACAATAGGGCACTATTCCTCCCATTCACACCAGCGATGGGGCACATTTCCTTCCACTGATACCAACAATGGGGACTATTCCTCCCACTCACACCAGCGATGGGGCACAATTCCTCCCACTGACACAACGATGGGGCACTATTCCTTCCATGATACCAACAATGGGGCACTATTCCTCCCACTCACACCAGCGATGGGGCACAATTTCTCCGACTGACACCAACAATGGGGCACTATTCCTTCCACTGATACCAACAATAGGGCACTATTCCTTCCACTGACACCAACAATAGGGCACTATTGCTTCCATGGGCACCAATAATGGGGCATTATTTCTCTTACGGACACCAATGATGGGGCAATATTCCTCCCACTGACACCAATGATGGGGCATTGTTACTGACGCCAGAACATTTTCTACTCCTAATGGAGTCCAGCCCCTCTAAAGTCTGAAGGATAATAATCTTGCCCTTTTTTTTACAAAGTTTGGAGATCCTGGTCTAAAAAGCAATCAGGGGGTGGGGCAGTGACACAAAGCCCTCCATAAAACCCCTTAGCACAACCCGTTTGGTTGTAGCACAAAACTTTTGGAGGATAACACAATTCCTACGTAAGTGTTTTATCTGGATGGGCCCATAGTGACTACTGCGGTGAGAGTTTTCGACTCTGTCTAGTGTGAAGCCACGCTAAAAGGAGTCTCACTTTTTCTGCTGTATTTTCAAAAGTGTAATTAACCCGAATAGAAGAGTGAGATCCTTTGCTAAGAGATGGGAGCTCAGAGAAGGAGATCTTGCCAGTGGAGTCCCTAAATGTGTCCATACACAAGGCCATTTGACCCAGACTTTGACTGCAGAACCCTCAATAAGATGAAAGCAACCTCCCACCAACAGTTTGGATCAATAAAATGAGCATTAGGGGGCCTTGATCAGTCATTAGTTATTGTCACAAATCCTCTGCAAGAAGGGCCAGCTTAAGAGATAGGCTGGAAGACGACACCTAAAAAAAATATCAGTTTTGGGTGGACTGACCCTCGAAGTGTCCTTGTAGGAGCAAAATACTGATAGAATATTTTAAAAAAAAAATGCACCGAAGTAGGTTTTGCATAGAGAATGATTTATTTTTTCAGTAGTTCTACACTATAGATTTCATTTCAGGATTTGATCCGTCCAGTCTGCCGGACTTGAGATGACTTGGAAGGGACGGTTTACAGTGTAAAGTAGTGAGTGTACAGCTTGTATAACAGTGTAAATTTTCTGTCACCCTCAAAATAACTCAACACACAGCCATTAATGTCTAAACCGCTGGCAACAAAAGTAAGTACACCCTAAAGTGAAAATGTCCAAATTGGGCCCAAAGTGTCAATATTTTGTGTGGCCACCATTCTTTTGCAGCACTGCCTTAACCCTCTTGGGCATGGAGATCACCAGAGCTTCACAGGTTGTCACTGGAGTCCTCTTCCTCTCCTCCATGACGACATCACGAAGCTGGTGGATGTTGGAGACCTTGCGCTCCTCCACCTTCCGTTTGAGGATGCCCCACAGATGCTCCATAGGGTTTAGGTCTGGAGACATGCTTGGCCAGTCCATCACCTTTATGCTCAGCTTCTTTAGCAAGGCAGTGGTTGTCTTGGAGGTGTGTTTGGGGTCGTTATGGTGGAATACTGCCCTGTGGCCCAGTCACCAAAGGGAGGGGATCATGCTCTGCTTCAGTATGTCACAGACAGTACATGTTGAAACTGGGATGTTGTAGCTCCCCAGTGCCTGCAGCACTCATGCAGCCCCAGACAATGACACTCCCACCACCTTGCTTGACTGTAGGCAAGACACACTTGTCTTTGTACTCCTCACCTGGTTGCCCCCACACACGCCTGACACCATCTGAACCAAATAAGTTTATCTTGGTCTCATCAGACCACAGGACACGGTTCCAGTAATCTATGTCCTTAGTCTGCTAGTCTTCAGCAAACTGTTTGCAGGCTTTCTTGTGCATCATCTTTAGAAGAGGCTTCCTTCAGGGATGACAGCCATGCAGACCAATTTGATGCAGTGTGCAGCGTATGGTCTGAGCTCTGACAGGCTGACCCCCCCACCCCTTAAACCTCTGCAGCAATGCTGGCAGCACTCATACGTCTATTTCCCAAAGACAACCTCTGGATATGACGCTGAGCACGTGCACTCAACTTCTTTGGTCGACCATGGCGAGGCCTGTTCTGAGTGGAACCTGTCCTGTTAAACAGCTGTATGGTCTTGACCACCGTGCTGCAGCTCGGTTTCAGGGTCTTGGCAATCTTCTTGTAGCCTAGACCATCTTTATGTAGAGTGACAACTTTATTTTTCAGATCCTCAGAGAGTTCTTTGCCAAGAGGTGCCATGTTGAACTTCCGGTGACCAGTATGAGAGAGTGAGAGCGATAACACCAAATTTAACACACCTGCTCCCATTCACACCTGAGACCTTTTAACACTAACAAGTCACATGACACCGGGGAGGGAAAATGACTAATTGGGCCCAATTTGGATATTTTCACTTAGGGGTGTACTCACTTTTAGACATTAATGGCTGTGTGTTGAGTTATTTTGAGGGGGACAGCAAATTTACACTGTTATACAAGCTGTACACTCACTACTTTACATTGTAGCAAAGTGTCTTCAGTGTTGTGTTGTCACATGAAAATATATACGAAAATATTTAGAAAAATGTGAGGTGTGTACTCACTTGTGTGAGTGTGTGTGTGTGTGTGTGTGTGTGTGTGTGTGTGTGTATTTATTTATTTATTATTTATTTATTTTTCCTTCTATTGGCTGAACTGGATGGACTCTTTTTTCAACCAGACTAACTATGACTATATGAAATAATCCAACACGTTTCAGGGGCCTCCTTCAATGCATTAGCGGATTCACAGATATCAGGTGTTTCTAAATGTCGACACAATAAATCATTATTCCTTGTGATTGTACGATTGAGACCTGAAGAAGGAGGTCATTAAACCACGGAAATGTGTTTTATGGATAAAACTGCTGTGATCCAATGTAAAAATATTTAGGATTCCTAGAAAACACTGTCAGGTGTCCTCATTATATTTTGTATTTGTGGTCCTCAATTCTGGACCCTCTACTTATGTGGAATCGTCCATATTCCCATTGCACATGTTCCCAAAAGATGCTGTAAAATAATAGATCCTGCAGCAATCACCAGCTGGAAACTGAAAGATGCCAAGTACAGTGTCGATATTTGCTAGAACACCACGGATCTTCAGATTACGTCCAAACGTTGTTTTTATTGAAGAACAATCACATCAGAAACAGCAAAGAGCAATGTTTCAGATCTGTGCAGGACACCTTCATCAGGCAGGTCATGACCCCCCTTCGTCAGGCAGGTCATGACCCCCCCCCCCCCCCTTCGTCGGGAAGGTGATGACCCCCCCTTCGCCGGGAAGGTGATGACCCCCTTCGTCAGGCATGTAATGACCTATTCGTCAGGAATGCAATGAAGGGTTTGAACCTTTTAGAATGGTCAGGCATGTGATGAAGGGTTAGAACCTTTTCCCTTCATCAGGAATGTGATGACCCCTTCGTAAGGCATGCGATGGCCCCTTCATCGGGCATGTGATGAAGGGTTAGAAACTTTTGGAAGGGTCAGGCATGTAATGAAGGTTTAGAACTTTTTCCTTTAGTGGAGGAATGTGATGGCCCCTTCATCAGGCATGCAATGGCATCACATACCTGATGAAGGGGTACTGCACTGCTCTGAAACCTTGCACTTTGCTGTTTGTAACGTGATTGTTCTTCTTCAAAAAAAAAGTTTGGACGTAATCTGAAGATCTGTGGTGTGCTCGCATATATCCTCTCCTTATGAGGAATTCCATTTTTGTAGTATTCAGCCTTTCCAGAGCCCCTGTGCCCAGTCATATTTCGATTAATTAAGCTAAATCGATGGTCCCGTTGTTTTCACTAGTCTTGCACAGCAATTAAACCCCAACGGAGGTTCTAACCCTTCCCCACTCTATCCACAACTTGAAATGAAATCGTTTTGCTGGGCAGTTCCTTAACAGTGCAATCTTGACTTTCCACCAACTAGTGTGTCAGACTGTGAAAACACTCCTAAAATGGGATTCCAGCTGCTAAAATTCGATTTTCTGGTCCTCATTTCAAGTAGCATGATATGTGTTATTGCTGAGATTGGTGTCCTGGTTATCAAGACGGGGGTCAAGGGTCAGCTGGGGGTCGTACAGTTGTGTTCGGATCCATCTTGCAGAGAGGTACTCAGTTCTGTTGGACTGTCTGCAATGTTCGGTTCGCTGCTGAAATGTCGCTGGGTGAAGTTGGGTTGAAGGAGCAGACATGGGTCCGAGAGCTCGGTGTCCTCCGATCGGGGGTGCATGATGGAAGCCATAGCCAGGAGCTGGATGTCTGTGTGACCGTTGGCGACTGTGTGCCTCCGAATACTGCCGCATCTTTCCAGGTACGCCTCACCTTCCTGCTCCGTCAGGGGGGACAATGAGCGTTCGATAGCAAGCGAGGTGCCAACGTGATTGCTGTAGGACATTGGATCTGACCTCATGTGACACTTGGGGAAGCGATGTTCTGGAGAAAATAAAAATGTAGACAATGCAGAGAAATTAACAAAATTATTATTATTACAGTGAAGCAAACCAACAAACTGCAGCTGAAGTCCCAACCCCATCTTTTGAAAAAAAAAAAAAAAATAAAAAAGCCCAGAGGGTGATGGAATAAATAAAATTAAAAAAACAAATTTTGCCAAGACACTAGCCTTCATTACAATGCTGTACCTGAAGAAAGTCCTCTCCAAGGTCCAATGCTGCTCGCAGGGGCGGACTGACCATTCGTCCACTCGGGCACTTCCCGAGGGCCCCGGGCCACTAGGGGGCCCCATCAGGGTTGCCAGCCTCAGTAAAACCAGGGACAGTATGTAAAAATCTGTGTTTTTTTTACATCCGTTTCTGAAATGTCCCTTACCGACATACTTTTGGTCTAAAAATCCAGAGATTGTAGCTGCCCCACCTCTCCAGTACCTTCTCAGCCAATAGAAACATGTCTGTGTATACTGTGTGTACATGTATGTGTATATGTGTATACTGTGTGATTGTATACTGTGTGTGTGTGTGTGTATACTGTGTGGCCCCATAATCTCTTATTGGCTGGGGGCCCCGTAATCTCCTATTGCCCGGGGGCCCCATGAGTTGTCAGTCCGCCCCTGGCTGCTCGTGTTTCAGAGTGAACAATGCCCAAGTAAAAAACAAAAAGCTGGAGACTTCAGATATGGGCAACGCATGGACTGCAGTACCATTTTCTAACCTGTAGAGGGCCATGTTACTACAGTGCGTTTTCTGCTACTTTATACTTTTATTAAACCCCAAAAAATCCAAATATGTAATGTATTGTAGCCCACCAGACCTTAGATTTGGCGGCTCCGTTTATTTCTTTTTTTTTCCAGGCAAAGACCACTTTTAGCACATACAAAAAATACCTGCTGACCCTGCCAGAAATCCAGTGTCATTGTATCTTCCTGGGAACTGAACTAATGTATCTTCCTTCTGTAAACTACGAATCACAGCCTCACACAGGACATGCAGCAGAGCTGCTCCTACATGCACTGCACACAGCTGAGATTGGATTCTTGCACAGACAATCTGCACAGTGTGTAGCTGGCTGTTGCAGTTCTGACCTTTGAAAGCCTCAAATTGGAAAGGCAGCAACAGCCAGCTACACACTGTGCAGATCAAGGCTGTGTCTGTAAAAGAGTCCAACTTCAGCTGTGTGCAGTGTGGGGTAGAGCAGCTCCGCTCAGAGCCCTGCCAGCAGTGACCCCATTCTTCTGCCCTACTGACCTCTGTCCCATGCCCTGCTACCCTGTCCTATACCCTTCTGATCCCGTCTTCTGCCCTGCTGACACTGTCCTATGCACCTACTGACCCCTGTCCTCTTCCCTACTGACCCCGTACTATGCCCCGTTGACCCCCTGTAATCTTCATTACTGACCCTGTCCTATGCCTTGATAATGCTGTCCTATGCCCGCTGACCCCGGTCTTATGCTCTGCTGATATCATCCTGAGCCCCACTGAACCCCTGTCCCTTTTCCCTACTGACCTTATTCTATGCCCTGCTGTCCTATGCCTCACTGTTTTCCCCCCACTGGTCCTCGTACACTGCCCTGCTGACCTCATCTTCTGCACTGCTAGCAACTGTACACTGCCCTGATGACGACAGCCCATCCTCCCCTACTGACCCCTGCCCTGCTTGCCACTCTTGACCACCCTGCTGAACCCTGTTCCCCACCCTACTGATCCCTGTCCTCTGCTTTGCTGACCACACCTACAAACCCCTATCTCGCTTCCCTGCTGACTTCCCATCCTCTGACCCCCCCACCCGACCTTTTTTTACTGCACCCCCACATCAGAAAGGCTAGATTTGGTCCTGGTGTTGAGTCGGACTCCTCGAGCTGCCTGCTCTTATTTTGGACTGATAATTAACCAGCTATTGGCAACTATTATTAATTTACAGATGCAGGAATTGGGGTGATCTGAGGTGTGAAGGTGCAGGAATTGGAAAGAAAGAAAGAAAGAAAGAAGAAAAAAGAAAGAAAAAGAAAGAAAGAAGAAAAAAGAAAGAAAGAAAGAAAGAAAGAAAGAAAGAAAGAAAGAACTGGAGTCCCACTTTCAAAAATCTAAGAAAGTATACTGGGCAATAATTCCAGCCAATCAGGTTTCCTTATTCCAAACTACTGCAAATCCCCATGAAATGACAGCATTACAGGGAAATAAACAAGATGGATCTCTGCTTTAGTTTTATACATTTTTTATTTATTTTTTTCCTTTAGCGTTGGTTTTGCCGTCATTAGGAAGAGCTGAGAAATGCCGCGTATATCCATCGTCTGATAAAAATAAAAATCGATTTCCAAAAGAAGACATTAGGGATGAAAGGAGCTGCTCACCGGGCTACTTTTATACCACGAAGGTCTGACCTTTACAACAGAAAAAGGTAATGAGGATGTGTAGGATTACCCCAAGGTGGTCTGATCAAGGCGGAGATCTGTGTGTAGGCGGTAAAGCTCCGGGGGAAGAAAAGCTGAATACACGACTGAAATACACAGATGGGGGCGGCTTTACTCGCCCATGTATTAGGGTGCTTTCACACTGCTCCATTGAATAAATGCAATAAAAACCGCACATGCATTTTTCGCTGCATGTCCTGAATGCCTGACTATAATCATGCACCTGTGGAAGTTCCTGCGTTTTCTATAGAAATCAATGCGATATTCATTTTTGGTGAGCTGTTGAAAAGCGCATGAAAGATTCAGCATGCACCGCAACCTGCAGCGCACTGGTGTGAAGAGTTCCATACAATCTAAAGGGATACAATTTCTAATGCATTTCTCTTCTGCTTTTTCTACCCCAAAAATGCATCAAAACGGAATCAGTGCGAACGGGCCCTTAGCATTTCTTTCCATTCAATCCATAATTTTACAATGCCTAACCAGACATTTAAGTAACACGGCTCGGTCAACTCCACACCTCCCACCCCCCCAGGCTGCCACTGGACAGTTAGCTCTGGTTCACACTGATGTGATACAGGAAACACAAGATTTGCTGTGTTTCATCACATTGGTTGGCATTCACACAGTGTCCATGCGACCTGCAGTGTCAACCTTAGATTAAAGGCACCCCGAAGCAGATCGCAAAACGCAGTGCGATTCCCAGAATTGCATCACATGGCCTTGAACACATTGCAAAGCAGTAATCAGGTCCTCAGTTCCATGTCGTTCTACAAACTTAACCGTCCGGGGCCCCAAAGTGAGGCTGTTGATGGGCTCTAGGGTCTCCGGACTGTCAGGCAGCAATTTAAGAAATGTCATCGGAGGCCTGTGATGGGTTGGGACTTGTTGTGACACCGAGAGCTGAAAACACCGAAATGGTAAACTTTTCAACCTGAAGTTTAGCCCCGAGGGCTGAGCGTCCAGAGCGGAGGGACGAGGATTCCAGCAAAGTTTCTCCAGAGGCACGGAATAAATCGTAGAGCACGTATACATACAAAGGTCACATGACACACTTTTATAGCAAGACTAGCAAAAAATAAAGCAAAGAGGGAGAATGGGTATTCGGACTTTAGGTATATCCTGTGTGCACAATAACATAGAAACAGATACTAATAACATACAATATGTCTAAGAGAATTTTGTCTTTATTTTATATAATAATAAAAGCATATGTTGCTATCAATAGAATAGAATACAAACAAGTATGTGTATAAGGTCTGCTAGAAGGGTAAATGCATTTCATGGATCATCCGCTTCGTCAGGACTGTCACGCCTTGACTGGGATCTTGGTGTTCTTGGGACGATTCCCTACTGCCTGAGCCACTGGGGAACTTCTTTCAGAGTAGAGCCCTTGTTACCCGATGCTGCTTTCTTATGGATTCTGGCTCTACCCTGTGGTCAGCTGTAGGCAGTCACCTGATCTTGTGACCTCTAAATAGTCACTTCCCCCTTCCTGTCCTTACCCTAGTATTGGTTCCATTTCCTGCTTGTTGGTGTATAATATATTGTATTTCTGGTTACTGACTTCTACTCTTGCCCGACTTCGCTTCTTGGATCTCAACCGTCCCTCCACCTGATACTGGGATAAGAAGACTACCGGTCAGGAAACCAGAGTGACGGTTGGAATCTCCTGGCAGACCTTACAAGGACCAGTAGAGTTGGGCACATTGAGATTGATAAATCAAACAATTTAAAAAGAGATCCAAGATTTGAGTTGATATGTATATGATATCATAGTAAATCAAAGATGAAGTCCAAGTAGATTGTAATGCATGTGTTGCAATTGAGGGGCTCACCATACTATAGGCCAGATGTGAAAGATGGAAGAATGACGCACAAAGCAGCAATAATTCAAAATCCCAAATAGGGCCCAATTGTGATGATGGCTTCTTTAATTTGACTGTGGCTTGCACCTATTTGTCTGAGCTAATTGGGCCCTATTTGGGATCTTGAACTATTGCTGCTTTATGCGTCATTGGTCCATCCTTCACATCTGAGGTATATTATGGTGAGCCCCGCAATTGCAGTACATGCATTACAATCTACTTTGACTTTCTCTTTGATTCACTATGATATCATATACATATCAACTCAGATCCGTTTTTAAATTGTTGTATTCATCAATCTCAATGTGCCTAACTCTACTGGTCCTGACGAAGCGGATGATCAGCGAAACACGTTGACCCTTCTAGCAAACCTTATGCACAGACTTGTTTGTAATGTATTATATTGATAGCCACATATGCTTTTAATATTGTGTAAAATAAAGACAAACTTATTTTAGACATATTGTATGTTACAGTAAAACCTTGGTTTGAAAGTGTTTTGCAAGACTAGCAAAATGTTTTAATAAATTTTGCCTTGATATACAAGCAATGTCTTGATATAAGAGTAGCGTCATGTCACAACTGAGTATAAAAAAAGAATAGAGGAGACTGCAGCCAGCAAAATTCCGATGGAGCCTACACACGGTCGCATTTTCTGATGAAAAGCTCTCATCTGTCTTTTTCTGTCCGGAATTCCGATCGTGTGTACGTGGCATAAGTGTAGCAATATGGTTACATTTAATGAAGGTCCAACATTTAGCAACTTATTGCTACACTATTGCCCCGTACACACGGTCGGATTTTCCGCCGGGAAATGTCCTCTCGGACCATGTTGTCGGAATTTCCGACCGTGTGTACGGGGCATTAGAGGCGCCTCTCTTCTCTTTTATACCCTGTAAAAAAAATGCTTTGATATACAAGTGCTTTGGATTACAAGCATGTCTCTGGAACGAATTATGCTCGCAAACCAAGGTTTTACTGTATTAGTATCTGTTTCTATGTTAGTGTGCACACGGGGGTATATCTAAACTCCTGACATCCTTTCTCCCTCTTTGCTACTACATACGGGATGATACCCCTGTGTTCACTTGTTTTCAATATAGTTACACTCCTTCCCACAAACACAAATTCTTTGCATAGCAAAAAATCAAGGGAATGTATAGGGAGTTTTGTTTCTTTATTATGGTCAGGGGTAAAAAATAAATACATTTAAAACTAAGAATTATTTTAATATTTTTGGTAAACATGGTATTAACACGGTATTTTGCATATTGATATCATGCAGTTTCTTATCCAGCCAACAGATGAAGTGCTAGTGTCCTTTTCACATATTCTGGAGCAGTGGTGGTCAACTTTCTTGATGCCAAAGTGCAGCCACCAACATAACCAAAAAGGCTGCACATAAAATTCAGTGAATATTCAACATTACACACACACACACACACACACACACACACATGGATATGCTCAAATACTATAGGCATTATCCAGGAGATGGTCAGAGGCTGCAGCCCCTACAGAAGAGATGGTCAGAGACTGCAGCCCCGACAGAAGAGATGGTCAGAGACTGCAGCCCCGACAGAAGAGATGGTCAGAGACTGCAGCCCCGACAGAAGAGATGGTCAGAGACTGCAGCCCCGACAGAAGAGATGGTCAGAGACTGCAGCCCCGACAGAAGAGATGGTCAGAGACTGCAGCCCCGACAGAAGAGATGGTCAGAGACTGCAGCCCCGACAGAAGAGATGGTCAGAGACTGCAGCCCCGACAGAAGAGATGGTCAGAGACTGCAGCCCCGACAGAAGAGATGGTCAGAGACTCCAGCCCCGACAGAAGAGATGGTCAGAGGCTGCAGCCCCGACAGAAGAGATGGTCAGAGACTGCAGCCCTGACAGAAGAGATGGTCAGAGACTGCAGCCCCGACAGAAGAGATGGTCAGAGACTGCAGCCCCGACAGAAGAGATGGTCAGAGACTACAGCCCCGACAGAAGAGATGGTCAGAGGCTGCATCCCCGACAGAAGAGATGGTCAGAGGCTGCATCCCTGACAGAAGAGATGGTCAGAGGCTGCATCCCTGACAGAAGAGATGGTCAGAGAGACTGCATCCCTGATAGAAGAGGAGATGGTCAGAGACTGCGGGTATGCAGTAGAAGACTGTCAGACTGTGAACATGCTCTAGGAGTTGTTGAAAGACTGGGGTCGCACTTCAGGAGACAGTCATAGACTGGAGACATATTACACAAGACTGCTAGAAATCACTGCTATACCTGGGCAATAGGGAAAGACAGATTGGTGTCTGCAGGGGCCCAGAGGAACTCTGATTGAGAATGTCTGCTGTAGATCATGCCCCAGCATAATCATTTTATCCTTTACCATGGAATTGTAGAGAGAAACATTTTTCTTTGTTTTTAGGCCTCTTTAGACTATTGCGTTGGGGTAACATGTGTTACTGCAATGCACGTTAAATGTATTACATTCACTTTGAATGGCATCCCAATAAACTAAAGTAAATCCAAGGGATTGCAGCGTGCCACAATGCACAGGTGTAAGGCAGTTCAGGGAGGATTCGACCTTCTTTCCTTCCACCGCAGTGTTGATGGGAGAATGCCTACTGCAGCACTATTATGTTCTACCAGCAGGGGGGTGGGTGTGAGGCATATTCCTGGGTGGGAGAAACCAATGATTACTGCTTGCGGCTATAGCCACCGGTAGTAATCGCATTTAAAAAATCCGACTGGCTAGTTGTACCCAAGCCAAGCGATGGATTGACTTGGGTACATCTATCCTGCCCATACATTGATCGAATCTCATCCAGTCCCTGCTGAACCAGCCAAATTTGAATCCATGTATGACTGGCTTTAACCACTTGCCGCCCACCTACCGTCAAAGGACAGCTGGGTGGTGTGGCTCTCGTCATACGACGGCCTCTAGCATGGGGGGGGGGGCGCTGCGTGTTGCTAGGACATGGTGCGACCCCGATCTGTGTAAAGAGCCGCAGCGAGTGTGAGGAGAGGAGAGCCCCTCAGCGGCATCTCCTCACAGGGGACAGCTACAGGTATCAGGGCACTGAGTACAATTAAGCGCCCACCAGTCCCAGCAATCAGTGCCAACCAGTGCCCACAATTTCCACCAATCAGTGCCGACAAGTGCAAGCAATCACTGCCCACAAGTGCCAGCAATCAGTGGCCATTAGTGATGGCAATCAGTGCTGGCTATCAGTGCTGCCCATCAATGCCACCCATCAATGCCCACCAGTTCCGCCTATCTGTGCCCACCAGTGCCCATAAATGCAGCATATACAGGCCTTCTCATCAGTGCCATCTAATCAGTGCCATCTCATCAGTGCCCATAAGTGGCGCCTCATCAGTGCCCATAAGTGCAGCCTATCAGCGCCCATCAGTGAAGGAAAAAAATTACTTATTTACAAAATTTATTGACAGAAACTAAGAAAAACTTTTTTTTTTATTTTTTTCAGCCAGGAGTGATAAAATACCACCAAAATAAAGCTCTATTTGTGTGAAGAAAATGATAACAATTTCACATGGTTACAGTGTAGCATGACCGCGTAATTGTCATTCAAATTGTGATAGCGCTGAAAGCTGATAAATGGCCTGGGCAGGAAGGGGGTGTAAGTGCCCAGTATTAAGATGGTTAACGAGCCCCAATAGAGGTGCACTTTATTCCTGATTTATTGGCTATGCTCCACCTACTACCATCCACCTGTCCAATGAGAGAGCCCCTAATTGCCCGCTGAGTCTCAATGGACAGAAAGGGGCATTTGGCAAGGCTTCAGCATGACACTAGTGAAAGCCAGGTCCTAGTTACATAGTGAAGCTAAATCAGAGAGGGGCACAGCTGAGACCTTTCTGGATAATCGCGGTAAAAGGCATCTTGTGGTGTCTGATCCGCGGCAGGACGTTATAAATGGGAGTCCAGGGTCCCTTTAAGTCACACATACCTCTGTACTCAGGATCAGATTATCGTAGCCGCGGGACACCTGCCGTTTCTCAGTGCCCACATGGTGGGAACTTGGCAGGTTGGATGATTTATGTTCATTTAATGAACTCCGTTTGAGGACCTTCATGTTTATGTTGGGCTATAATTGTTAATCTAAACCTTTTAAGAAAGGAATCTTTAGTCAAATATTAATTCTCCTAAGCCAAACCGAACTAAGTCAGCAACCCTGAGCTGTAAGGTAGAATTTAAATGAGGGCTCTCAGGGAAAAATGAAAAAGAGCTCAATATCAAATATATATATATATATATATATATATATATATATATATATATATATATATATATATATATATATATAATATATATATATAATATCAAATTATATATATATATATTTAGAGGTTTAAAGCTGAACAGCGTAAAAAAGTGTAAATAATAGATCCTTTGAAAATGACCCGTGGGCGGGACGAAACCGATCAGGTGACCACAGGTGGTGACATCATTTCCAGCCGACCCGTTCCGGTTTTACATTGTTTTTAATGTTTTAATATGGGGTAGATTACCTGGAATTTTGGATTTTATACAATAAATATACAGAATTAGGCTATATAGCTTCTTTTGCCATTTGTACCCATCCCTGGAGGTTCGTTGAGGACAACACCCTTTGTAGCTGGAGTTACAGCCTGTGGGACCACAGAGCCCAGCAGTCCTCATAACGTTTGCACACTTCTCAATGGGTTTTCTGATGGCTCAGTGAGGACAACGCAAGCCGCAGTGATACAGCCATTGGGACTACTAAGCCCAGCCACCCTCTCAATGCGCATTCCGACTTCTGTTATGGGAGTCCAGGATCTCTGGTGAGTGGGAGGGCACACAGAGGGGAGCACAAATTTTGCACTGATGTTTGTCTTGGCACTTTACACTGCACATCTGATTAAGTTGAAGTTGCACTGGAAAAACCTACTTGGATCTCTGGTCATTACAAATTGTTATTTTAGATTTGATATGAGTTTTTATGAGGTTATATACACACACACACACACACACACACACACACAATCTGACAAAAGTGAGTACACCCCTCTTTTCATGTGACAACACTGAAGAAATGACACTTTGCTACAATGTAAAGTAGTGAGTGTACAGCTTGTATAACAGTGTAAATTTGCTGTCCCCTCAAAATAACTCAACACACAGCCATTAATGTCTAAACCGCTGCCAACAAAAGTTGAGTACACCCCTAAGTGAAAATATCCAAATTGGGCCCAATTAACCATTTTCCCTCCCCGGTGTCATGTGACTCGTTATTGCCAAGACCCTGAAACTGAGCTGCAGCACGGTGGCCAAGACCATACAGCAGTTTAACAGGACAGGTTCCACTGAGAACAGGCCTCACCATGGTTGACCAGAAGAAGTTAAGTGCACGTGCTCAGCGTCATATCCAGAGGTTGTATTTGGGAAATAGACGTATGAGTGCAGCCAGCATTGCTGCAGAGGTTGAAGGGGTGGGGGGTCAGCCTGTCAGTGCTCAGACCATACACCGCACACTGCAGGATGCCCCACAGATGCTCAATAGGCCATCACCTTTACCCTCAGCTTCTTTAGCAAGGCAGTGGTCTTCTTGGAGGGGTTTGGGGTCGTTATGTTGGAATACTGCCCTGCGGCCCAGTCTCCGAAGGGCCGCAGGGCGAAGGGGTGGGGGGTGGGGGGTCAGCCTGTCAGTGCTCAGACCATACGCCGCACACTGCATTAAACTGGTCAGCATGGCTGTCATCCCAGAAGGAAGCCTCTTCTAAAGATGATGCACAAGAAAGCCCACAAACAGTTTGCTGAAGACAAGCAGACTAAGGACATGGATTACTGGAACCATGTCCTGTGGTCTGATGAAACCAAGAGAAACTTATTTGGTTCAGATGGTGTCAAGCGTGTGTGGCAGCAACCAGGTGAGGAGTACAAAGACAAGTGTGTCTTGCCTACAGTCAAGCATGGTGGTGGGAGTGTCATGGTCTGGGGCTGCATGAGTGCTGCCGGCACTGGGGAGCTACAGATCATTGAGGGAACCATGAATGCCAACATGTACTGTGACATACTGAAGCAGCGCATGATCCTCCTACCTGTCTTGCCTAACCTGTATATAAAAAAGAAGGTGTGTGTACTTGCTGTCGTGGGGCCAAGATCACCAGCAGCCTTTTGTAAAAGCAAACAGTTCTTTATTAGTTCCTCCAAAACAGGTAACAAATACTGTAGCTCCCTTCAGCACAAAGTCAAACAGTTCACAGTTCCAGCAAAACAAGGAACCATACAACTGGCTCACCTCAAAACTCTTGGTCCCCCACACTGAGGTAGTGTTTCAGGGTGCTGGGCAGGCTGTAGGGGGTTCAGCAACAAGTGTCAGTTCCAAAAGCGTTCACCTTTGCTTAAGCCTGGGTACAAGTCCTTAGTCTGCTTGTCTTCAGCAAACTGTTTGCGGGCTTTCTTGAGCATCATCTTTAGAAGTGGCTTCCTTCTGGGACGACAGCCATGCAGACCAGTTTAATACAGTGTGTGGCGTATGGTCTGAGCACTGACAGGCTGACCCCCCACCCCTTCGCCCTGCGACCCTTCGGAGACTGGGGCGCAGGGCAGTATTCCAACATAACGACCCCAAACTCCTCCAAGATGACCACTGCCTTGCTAAAGAAGCTGAGGGTAAAGGTGATGGCTTATTGAGCATCTGTGGGGCATCCTCAAATGGAAGGTGGAGGAGCGCAAAGTCTCCAACATCCACCAGCTCTGTGATGTCATCATGGAGGAGTGGAAGAGGAATCCAGTGGCAACCTGTGAAGCTCTGGTGAACTCCATGACCAAGAGGGTTAAGGCAGTGCTGGAAAATAATTGTGGCCACACAAAATATTGACACTTTGACCCCAATTTGGACATTTTCACTTAGGGGTGTACTCACTTTTGTTGCCAGCAGTTTAGACATTAATGGCTGTGTGTTGAGTTATTTTGGAGGGGACAGCAAATTTACACTGTTATACAAGCTGTACACTCACTACTTTACTTTGTAGCAAAGTGTCATTTCTTAAGCATCGTCACATGAAAAGATATAATAAAATATTTACAAAAATGTGAGGGGTGTACTCACTTTTGTGAGATACTGTATACACACAGTATGTATACAGTATATTGAAGGATAGAGGGATTTGGCTGCAAAAAAAAAGGGAAAAATTACATAATAGGACATGTATAAATGATAGTGATGTCTCCAATTCTTAGTGGACTCATAGACCGCCATTGTCATGGACATAGAAAAAAAATTACTCATGCCATTTATAAGAGACCGGTACACTTTAAGAATATCTTGCAAAGGATTCCCGGAATAAATGTTTTTTTGGCAAAAACAACAGCGATATTCCTCCAGAGCTCTCATAAGAATAAAATCTAGCCCAGGGCCCTCGGCCTAGTTTCGGCACATGACGTCTGTTCATTCACAGCCACACTGACAACCGCAGTAAATAAGCACATTAAATTCAAAGCAGCTGCACAATTAATAAATGACAAAAAAGACTGAGGTCACAGCGGCGTTGGGTTCCCGATTGCAGAGGAGGGGGCTGGCAGGCACACATTTTTGTTATTTGTTTGGAGAACGGACTTGCACTCTGCAGTGTTCCCAGAATCCTCAGGGGGTTAACACTCGGAACACCTCGCCCACTCTGCAGAGCAGCTGACGTGGGGCACCAAGTACATACCGATCGGCTGCTATCATTGGCATTGGCCAAGTGGGACTCCGCTGAGAAATGTCACTGTGGTTTGTGAAGCTGCCTGATTCTTTAGAATTCCTAATTCCTTAGTCATCTGACCAATGCAAGAGTCATTTTTACCGTCATCGTGGGCTCTGTTCTTCAAACCGGGGAAATTAAAAGCAGAGGGGTTGCCCAAGCCGTTTCTAACTTTCATTTTCCCAGTTGAAGGGCCAATGTTGGGTGAAAACCAAGGCCACCGCTATAACAACCATTTATTCCACCTGTTTGTCTGGCACTTTCCTTTTGCCTTGCACCTTTCACAGTCTAATGCCCCGTACACACGGTCGGAAATTCATTTTTCTGACGGATTTCGTCCAACACCGCAGTTGCATACACACGGTCGGACAAAGTTGTCGGAAAATCCGATCATTCTGAATGTGGTGACATTCGTTGCGTACAACGGAACTACATAGAGGCTAATAGCCAATAGGTTTGGTCTCCTAATTTGATCTGAGCATGCGTGGCACTTTGTCTGTCGGAATTCCCTACACACGATTGGAAAAAGTCCGATCGGATTTTGTTGTCGGAAAATTTGAGAGCAGGATCTCAAATTTTTTTTCCGATGGAGCCCACACACGGGCAGATTTTCCGACAACATGGTCCGATCGGACATTTTCCATCGGAATTTCCGACCGTGTGTACGGGGGCTTAGTTTCACCCTGTCACTCACTTCAACATTCACTGTCCTTTATATACAGTTAGGTGTTGTTAAAAAAAAAATCTTTCCACTTACTAAGCGGGCGCCTATTTTACCCTGATCCCCCCTTGTGTATATACATATGTAGATATGCGCATAATTTGCGCATATTCTACTTTAATTTATTATGTATGGATATTATGTCTGACTGCTCACTTTACTTTTGATCTCTGCCGCAGGTGTGACCTGTCCCTCTCCTAGCCACTGCCATCCTTTTTTTGGGGGGGGGGGGAAAAATCGGAAATTCCGACCACAAAATCGGATTTTGTCCGAAACTGGGGCATACACACGGTCGGAAAATTTTAGATCCTACTCTCAAATTTTTTTCATTGGAAATTCCAATGAAAATTTTAAAAATTTTTTCTATTGGAAATTCCAACAAAAAAAGCCCGCTAGAGCCCACACGCGATCGGATTTTCCGACAACATAATCCGATCCAAATTTTTCCATCGGAATATCAGACCGTGTGTACGGGGCATAAGTGTGACTTCTCGTAAGCCATATCGTTGGACCACTGCTCCTCCTTGACTATCGCAGCTATGGAGTATCTTGGGACCTCCTGGGAAGAGGAAAGTTTTTAAAGGAATCTCCATGTAGGAAACATTGTTTTCTCTTGGATATACAATATTGGGTAACTATATTACATGTCCGCACTCTATGGAATTATTCTTTTTTCTATACTGTGAGTAAATAATATTTGACATGTGTACCTATGATATATCTCTCTCAGCAGACTATCCCTCTGAAGAAGACCCTTGGTATATGGGTTGAAACGCGTCAGACTTATCTTTCATACTGTTGACATTGTCTGTATAATGTTGCTATGAAATTTCTGTCTGCAAGTGTATATCTGTTTTACATTTATTTTCCTACTGGAGCTAATTTTTTAATTAGAATTTTAATTAGAATTTTTTCTACATATCGTTGATTCATTTTCAACTTTGCTGCCTAAAAACCCCACTTTGGGGGGAGTCTTTACCATTTTTTTATAACAACCATAGCTTACCCAGTATACAGGAGGTGCTGGTGTGGCTGTAGCTTCTGTCCGTGTACGCCGCCAAGTATGGGGATACCACCATCTTCAACAGTTCCTCCAACTTCAGGTAGCCTTCATTGGGGCCAGATGACTCGTGGATCCCCTGCAAAGAAGAAAAGACTTCAGACGCCTGGGCTAGACATTGGAAATTACCATTTGGTAGAATGAAGTACTGTACATGTAAAGCTGATCATTGAAATCATAACCTTGAACATGTAAGGATTCATGCACACTGGACGCTCCAAGATGCCTTTCTCCAGGCAGCAGAAAAATACTGGGCGCTGGTAAACGTGTGCCCGGCTTTTAGCCGTGTTTCGCAGCATCAAGCACTTGGGTGTTATTTAATTTCATTGGCCAGAATAAATCATTTATTCTGGCCAACAGAAAGAGATGGCACTTGAGACAAGTACCCACTATAGCAGTGATGGTGAACCTTGGCACCCCAGATGTTTTGGAACTACATTACCCATGATGCCCTACTACACTGTCTGGGGTGCCAAGGTTCACCATCACTGCTCTATAGGGATCTGCTTTGTTTACATCTTCTAGATTTTAAGCTCTAACGAGCAGGACCCTCTTATTCCCCCTGTATTGAATTGTATTGTAACTGTACTGTCTGCCCTCATGTTGTAAAGGGCTGCGCAAACTGTTGGCGCTACATAAATCCTGTATAATAATATTTTATGTCTGAGGTTTATAACCACTTGGCCAGCTTCGGTGGTCTCCTCCTCTGTGAGCAGAGACTCGGCATCATCATATTACCCTGTATTGTACATTGAGGAGGTTGAAATGCAACCATGACTGGTCGCATCTTACAGAGGAGTCTGTGGTGAACCGGTCAAAGAACTAAAAAGGACCCTGCTGGATCGTGGATTAAGGTACCGTAAGTATTTACCGTATATACTCGAGTATAAGCCAAGTTTTTCAGCACATTTTTTTGTGCTGAAAATGCCGCCCTCGACTTATACTTGAGTCAAGCACTTTTCTGCAGCAGAGAATGACATTTTCCGACCCGACTTTGGGGTCGGAACATATACAAAGATCGGGTTTCTAGCACCAAGTGGCCCCGAGATACGGGGCCCCCCAAAGTCGGTTCGGAAAATGTCATTTTCTGCTGCAGAAAAGTGCTTGACATCTTCCGAACCGACTTTGGGGCCCCGTATCTCGGGGGCCGCCTGGTGCTAGGAACCCCAAATTTGGTGTGACAACCCAGTGGACAACAACATATCCAAAGAGGGGTTCCTAGCACCAGGTGGCCCCGAGATACGGGGCCCCAAAGTCGGTCAACTGTGTCCATCTGCAGCCATGTTATTTTGGGACCCTTTGGGTCCAGAGACCCCAAAATTTGGCTGCAGCTAGGGGGCATTTACCCTTAACTACCAAGTTTGAAGTTTGGAAGACCTATGGCTGCAAATGGGCACAGTGAGGCTGCAAATGGGCATTGTTGACCCTCTTTTCCACTTACAGTAGCTGCGCATTTCTCACCCTAGGCTTATACTCGAGTCAATAAGTTTTCCCATTTTTTTGTGGTAAAATTAGGTGCCTCGGCTTCTATTCGGGTCGTCTTATACTCGAGTATATACTGTACTCCTTGTTCTGGCACCCATGTAACAAGCATTTAAGAGCTAGTTTTTTTTTTTTTTGTTCTGTCCAAAGTATATGTAGTACTTTTTCGCATGTTGCTAGATGCCTCCTAACCCTAGCTATGAGGTCCGACCTGAACCCCCCCTCCTGCCACAGCCAAGTTGACAACATCTAGGAAGGAGATGGGCGTTTCATAACAACAGCTTGTCTTGGCTCTGAGCACTTTCCTGAGACAAGCAATGACAACAACAGGAATCCTTATGCCCCGTACACACGATCGGATATTCGGCCAGCAAAAGACCGATGAGAGCTTTTGGTTGGAAAATGCGACCGTGTGTATGCTCCATCTGACTTTTGCTGGCGGAATTCCGCCAGCAAAAGATTGACATACCTCCCAACTTTTTGAGATGGGAATGAGGGACACCTATCAGCAAAAGTATGCAGTCATAGGACACGCCCCTTGCCACGCCCCCTTAAAAGGAGAATTGTACTAAAAAAAAAAACAAGGATTGGTTAAACCCACATATGATTTTTCTACCACTACTATTCTCCTTTATATTGGCTTTTGGAATTTACAAATGCAGCAATTTAGAAATCAGATTAAAGGTTTAGCGCTGGAAAACACTTTTTGATAAATAAAAAGTGCATTTTATATACAACTATATAAATCAGACCAAAATGAGGGACAAAATGAGGAGGAATGAGGGACAGAGGGACATTGCTCCAAATCAGGGACAGTCCCTCCAAAACAGGGACAGTTGGGAGGTATGGATTGAGAGCAGGTTCTCCATTTTTCGGTCGGAAAAAGTTGCTGTCCAAAAATGCGTTCGTCTGTATGAAATTCCGACGCACAAAATTCCTACGCATGCTCGGAAACAGTTTGACGCATGCTCGGAAGCATTGCACGTCATTTTCTCGGCTTGTCCTAGTGTTGTATGTCACCGTGTTCTTGTCGGTTGAAAGTTCTGAGAATTTTTGTGTGACCGTGTGTATGCAAGCCAAGCTTGAATGGAAATTTCGCTCGTGTGTACACGGCATAAAGCTAACAACCTGTTCATCCCTCTGCATTCCTCTTGCCATTGCTCGTCTTGGGAAAGTGCTCATCGCCAAGACAAGCTGCTGTATAGTAAATATAAAGTTGGGTTTACATCTACCAAGAGATCCTCTGCCAGAGGTCCTTGAAAAATGAAATACGTGACATCTCATTACTGGCTAAAAAAAAATAAAATAAATTAAGTACCAGCAATTGCACACACAATTCAGAACTAACCAATGAAATAACTACATTGTGACTTTTGCAGAAGTACCCATCCCTAGGCTTTGTGGTTACATGGGATGTGAACATACAAAGAACTCTATACAAAGCCATACTGATAATTAATGTCAGATGTACAGATTTTTCATATATAACCTTTGCATCTTCTACAGCGTCATCTCTGCCTTTCTAATCTCCTATTGCCACTCGCTAATTATAAGACTTCTCTTGTGCTGCAGCTATTCTA
Source organism: Lithobates sylvaticus (assembly GCA_028564925.1). Lineage (NCBI taxonomy): Eukaryota > Metazoa > Chordata > Amphibia > Anura > Ranidae > Lithobates > Lithobates sylvaticus. Next base: position 214,400,586 of record CM053034.1, on the reverse strand, counting down.
TAGAGGTCTGTTCTTCAGGTCATGAGACTCTCATGGATCTGCAGACAGTCACACTTTTATGACAATCTCAGCATTTCATCGGATTTCTGCCAAGATTGAATTTATTAATTCAATGTATATGGCTAGAAAGTCACATTTGCAGATGGCCACGGTTGATCTCTTGAGCATTTTGTTGAGAAACTAGAGTTTTGTTACCATTTTTAAAATTGTTGCATCTATGCTAGGGTGACCAGACATCCCGGGTTTCCGGGGACAGTCCCCCGATTGAGGATTCCGTCCCCGAACCAAGTCTGTCCCCGGTTTTGTCCCCGGATTGGATTTGAACAGGGGCTGGGGCAATTTCAAAGACAGTCAGTGCAGAATTAAAAAAGGAAGCTCTGCCGCTCCTACTAGCTTAGGGGGTGGGGGTGTATTTTTTTCATTATCTGTGCCCCTTTCTGATGATCATGTGCTGGTTGGAGTGGAGAGAATATTTCTTAAGTTTCAGGTGCATGCCCGTTCTGCTCCTGCTCGCTTGTTCTTCTGCCTTGGCGCAAGTCCCGGCCAGCCACCTGCCCATCTCCTGGCCTTCCCTGGCCTTCCCTGGCGGAGAGCAAGACTTGACAGGCTGTGAGGCGGGTGGCAACAGGCAGGGAGTCGCTAATTGCCACAATTAATAGTAAAAAGAAATATGTCCCCGGATTTCATTTAAAAAATCTGGTCACCTTAATCTATGCGCTTATTATACCTTACTACACCAGGGTAAGTGTCTTTACTTTTAGAGCTTTTTTGCCACCAAACAGGTGCAGGTACTCACCCCCCTCACACTTGTGGGTATGGTCAAAAGTGGGCATAGTCAACCAAGAGGGTCTGTTTAGACCAGGGGTCTCCAAACTTTATGGCGTACTATGGCTTGTAGTGTTGCACCTTCTCTGTTTACTTTGGTAATTTTTTAGACCAGGGGTCTCCAAACTTTAATAAAGGGTCAGTTTACTCGATTTTGGCAAATGGTTTACATAGTCACGGCATCACGGGTCAAGTAGAGGGCCCTTAGCAGCAGATTTTGCTTAGGGCCCAGGGAGGTCAGGATCGGCACTGGTTTTGCGCCCCCCCCCAAACCCACCAAGCCGCACTGCTAGCCAGAGAAGTGCTTCATCATGTGATTTCTTCTGGAGAGGATATTAAGGACTTTATGGACTTTGCATTATTTGAAAGCCTGATAAGGAGAACAGCTGTATAGGAGAGGGAGTTAGAGTGAGGAGGCTTCTCAGTAAAAGTTCCACGTTAACTCAAAGGTGCCTGGTCTAAAGTTCTTGTAAAGGGGATGCATGAATGAATGAATGAAATGAATGACTTGTATAGCGCTGTGTGACGGAAGCTTCCGTCAGTATACCGATTCCTAAGTCTGGACATGCAAGAGTCCAATGGATCTGGCTATAGAAACCCCAAGAACTAGACAACACCAGTCTTGGAGTACATCGTGTGGAATAACTTTATTTGACATGTCACACAAATTTATACAGCCGGATGACTAAAACCTAACCTAATTAGCATGAGCTAATTATCTTAATCAACACTGGACTCCTTCATTCAATTGCAGGGTTAATTAGCACATACAACAATAGGTGAAATACTCTTTAGAATCTGTGTCAAGCCAGACCAGCCTCATTTACATTATACAAGACAACAGACAGGCTGGCTGGAGTTGATGATATTAGCATCTGACAGTGTGTGTCCCAACAGCATGGGACAACACCCATTATATATACATATATACAGCATATACATATCCAGAGTCTATGTGTCTTGGGGGGGGGGGGCAGCATGAACCTGAATCCAAGTAAAACCAGCTCATAAACAGCACCGTTCCCCCAAATGCCAGGGGCCCATAATCGCAAGGCAAGAGGCTTGCATTACGTCCCCTCCAACAGCCTCTGTCCCGGCTAGGTCTGTCACACGCTGCAACTGCGAACTGAATTGCCTCGACCTGCGTTGATTCCTTCTTAGAAGAGGTGGGTCTTGAGTTTTTTCCTGAAGGCCCGATGATTTCCTTCCAAGCGGATGTTCGTGGGTAGAGCGTTCCATAGCCGTGGTCCTTGGACTGCAAATCTTCGTTCTCCCCTTGATCTGTACTGGGACTTGGGAATGAGGAGCAGGTTTTGGTTAGTTGATCGGAGGTTGCGATTGGGAGTGTATCGTTTTATTTTTTCGCATAAGTATTGAGGAGCCTCTCCTTGTGTGCATTTGTGGGTCAGGCAGAGGGTCTTGAATGTGATCCGATCCTTTACGGTTAGCCAGTGTAGGATCCTCAGGGAGGGGGAGATGGATTCCCATGTTTTTTTTCCCCCGTGACTAGTCTATGCTAGTCTATGCGTGTAATGGCGTATCCAAAGAACCGGGGCTTGTACAACAAAAAGGAGAATGATTAAGAGAGGAAGAAGGCCCACCATACAAGGGTTATGTGTGCACGAGAGTGGTCGAAAGACTAAGCTAACATGCCATTGACATGAGCAATCAATGGAGTGGTGAAGAGTGTTATTGCAGCCAGCGAGAGTTAGTACTTGGCCTGTCGATGGTAACCCTGGTAGCTAGGGGGGGGTCGGTGAGCTGACTCCCTCCCCAGCAACTAGTTTTCCACACTTGGGACCAACATTGTGGCACAGAGAACTCATGCACCTAGCCTGAAGGTACGGGAAGAATGGGAGAGTAAGAAGTGGATCCATTAAAGCAGGGGTCAAGTCCTGGGGAAAAAAGTGTGGGAACTCCCACGCAAGATCCACTCCCCCACCAAAAAAAACACACAATGATGTTCCTCCCTCTGCTCACTTCTCTCCCTGCATGTCTTGTTAGCTGATCTACCCGTCAGATAGCTGTGATTGACAGGTAGATCTAAGCGGAAGCTGTCATGGAGCCCCCTACTGGCAATGCCTGAATGGTCAGGTGTGCGGCACTATTGCGAGCTGTGTCGGCAGCTGCTGGTGTAGCACCTGCCACACAGCTCACATACTTCAAAGTCTTGCAGGTCACGGCTGCTAACGGGAACTGAGTTCCTGTTGAGGAAAAAGTACAGGAACTCCGTTCCCATGCGTTCCCGCAGGACTTGAGCCCTGCATTAAAGTATAAAGTCTGTTTCACAAAACAGAGGTCTGCACTGAGTGAATGGCGGGATCCTTGCACTGAGAGTGAGGTGCCAAACAAGGCTGAGCAGAGCACAGGCTCTGTGATGTCCCCTCAAAATGCTGCAATTGGAAGAGGTAGTAAACAGTGACATGGGAAGAGCGCTTCAGAGTAAGGAGCTTAATGTGTGAAATGGAAATGTACGAGGCGGACGGCTCACTTCTAAGATAGGGTGCTGCCTTAATGCGAATGATCTCATGTCCGCGGCCCTGTCCCTATTTCCCGGGCATTAGCAAGCACTTTCGCATGGGTCACCACATTCTGTGATGAGCCCTGCCCACACACCAGCCTTTGTTATTGGGAAGTGAGGGGAAATCTAGCTCAAAGAGACCAGAAATAGATACAGTATGGATAGAGTGGAGAGGGGTTAGAACGTCTGTCCGTTTTTGTTATGTTACAATTGTATTTATTTGGCTATTACAAGAAGATAACATGCAAAAGTTCCACCAACACAGGGGCTAGCTTTGTCAACTGTAACAAGGGTTAGTTTGCAAAAGAAGGCAAAGAAGACAAGATATGTAAATAAAAAGAATTGAAGAAAACCTCCATAACAGCAACAGATAGGCATGGCCCGAGGCCGTGATGGCCAGAGGGTCCTAGGGAGGTTTCCAACAACAGGGCCTCCCCTAGGCTCTGCAATATCCATATAGTGGTATAGTTTACATCCTATGTAAAAATTCAACATAGGAAGGACCAAGCAGAAACCAAGGGATGATAGTGAGGTAGGAGGGTGGTGCAAACAGAAAAGGGGTTGTGCACCCAGCAGGTGGAGAAGTAATGAAAAGCCATGGTAGACTAGGGGTGTCAACCAAGCCAATGAGGTTAGAGGCCAAGAGAGGGAGGGGGGTAGGCCTGTCAGGTTTTTTAATGCTGCCCGTTAGAGAGATTTACCCTCTTTAATTGTCCTGCCACCATAAATGAAAGTGAGATTCTAAAATGTGGGTGGCCACCAGAACAGGGATAGTGGGGAAATCATCCAATAGGGACATTTGCACCTGTGACAACCCCCCCGCCACCCACATTGGGAAGATATCCTTGAGTCTACAGGACAGGAAGTGAAGGGATGACTCCCAAAAGAGACGCAGATGACCAAAAAATAAATAACAAGAAGCTTAACCCACCCACAATGTATCTAAAATGAAAAAAGGTGCCATATTTAGATTTGTAAGTAGTCATCTGTATATTTGGAAATATGATTGGCAATCCCTGCTTTGCAACCCTGTGTGTGTATATATTTTAGTTTTATGTTTTTTCGTTGTATAATGTTGACCATATTAGCAATTTCTATCTAAAAGGTATTTATCATATATACACTCGAGTATAAGCCGAGTTTTTTCAGCACATTTTTTGTGCTGAAAGTGCCCCCCTCGGCTTATACTCGAGTTAAGCACTTTTCTGCAGCAGAAAATGACATTTTGTGGGGCCCCGTATCCGGGGAAACTGGTGTTGCATACACACGGTCGGACAAAGTTGTTACCAAGGAAAATTCTGATTGTTCCGAACGTGGTGACGTTTCGGTTGCGTACGACGGAACTACGTAGAGGCTAAGTTTTTTCAGCCAATAGTGTTTGGTCTCCTAATTTTTTATTTTGATCTGAGCATGCGTGGCACTTTGTCTGCATCAGAGGTAGTGTTTTGTCAGAATTCCCTACACACGATCAAGGGGTCACAGGAAAAAGTCCGATCAGATTTTGTCGTCGGAAAATTTTAGATCCTGTATCCTCTCAAATTTTTTCTATTGGAAATTCCAACAAAAAAGGCTGCATTCGCGCCTAGGGTGTCAAAAATCGTTGCACCAGCCCAGCAGGCAACCTATGTGCATAGGTAGCCTGGACCTCTAAAGAAAATGCAGTTCACTAAACCCCTAAAACTGGCATAGAACCCACTGAAGATGGCAATGTACACTGCATATGATCCAATAAAGGCCAGCTCCAACTTCAGTGGAATGGGCAGGATCCTTCACATTCACAATATTCGATCATAGAGTTATTGACAGGTGTGCCCACCCTCATTGGACTTGAAGAACAACTTTTTCCTGGGGGTTGTGACATACTACATGACTACTTACAGTTTTAAAACTATTGGGAAGGTCTGCCCATTCTTGATCTCTTGCCGATGCCAGACAATCCAGGGGACACCAGAATACACATGCTTGTCTCTTGAGGACTAACCCAACCTCTTTGCGGGAAACGGTGGTGGTGCTCAATGGGCACAGTCATGCATAGACATAATGTTACAGAAAAACAGCCTGGACCGCCAAAGAAGGTTATTCTTTTTTCTAATCATAGTGGGTCAAATGGATGTTCTTTTTTGACCACAGTGATGAGAAAATTCGAAGGAGCAGGATGGAAAATTCTTCTCGAAAGAACACATTTCTAACAGTGTTATGTGGCTTTTGTTTAGTAAAGTCCATTCATTCCAAAAATCAAATGTTAATAGCAAACAAAATCTTTCAAATGTTCTGAGAATTTTTTCTAATGCGGCGTACACACGGGCGGAATTTCCGATGGAAACAGTCCGATGGGAGCTTTCCATCGGATTTTCCGACTGTGTGTACGCCCATCGGTCTTTTTCTGTCGGCATTTCCGACGGACTTGAGATTGAGAACCTGTTCTTAGTTTTTCCGACGGAAAACCTATCGGATTTTTCGACCGTGTGTATGCAATTCCGACACGCAAAATTCCGACGCATGCTCGGAAACAATTTGCCGCATGCTCGGAAGCATTAAACTTCCCTTTTATAGTGCCGGACGTGTTGTATGTCCCGGTGTAATTGACTGTCGGAATTTGGTGTGACCGTGTGTAGGCAAGACAGCTTGAGCGAAATTCCGTCGGAATTCCGACGTGAAAACCATCAGAGCTTTTTCTGACCAGAATTCCGATCGTGTGTACGCGGCATAAGACTTTTTTCTTTCGAAAATTCTGTCCATTTATGGCCAGCTATAGTACATGACTGCTCATACTTTGTAGAGCTCTTGGCAATGTCTTCCCATTCTTGATCCCTTGCTGATGGCACGCAAATACAAGGCTACCCCAAAATATACCATGCTTGTCTCATGCGGTGAGGTGGACATTGGTGGTACTCAATGGCCAGTCTCCTCATGCATCATCTGGTGCACCTCACCCTGGTCGCACTACTATCAGTACTGACCCCCATGTCTGAAGAAGCCAGCATTACCAAAACAGCACATTGTGTTGATAGTCAACCCAACAGTCCGGTTCTCAGCTCAAGAACTTCACGCACCAATTGGCACCCAGGCAGGACTCCTGTGTGCCCCAAGCAGCCCCCATAACCCTGTAAATAAGACATTTAACCACAATACTACTCTTCCTCCGAGCCCATCACAGCCTAGCCCACAAACACTGGAGCATTAGAGGGAGGTTGCATAATACACAATGTCATAGAAACAGTGGAAATCTAATAATGATAAACTGGATTAGGTGGTTAAAAGTAAACTCAGTAGACTTTTTGCCATTTTTACTGGAAGTAATTAGTAATTCACAGGTTCTAGTTCTTACATGACGATAATCTCTGATTCAGTTTAGGCTTTCCTTTTACATTTCTACATTCTCTACCCTATTAAGAATTCTGGTCCCTTAGAGGCAACCGTGTTTAGGACAGCTGCTAATCATTAATATATCCAAGACATAATACAGCAATTTAGTGAAACCACAAAAGGAAAATTTGATGTAACGTTAATTAATAACTTCAATCTCCATACATATAGGTCTTAATGAGGGCAACTTCTACCCGCTCTCAGTTATTATGTCATCTTAACTCCTGTAGTTCCATTAATCATTGATTTTTCGGAAACCATAGATGTTGGTAGATGACAAAAGTGTGAGGCCCAAAATATAGTAGATACAGAAGTTAAAGGAAACACTGGATATTTATTGCTAGCGAATGTACCCAACAACATATCACTTTGTTGTGTTGAGGCATGTTGAGTACACCAATTTTTCTCAACTTCAGTCCTCAAGTACCCAACAGGTCAGGTTTTCAGGCTTTCCATTGTTTTGCACAGGTGATTTGATCAGTTTCACTGCCCTACTGGCCATACACTATACAAAAAAAATCGGCCGAACCCATTTTCGAAAAACGAACGTTCGGCCGAGAGCGCAAACGATGGTGCCATCATGTAATGGCCGATAAATCGTTCAGTGAACATAAATAAAAAAAATTTATGTTCGTTTTTTTTTACATATACCTAGTGCAGACAGGTCGGACGGGAAACACATTAACCTTTCAATTTATCGTTCGTTCGGCAGAAAATTTCCAAACTTGTTCTTCGTTTTTTCGGCTCAAAAACGTCCAAACGATTATCGATTTTGTGTCCATTACCTGGCCGAAAAATCGAACGAATGGTCTAATGACCGATTTTTCGTATAGTGTATAGCCAGCATAAGTAATTACCACAGCCGTTTCATCTGAGGGAAATCCTGAAAACATGACATGTTGGAGGTACTTGAGGACTGGAGTTGAGAAACATTGGAGTACAATTTGCCGCACCTGGAGTATGCTGTCCAGTTCTGGGCACCAGTCCTCAGGAAGGAGGTACTGGAAATGGAGCGAGTACAGAGAAGGACAACTAAGCTAATAAAAGGGTTTGGAGGATATTAGTTATGAGGAAAGGTTGCGAGCACTGAACTTATTCTCTCTGGAGAAGAGACGCTTGAGAGGGGATATGATTTCAATGTACAAATACCGTACTGGTGACCCCACAATAGGGATACAACTTTTTTGCGGAAGGGAGTTTAACAAGACACGTGGCCACTCATTAAAATTAAAAGAAAAGATGTTTAACCTTAAATTGCGTAGAGGGTTCTTTACTGTAAGAGTGGCAAGGATGTGGAATTCCCTTCCACAGGTGGTGGTCTCAGCAGGGAGCATCGATAGTTTCAAAAAACCATTAGATAAGCACCTGAACGACACAAAGGTTGGACTTGATGGACTTGTGTCTTTTTTCAACCTCACCTACTATGTAACTACGTAACTATGTACACCATTCCAACTTGTGATACCATCATCGCTCCCAACTCTACCTGATGTTTAGGGACTGTCCCTCATTTGGAGCAAAATCCCTCTGTCCCTCTTTCCTCCTCATTTGTGCCTCATTTTGGTCTGATCTATATAGTTGTATATAAAATGCACTATTTATCTATCAAAAAGTGTTTCCCAGTGCTAAACCTTTCCTCCAAATTCTAAATGGCTGCATTTGTTAAATTTTCAAAGCCAATATAAAGTAATAGTAGTGGTAAAAAAAAAAATAAAAAAAAAAAGCATGGTGATGGTTTCACTAATCATTTTTGTTGTATAATTCTCCTTTAAAGGGGGCGTGTCCTATGCCTATATACTTTTGTCAATAGGTGTCCCTCGTTCCCATCTAAAAAAAAAAGTCTGTAATGCCGGCCATAGATGGATCGAATCTTGGCCAGTTTAGCAGGGACCGACCGAGATTCAATCCATCAATGGGCAGGCTGGTTGTACTGAAGTCGATCCAATCTGTCGGATTTTTACATTCAATTACTGCTGGTGGCTAATTATAGTTCAGCTCGTAATAAATAGGGGCAAACACAAAAAAGTGTTGCGTTTATAATTTTGCTCAGTGTATATACAGAAAAGAGAAAAATGGTATAAAGAACCTCAGAAATAAATATAAAAAAATACACAATTATTTTTTAATTCTATATAAAAGAATATGCAAAAGTCATGATCTCATCACACAAACACATATTAGCGGCTATTAGGAGCTGCTTTTTTTTTTTTTGGAGCGTCAGGCAGGTGTGTCGTCATGTGTCAACCTACATTTCCTTTGTGCATTGACATGCATTATTGACATGGATTATTGCATGTTTCCAATGCATTTTTAATATTTAGAATTTGGAGTGGATAGAGTTAACAGCCATTGACTAATCCTTGTGAGTGCCTGTTGTCACAACATGTGACCTGCATTTTGATGCATTACCCTTGACTTGTATGGGCCCAAAACGTATTAAAACGCAGAAGAAAATGAACATGTATTTTTTTTAAATGCACCTCACTGCAGGACAGAGATGCAAACATGCACTGTTTTTAATAAGGGAATGTCAGACATGTGTTTTTGGTGCATTGAGGTAAAAACACAACTGACCTCATGGACACGGTATTTTTATTGCCAGCTGTGACAAGAATTCAGCAGATTCCTGCCGCTGAATTCACAAGTGGTTGTGGACAGTTGCGTCCAGGCGTGATCATCTGTTCCTAATCGCAGGTAATTGCTACATGTACGATTGCGGCAGCCAATGTCAGCATGTCATTGCTCTGTACAAGCTGAGCAGACTCAACTGTCTACAACCACCTGTGAATCCAGCCACAGGAATCCATTGGGTTCTTGCTGCTGCTGCCAAAAAAATAAGGGTGATCTATATAGTGTAGTGAGCTTGGTGTAAAGCAGGGGTCTCAAACAGGCGGTCCTCCAGTCCCATGAGGCATTGCAAGGCATAAGCACGACTCCCTGAGGAAGAGGCATGATGGGACAACAGCTGGAGGGCCACCAGTTTGAGACCCCCTGGTGTAGAGTTATCACTGTCAGGTCATTACAGAGGACAAAGGGGCAATATTTACGTCTGGAGGAAAAGAGATTTAACCTCCAGATATATGGAAAGGCTTATTCAAGCTGTGAACTGTCAAGGAACTAGTTCTGGCCAACTCAGTAGATGGTTCTCAAGGAACTAGTTCTGGCCAACTCAGTAGATGGTTCTCAAGGAACTAGTTCTGGCCAACTCAGTAGATGGTTCTCAAGGAACAAGTTCTGGCCAACTCAGTAGATGGTTCTCAAGAATGAATGAATGAATGATGGTTCTCAAGGAACTAGTTCTGGCCAACTCAGTAGATGGTTCTCAAGGAACAAGTTCTGGCCAACTCAGTAGATGGTTCTCAAGGAACAAGTTCTGGCCAACTCAGTAGATGGTTCTCAAGGAACAAGTTCTGGCCAACTCAGTAGATGGTTCTCAAGGAACAAGTTCTGGCCAACTCAGTAGATGGTTCTCAAGGAACAAGTTCTGGCCAACTCAGTAGATGGTTCTCAAGGAACAAGTTCTGGCCAACTCAGTAGATTGTTCTCAAGAGCTAGTTCTGGCCAACTCAGGAGATTTTTTTTTTTTTTTTTAATGAAGAGCTGGATGCATTCCTAAATGCACAAAATCTAACTGGATATTAATATTTATTTATAGATAACACCAGGGATTGTTGTTCCAGGGAATATCTGATTGACTCCTGGGGGGATCAGGAAGGAATGTATTTTTCTCCCACTTAAGCAAATTGGACCATGCTTTAGTGGAGATTTTTGCCCATCTCTGGATCATCTGTGGGTTTATGGTTGTGTATATGGAGGTTTTTTGTTTATTTATATTTTGCTATTGGTTGAACTAAATGGACTTGTGTCTTTTTTCAACAAGATGCTTGATAGAGGAATGCGGCCACTCCCCCAACAGTGGCCAGCCAATCCCGAAACACGTTGCATACCGGTGACGTCATCGCCGGGCGACCGCGCTGTTTGTTTGCTCCCCAGGCCTCGTTTTTGCCTCCCCTGTACACGGCCGAGTCTCTCTACATCTTAGAGGTGAGACCGACGGCTTTATGGACACATTACAGCGTTTTCCCCGGCATTGGCGCCCCCTTACCCTTCTCAGCCCCACCACCAGAACTCCTGCTCTGAAAAACGGGCCTTGTGCCCCCATCTACAGACTGGACTTTTTACTTTACTTTACTTTTTACTACCTGCACCTGGACCTCCTGGAAGAAAACACCAGCACCACGCTCTGCCACACCAACATCCCCTGATGAGAGGCAAGCCTAAGTGAAGTAGCTGTGACCTGGACTTGCTGAGATCTGCAGTTCCACCTTCTTCCCAGCCCAGCATGCAGGACCTGAATGTGACATCGTATACCCCCATGTGAGTGGATAATGTTGCTGTAATAAATTTAATTTTGATACATACTCAGAGGCGCCCCCCTTTCCTTGTTTTTCTTTCTAGCTTATTGGAACCCGCTCTCTGGTTCTCCTGGGGAGGCTGCCCTGACTGACCCCAAGACACTCTAAATCTTTGAGGGTATATATATATATATATATATATATATATATATATATATATATATATATATATATATATATATATATCCTCAAAGATTTAGAGGTATACACACACATATATACACACACCGTTATCACCCCTGGACTATTTGGTAATTTTGTATGAGGTATATATATATATATTATATACTTGTGTTTTTGCGCCTTTTTTACTTGTTTTTTGTCAATGGACATACAGCCACCTCAGGACCGAGCATGCACGAGTGCCCCCAGAGCAAGCAGCTTGCTTTGGGGGCGCTCCGCAGGAGGGATGAGTGGGGCACCAAACGAGGAGGATCAGGGCTGCTTTGTGAAAAACCAGAGCAAGTAAGTATGACACGTTTGTTATTTTAAAAAAAATGCCTTCATCTATACTAATGCTTTTGTCTATACCAGCCTTTTTCAACCAGGGCGCCCAGGCACCCTGGGGTGCCTTGAGGTCTCTTCAGGGGTGCCTTGGCAAAATGCCTAAAAATTTTCCAAAACTGTATACAAGCCGGCGTGTGGATAAAGCTTGCCTTTTAGTTACACAAAGCCACAGGTTCTCATTGTGCAGCAATACGACCTTCTCCGGCACCCTAACAACCAGTAAACCCTCCCCTGCCCCTGTCTGTCAGCCCCAGGGTCACATTAGCTGAGAAAAACTGAGGGAGAGGAGAAACATTGGCATACTAGTCAGTACCAGTGTGCAAAAGTGTATTGCATTTGGAAGAATAAATCACCTCTAACGTTGGGTGTCCTATGTGTGTTGATGTATTATGTAAAAGTATTAGAATCGTTTTTTACATTTTAGAATGTGGTGCTTCGAGACTGTCCATAATTTTAGAGGGTGCCTTGACTGAAAAAAGGTTGAGAAACACTGATCTATACTGTAGCACAATGAACCCCAAACTTCCTAATGTAGGTATTTCAGCCAGGTATCTGTTTTTACCCAACCAGATCCTTATTAGTCCCTGTACTATAGGCAAACAAGCATCAGGATAAGATAAAATCAAGGTCTCATCATAACACAGCTATATCAGCGGTATAATCTATGGAACGCAGGAATAGATACGTCTTCAGTTCTTTGGGCTCAGCTGCTTTGCATTAATTGAAAAAAAAGGGGGATATAGTTCCATTCTGTCCACAATAGCCAACCATAGCTCTATGTTCTTGTAACATGTAGCCGATTGATACAAGTGGAACAATCAAACTTTTTAACAAGAGACAAATCCACAGAATCAGCCTTTGTTTGAGTTCAGAGCGTCTCACAATGGACATCTGCTAGAGCATTGCATCCTTGTAGTGTGCAGCCATTTGTACAAATGTAACAATCCCATAGATCTTCTATTCAGCAATACAAAAATTTGCTGCAGCGCACACAACTCTATGATAGCCCATCTATTCCTGCGTTCCATAGATGGATGACATACAAGATAACTGTATAAACTGCGCTGCAGATATAGTGCTTATTAAGTAATTTGTGAAATAAATCACAGATGGCAACGCTGCTATAATTGTATTATGATGAGAACTTTGATTCCATCTTGTTCTGATGTCTAATCGCCATAGTACAGGGACTGTATAGAGTTGGTTGGGGTAAACAGCCAATTCTTGGCTGAACTACCTGTATTAAAAGGTTTGGGGGTTTAATGTGCAGACGTTGTCTGAGTTAAAGGAGAAGTATGGGTTTGTTCTTTTCCCCCTAATCATACTTACCTAGGTGGATGCAGCATTGGTCCGATGCTGCATCTGTTCCCGGGCGTCTCTGCACTGAGAACCGAGCCATCGAATACCGCTGATGGCTCGGTTATCACTCCTCCTCGAGCGGAGAGATGCTGACTGTCAATCAGCAGCTCTCCTGCTCTGATCCTCCACGCTCACTGGAGCGCTGAGCTGCGGAGGGGCAGGGAGCGACCGTCTCAGCCTCTCAGCGGCTCGCTGAGAGGCTGAGACTGCCATCAGTCCAGGTAGCTGGCAGATCCAGTCTTCCAAAATCAGGATGACGTGGTGCCTGGACTGAACTTGATGACATCAGCAGAGAGCAGACTTCAGACCATTCTCTGCTGAAAACTGGTCACAGGAGTGCAAAAACAAATTGTACACCTTTAGGAGAAGCCCAACCAAATGAGCCCAGGCTTCTCCTTTAATTAGCCTGTTCTGCTCATCTCATCTATTGAACTGCATGAGGTTTTTTTTTTTTTTTACGTAGTATGCTGACATCTAATGACAACTTGTTTCCTAATATGATTTTGGTATTTTACTTTGTCCTCTACTCCTGTTTAGGGCTAGATAGTTTAGTCCTAGCTAGACGCTCCCCACTTCTTCTATTTTCCATCAATGTTAGTTGCTCACAAAGACATAGGCTTAGGATAGCCATCAGGGTTGATTAGCTAAAACTGGAGAGTGCAAATTGTGGTGCAGCTCTGCATAGAGACCAATCAGCTTCCATTTTTTTTGTGAAAGCTTAATTGAATAAGCTGAAGTTAGAAGCTGATTGGCTACCGTGCACAGCTGTACCAGATTTTGCCCTCTTCAGTTTTAGTAAACCAACCCTCATTGTCTTTTTACAATTCAAAAGACTAAAAAAACATCCTCTGTACTGCAATTAGTTTAAATAAAATTGCATTCGATTCAACTACTGTGTATTCTTGACGAGTTAAAGGGGTTGCAAACCCTTAAGGTTTTTCACCTTAATGCATTCTATGCATTAAGGTGAAAAACCTCCTGTGATGCAGCAGCCCCTCATACTTACCTGAACCCGGTCTTTCCAGTGACGGGGACGAACACACCAGCTCCAGCCGGTGTCTCGGGTCCTGATTGGATAGATTGATAGCAGCGCAGCCATTAGCTCCCTCTGCTGTCAATCAAATTCAATGACGCGAGAGACGGGGTTGGGGCAGAGTCCTGCTGTCTGTGTCAATGGACGCAGCATCAGGACACAAGAGCAGGGGTGCCCCGAGGGAGAGCGGCTCTCCAACGGGGCACTCGAGAAGGAGGTGCCAGGAGCGCTGCTGAGGGACAGGGTGCAAAACCAACTGCACAGAGGAGGAAGTATGACATGTTTTTTTTTTTTAATGAACCTTTACATATCGTTTAAGCTGCCTGTGGATGGTGCCAAATCAGCAGGTCCGGACAGGCTGGGTCTAAGGAGGTGTCAATGCATGGGCGTCCGCAGGTAGGGGCAAGGGGGGTCAAGTGCCCCCCCTGGAATCAGGGATCGGATCTTAAATTCAGCACAGTTGTGTCTCTATCGAGGTGCCACACCCGGGTGCCACCCACCAGTGGGGTGACACCATAAGGGGCTGTCAAGTGTAGTGTGACTTTGGGCTCTTTTCCCTGCTCAGTCCAGCAGAGAACTTGGCGGTGCTGTGATGGAAGAATGGCGAGCTGCGGGCTTGCAGAGGTTTCCCCCCCTTGCCCCACCCATTCTTCTGTCAGGTTCTCTCACCAGGTTCCCCACCCAGCTTCCTGCCCTGCTCCGTTCCTTCCCTATTGGCCATAACTGAGGGCCAATCAAAGGCGACTAGGGGAGGCAAGCTTCATGGGACAGGTAGTCCCAAAAGATTGGCGGCTCCATTTTCCACAGGGAGGAGGCTACAGCTCGATCAAGAGAGAGATTGAGAGACTGCAGCCTGGAAAGAAGCTGAGGGAGAGAGTGCTACAGGACGAGGAGTGTGCTGGGCGGAAGCCAGAGAGAGAGCCTGCCAGGGCCACAAAAGAGAGTCATGCTGTCCAGCACCACCAGAGAGAGAGCCACACTGGCCAGCACCACCAGAGAGAGAAAGACTGAGCCACTACCAGGGTACAGACATGCTACACTACTGACCAGTGTCGCCCCCGGGGAACCCAGAGTGAACGATCGTCCAGCCGGAGTGATCACTGCTGTAGTTTCGCTGGGTCTGGTAAGAGAGCCTGTTGGCCATTACCCATTACTTATCCTAGGGACTGTAATACGTCTGCAGACTCTGACCATAATAATGTGATAATGACATTGTCGAAAAGGGGCGGTGCATGAGTGACCCTAAAATTATGCCCCCCCCTGAAAAAAGTTCTGCGGACGCCCATGTGTCAATGCATAAGGTAGCACTTGAAAACAGAACAGGGCCTGTTTACAGTGCACAGTTGTATTTTAATGCACACACTGGACCACGCTAAAATGCGTTTCTTACTTCCCCATATTAGATAGTGTTTACTTCCATCTATGCACTGCAGTAGGGTGCATTTTGAAAAATAGGAAATAGTCAAATTTTTTGCAGTTTAGTGCATTGGAAGGCCTATAGAAGTCAATAGTAATGCATAAGGTATTTTTTTAATGCCAACAGATTTTTTTTATAATATATAATATAATATATGGTATTAATAAAGATGTTTATCATGTGAATGTATCCTTTTGTATACCTTTTTTCTTTTTCTGTAAATAGGGTGTTTATTTTACCTATGGAAATATTTGAACAATACCTGAACAGGATAAAATATTGCTTGCAGCGTTGGCAGGATTTCCATGAAGAAGTGGTCCCATAATTCTGCTAAAATCATGACACGGTTTTCACCTAGAAAGCAATATATAAGAGACTTTAAGATTAAAAGACCTTTACTGGAATTTAAAATTACTATGCGATTAGAGGCTGGTCTCCACTGGCGTTACATATTTAATGCTGCAAATGCTCTGAAAACACATCTTGTTTTTTTTTTAAGTGGTTTTTGAGCATCTGGGACTCCCCTTGGGTTAGGAAGTTGGAAGGTTGCTCCATGTTGCCGCTTTTAATGGTAAGCTTTAATTTTAATTTTTACATGCCAAATTGCTGCTACTTCCATGGGCATGGTTCTCTGCCCTCTTGTTTTATGGTCACTGTGCCTATCAGTTGCTTTCTAGGAGACTGTATAGGGCAGTGGTCTCCAAACTGCGGCCCAGGGGCCAGATGTGGCCCTTTGCTTGCTTGGCATAGAAGGGGGTGGGGAGGCCTTAAATCGAAAGTTCCACTTTTGGGTGGAACTCTGCTTTAAGTACGTTAAGCAAGGTTGCCTTATGACTTCATGCATGTGCAGTGTTATATGGCCCCTGGGGCACCATTTCCCCTACTGAGACCATCAATGGGGCACTATTCTGCCCATTGGATACCAAGAATGGGGCACAATTTCTCCCATGACAAACAATGATGGGGCACTGATGTTCGGACATTTTCTACTGCCACTGACCACAGACTGGCCCTCCTAAATCCTGAACGAAAGTACATTTTCTCCTTGCTTAGAAAGTTTGGGACCCCTGTTTTAGGGTACATATATAGTGGGTAGCGCCATCAATACAACAGATTTACATAAAATATACAATTAAAGGTTATTGTACAAAAGTTAAAAGCACAGGATGCCATGTCATATGACAAAATGGGTGAACTAGATGGTTTGCATAGACACATCATACAAAGAATTATAATCACACTGCAGCTCGAAACATTTCGATAATTAATGGATCTTCATCAGGAGGTGTGAAAAAGGGACGCCAATGAGAAGCAGCCAAAATCCAAGATTCAGTAAGTTCCCAAAAAGGCCTATGGAGAATAATCACATTCGCCAAAAGATAATAGTATAGGGACAAAAAGGAGTCTCCTTGATAAATGTGTTCATTCCAGGCTAGAATATCTAATAATGTGGAAAGATCTAAAAGATGGTCTACAGCAGGAATATGCAATTATCGGACATCCAGCTGTTGCGGAACTACAAGTCCCATGAGGCATAGCAAGACACTGACAGCCACAAGCATGACACCCAGAGGCAGAAGCATGATGGGACTTGTAGTTTGGCAACAGCTGGAGGTCCGCTAATTGCATATCCCTGGTCTACAGTATAGGGTAATGCCTATGGGGCAATGAGAGCCAAGATCCCAAAACAGAGACCCCCCCCAGAAATTATGGCTTGTAAGGCCCAGGTGGAATAATTATGAAGCTGGAGCAATCGCCTAGGCAGCTTGAGTGTAAGTGGGAGCTGGGTACCTGTCAAAACTAGGTACCCCCCCCCCCCCCAAAAAAAACCCAAATGTGGCAAAGAAGGGGGTGGGGGGGGGGCCTTAAAGTGAAAGTTCCACTTTTGGGTGGAACTCTTCTTTAAGCAAGGTGGCCTATGACATGCATGACCTCAAAATGGTGTTGTGTGACTGTCAATGAGAACGTAAAACAACTCCGTGTATGAGGGACCTCCCAAACCTGAAGTGCCCCAGGCCCCCCCAAGGTCTAAATCTGACCCTTATTGGGTGTCCAGCATGTCTGGAGACTAAATAAGACATATACAGAGGTGATAACTTGTTAAAGGCTTTATATGTAGTAATAGCATGTTTTCTTGATCTACGAGGGCTGTAATGATAGTAATGTAAAAGTGGTCATTCAAATAAATAAATGATTCCAAGCAGATCAACATGCCATCATTGAGTTCTTGATGAAGAAGGAGCGCAGGCTGTCCGACAAAAGCTACAGAATGTTTACGCAGATGACACCAATGGCAAGACATCGCTCGTCCATGGAGCCATCTCCGTAAACATTGTGTAGCCTCCTATGGATGTTGGTTTCGCCTGTACTCCTCCTTCATCAAGAACTCAATGACGGCATGTTGCTTCTGACTGGAATACATTATTTACCTGCAATGAAAGAAGAAAGCTTACCATAGAGGAAGCGTTGCTCAACCAACCTGTGAAAATTTTAATTACCTATGTAAGTGATGCCCACTTTTGCATTAAATTAGGTTACGGCTCTTGCATTCTACTTTTCCATAATGCACAAATGCTTTTGTTGTGGCTCACCTTCATACAGCTTGATTTTCTCCTCCATGAAGGCCAGACCCTTTGAGAGCAGCTGATTCTGCAGATACAACAGTTTTCATTCATAACATGCCCAGTGCATACAGTAAATTTATTTACCAAGGATAAGCTTCAAAAAGGGAGCACTTGGTAGGCATCTCTAATACCTGCTAGGTGCCGCCAACCACTGGTCCAACCGTGCGTACTGGGAATGAGGGCACATTATTGCTGTATTAGAGTTGAACTTCACTGGGATTGCATTGGCCATCACTATTTTTGTAACAGAAGAGGGTTTCGAGCCTAGACGGGCATGGGCACCAGATAATCTACTTCTGTATCAAGCACTGAAAGAGTTGGCCTTACAAATGTTTAAAGTGGTTGTAAGCTCTTCCATATACCTATTGAAGTGACGGGCCTCGGGTGATAAACAGAGATAAAACAAATCCCCCTACATAAGTTGTACCAGTTTATCTGCAGCCATCTCTCTAACATTTTTGAGCTTCAGGAGGCAGGGGGCTGAGAGGGGACATCACACACTGCATAGCATAGAGCAGGGAACTGAGTGTAGTCTGAGACCTGAGTTTAGGGAATGGATACCACCCCCTCTACACAGTCTCCCCTCTGGACAATTTTGGCTACTGTGGTTTGTCGACCTTTTTATGGGCATATGCAATTTTAAATCCCAACATGTTTAGTTTCTATTGTGATATAAAATATTGCAACAGCCATTTATTTATTCTCCAGGTACTTTGCTTTCAAGAATGGTTTCTAAATAACTTTCTAGCAAATATGCTAAAAGAAATAAAAAAAAAAAAAAAGGCTGAGAGGTGACGTCACTCACTGCACAGGATATAGCAGGGAGCTGAGTGTAGTCTGAGACTTGAGTGAAAATGGATACCCTCCCTCTACACAGTCTCAATGGGAAATATGCAAAGCTGAGGCTCTCAATCACCCGTTGTGTGCTGGGGGGGGGGGGGCTGAATGGGCTACCAACACATTACAACAAATGAAAAGGTGTACATAACTCTTTAGACAATGAAAGGAGATTTGAATGATTGACTTTATAGGCACTACAATGACAACATAGTAAAATTAAGCAGATTTTATTACAACATATTTACAATTTAAACAATGCTAAAAACACAGGGGCAACTTTGGATCCGACTTGAAGTCGCCCCAAGTTGCCTTAAGTCGCGCAACATGATCAAATCAATGTAAGTGAATGAGAGCCATCCTAATGCACACTACTGCAGTCGCTCCGACTTCAGAAAAGGTTCCTGTACTACTTCAATCCGACTTCTAGGCCACTTGTACCCATTGATTTCAATGGAAGTTGCCTCCAAGTCGGATCCCCTGTCTTAACTGAAGCAACTTTCCAGGAAGTAAAAATAGTTTTCTAGGCAAACCCCTCCCACCCACAGAGCTGATTATTATGTGATTGGCCACTGGCAAAGTCCCCTGTCCTGGAGGCAACTTCAAGTTGCCTTGTAAGTTGCCTCAAGTCGCGCTGTGACTCAGAGGAACCCAGGACCGCGGTAAACTCCTAGAATGGTCTCACACAGAGGAAATCCCATCTGTTCCCTGATCTCCTCTGTGTCTAATGAACCCGGAAGTGACAATAATTTCATCACTTCCAGTTTCAGAGCTGTCATTCCCTGGCTGTTATAGTCAATCAATGCTTGGTTAGCTGCTTTGAAGGAGGACAGGGGAAACACTGGGTGCTCATAAACCCCAGATGTCTCCTTAAAGAGGACCTGTCACTGCCCAAAGCTGTCACGAGGGGGCTTGTTAGCCCCCTTGTGATAGCAATAAGGTTATATGAAAAAACAAACAAACATTTAAATCAAAAATAGAACGAATAAGCATCCCCCCGCTCACTCACAAATGCAAAAATGTACATGTAGGTCCTGCATGCACATGTAAACAGGGATTGAACCATATAGGAGGTCTATCTGCGAATGTCGGAGTGAGAGTAATAATTCTAGGGCCATAATTCATAAATAACTCTAAACCAGTAACCTATACAGGCTTTTAAAGCATCCCCTCTGGACAATTTTGGGTACTGTGGTTTGTTGCAATTTCACAGGCATATGCAATTTTAAATCTCAACATGTTTGGTTTCCATTTATCTTGTGATATTAAAAAATTGCAACAGCCACCATTTTATTCTCCAGGGACTCTGCTTTCAGAAAAAAAAATTATATCTGGGGCTCCAAGTAACTTTCTAGCAAAAAAATGCTGATTTTAACGTGCGTGAATATTTTTAAAATTGCTCAGGACAGCAGTTGGTTTAAACCATAAATGCCTCTAGACTTGTAACAAAGACGTATATAAGCATCACCAAAAGAAACGTATAAAAATAGAAAACAATGCTTCCAGAACAACAAAGAAAACAAAAAAAAAGCAAACCGCTGACCGAGCATCATTATTTACAGCATGCTGTACAAGTTATGAAATGCACAAGGGACAGAATGCAGCCTTGGAAGAGACATGTACAGTAAAAACAAAACCAAAATGCAGAGAGCGGCGACCACAAATGAGAGCCTTGTTACAGTTAACGCCGTCTGATTCATAATCACTAAACCGTAGGCTGAGGGATGGAGGCCGCTGTAAAATTACTAGGTGAAAACCCGGCAGGTCTCCACTCGAAATTTGAGTTACTCTAAGCGGTTACATTGCTTACCTGAAAATAATCGGTGATAAATGAGCCCAGCTCGCTTTTCAGCAGCTGTCTGCAAAACAAGAATTCAAAGTAAAAAGAAGTGCATGAATACATATCTGTGAAGGTTCACATTAATCTGGTCTCGGTACATATCGAAGAAGGTTCACATTAATCTGGTCTCGGTACAGCTCTAATCAGTGAATCACAATCTACTGCACTTGGTGTGTAATGTTGAAGCCCAGGGATGAGCAAAGCGATTTTTGAGAAATTGAGTCCTCTACAAATTTAGATTTCCATGAAAATACAGGCAAAAATACCAAGATGAAAATGAAAAGCCCTTTGAAAATAAAAGGAAAAAAACAGTTTTTGTGGCAATATTTAGCTTCAATACTGATATTTTTCTCAAAGTATTTTCTGCCACTAGATGTCCTCAGTCTGTGGGCTAGCATCATTCAACGCCCTTCCTCTGAGCCCAAGTCATCCCGGACGAGCCCCCTGCCTGTGACTGAACAGTGAAAGGAGAAACAGCACAGCGATGAGCTTTATTTCTTTATCACTCTGCTCTTTCCTATCGGCTTATTGCTAATTTGCTCCTTGCTCTGCTTCTTCCTCTTCTACTCCAGCCCTGCTGTATTAGGGACTATGAGAGTCTGATATCAGGTCAGTATCAAATACACTTAGTTAAAATATATATATTTAATTATGTAATTAAGGAGCTGCATTAATTTGTGTCTTTACTATCTGCCTAGAGTTCAGAGTTAAAGCGGAGCTCCACCCAAAAGGGGAGGCTCCGCTTGTCTGCCTCCCCCCCCCCCCCCGGTGACACATTTGGCACCTTGTGGGGGGGGGGGAGCGGGTACCTGGTTTTGACAGGTACCCACTCTCACTTCTTGCTGAGTTTACCATGGCACACTTAGCCGGAACTAGGTATGTATACTCAAGCGCTAATTATGAATTTAAAATCAGAGATGCAACCGATATTTAAGATAACCAAATGATATAGCTGCAACCCATATAGTAGTGTTCCCACACGTGAAATAGGTTAAAAACAAGTACACAATTTGTGCAATAGGTGCGCTTAAATCAACCTTAAAACCTCAGTAGATTGTTTAAAATATTTAGAAGACCTCTGTGCAAAACGTGCATAATAAAATATATAAATACGTGCTAAAAATAAAACAGTGTAAAATATTTCCTTCAAGGGTGTAAATATGTGCAATGCGCATAAACCACTTACAATATGTGATTTGATAATCCGTGCAAACCAAAAAACTTAATACAATTAGGAACAGATTCTAAAAAGTTTGAACTTTCTATAGTGTGCCAGTAAATAATATGAATCAATTGGTTATTAAAGTTCAGAGTGTTGGGCTTAATTAATTAATTAATTTAAAAGCCACAAGTGTATCAATAAAAGCCAGGATATTTAATGCCGCTAATTGGAAGCCACAAATGAATCCGTGAATGTATTTGCTGCCTAATTAAAGTTACTCCGGCCGCAATATGGAACTCCTCATTAATTAGGACTGCTCGTTAATTGGATAGTTGGAACTGCTCATTGATTGGATGGTTAATCAAATGATCCAGCAACTAAACAATTAAACAAACAAAATAGACCATTAGTATATTATTCCTTCTTGCTAAGGGTAAAGAAAAGCACCGCCAATATGTTGAAACAAGTGCCGCCACTAATGTGTATATAATGAATGAAAGGAATAAGTGTCACTTTCCTTATCTTGTGCAGACACTTCTGGATGTTCTCTTCCTCTAATTCTTCGTTTCTTTCTTTTCCCGGTTTGTTCACATGAGGGTACAAAAAAATACAAGACACATTGCGCAGCACTGCTACAAAAAGTGTATAAAGAAATGTAGCAGATGCCGATCTACTCACACAGCACCCGGTGGATTAAGCGCGGTAGCCGGAAAATGTGTCAGGCACTATGTATGGGGCTTTCTGCCCTGCTCGTCCTCGTAGTCTCGGTGAAGTCACTAGGCTCCTCCTCCCGACGCGTTGCGTCACGAACACGTGACTTTATCAAGGGATAATCAAGGGAATCCCTTGATAAAGTCACGTGTTCGTGACGCAACGCGTCAGGAGGAGGAGTCTAGTGATGTCACCGAGACTACGAGGACGAGCAGGGCAGAAAGCCCCATACATAGTGCCTGACACATTTTCCGGCTACCGCGCTTAATCCACCGGGTGCTGTGCGAGTAGATCTGCATCTGCTACATTTCTTTATACACTTTTTGTAGCAGTGCTGCGCAATGTGTCTTGTATTTTTTTGTACCCTCATGTGAACAAACCGGGAAAAGAAAGAAACGAAGAATTAGAGGAAGAGAACATCCAGAAGTGTCTGCACAAGATAAGGAAAAGATAAGGATTAGTGGCGGCACTTGTTTCAACATATTGGCGGTGCTTTTCTTTACCCTTAGCAATAAGGAATAATATACTAATGGTCTATTTTGTTTGTTTAATTGTTTAGTTGCTGGATCATTTGATTAACCATCCAATCAATGAGCAGTTCCAACTATCCAATTAACGAGCAGTCCTAATTAATGAGGAGTTCCATATTGCGGCCGGAGTAACTTTAATTAGGCAGCAAATACATTCACGGATTCATTTGTGGCTTCCAATTAGCGGCATTAAATATCCTGGCTTTTATTGATACACTTGTGGCTTTTAAATTATTCAATTAATTAATTAATTAAGCCCAACACTCTGAACTTTAATAACCAATTGATTCATATTATTTACTGGCACACTATAGAAAGTTCAAACTTTTTAGAATCTGTTCCTAATTTTATTAAGTTTTGGTTTGCACGGATTATCAAATCACATATTGTAAGTGGTTTATGCGCATTGCACATATTTACACCCTTGAAGGAAATATTTTACACTGTTTTATTTTTAGCACGTATTTATATATTTATTATGCACGTTTTGCACAGAGGTCTTCTAAATATTTTAAACAATCTACTGAGGTTTTAAGGTTGATTTAAGCGCACCTATTGCACAAATTGTGTACTTGTTTTTAACACTTAGCCGGAAGTTCACTTTAATTATTTTAAACTTTTTTCCTTTCTGTAAAAAAAAAGTAAAAAAAAACAAAAAAAAAAAAAAAGCCCTTAAAACCCCATATAAAATACACCTTTAAAAACCACTAAAGAGGATCTTACTTCTGCCTTCTCCATTGACTCCAATGCATACAGCCAAAACGGCAAAAAGAGAAAAAGGTCAGTCTCGCTCATCCTCAGTGAAGATGTTTCACCACTCAACCAAGTAGCTCCCTTAGAACTTAGAAATCCACTTGAGCAGAAGGTGAAATACTTTCAGTATTACAAGTCCAGATGAAAGTGACTACTACTACTAGCTGCGTAAATAAGCGATATCAGTACTTGTACCTTTCAGAGTGCTATTGACACGTTCAAGGAATATGCTGATCTGATAAAGTAAACATCTACATTTTCTGTAAATAATACCTTTTATATAAAGAAATTCTCATTATTTGAGTTCTTTGGTAAAAAATAAAACATTTTTTATACATAATGTCCATATGAGCAGGGGTCAAGTCCTGGGGAAAGAAGTGTGGGAACTCCCACCCAAGATCCACTCGCCCACCAAAAAAAAAAAAAAAAAAAATGATACGCTCATATGCACGAACGCTTCAAAAGTGGTATTTTTCATCCAACCACCCCAAACTGATGTTCCTCCCTCAGCTCACCTCTCTCCCTGCATGTCCTGTGAGTAGAATAGCTGTGCTCCTCCTCTGGGTTCTCATTAAATGGCACTGAAGATAGAGGAGGGGGGTATTCAGCGGGACACACAGAGCAAGTATGCTGAAGACTGGGGGGGGGGGGGGATGAGGAGACAGAAAATCAAGAAGGCCGGCAGGGAGGAGCGCATCACTAGAGGTCTGACTAAATACAATCTCTTAGCAGCAGGGACCTGATCTACCTGTCAGCTAGCTGTGATTGACAGGTAGATCGAAGCGGAAGCTGTCATGGGGCCCCCTACTGGCAATGCCTGAATGGTAAGGTGTGCGGCACTTACTAATGCGAGCTGTGTCGGCAGCTGCTGGTGTAGTACCTGCCACACAGCTCGCATACTTCAAAGTCTTGCAGGACACGGCTGCTAAACGGGAACTGAGTTCCTGCTGTGGAAAAAGTACAGGAACTCCGTTCCCATGCGTTCCCGCAGGACTTGAGCCCTGCATATGAGGCAATTTTAATAAAAAATAAATAAATAAAATTCTCTTAGAATTTGAGTGGTGTTGGTGGCCCATACTTATGTACCCACTTCTCTGTCTGTTATTTGAAAATTCAATAGAAGTCTATTGCTTAAAAAAAATTCAACCCAAAAAGAGGTCTGTCTCTGGACCTCAGCATGAAGTATGGGAGACAGCACTAGACAGAAGGAAAGTTATACTTCGAGGGCTTGCTTATAATTTTTTACAACTTATATTTAAATTAAAAAAGTATTTAGGCTTGTTGTGGTTGTGTTTTTTTTTTAACACTTTTTCCCTTAGGTGAATGGGTAGGGGTACCATGTAACCCATACTCATTCACATAGGGTGGGGGGCCGGGATCTGGGGGCCCCCCTTATTAAAGGGGTCTCCTGGATTCTGACAAGCCCCCCGCCTGCAGAGCCCGACAACCAATGGCCAGGGTTGTTGGGAAGAGGCCTTGGTCCTCATCAACATGGGGAGGTGCACCCCCCCCCCCATGTTGACGGCACGCGGCCTGGTACGGCTCAGGAGGGGGGCACTCGCTCGTCCCCTCCCCCTTTCCTGACCGACTGTGCTGCGTGCTCGGATAAGGGTCTGCTATGGACTTTGGGGGGACCCCCACACTGTTCTTTCGGTGTAGGGATTCCCCTTTAAATACATACTAGGTGACAGGGCTAGCAAGGTGTCAATCTCGCCGATGGAGGCGGCGGCATTGACTTACTTCGCTAGTCCCGTCTACCTGGAGTCACGTTCAAAATGAACAGACTTTCATTTCAAAAGTCCGGCGGACCTCCGCCAAAAGTCCTGCGGATTGTCCGCCGGAAAAGTCCGGTCATGTGTGGGCAAGCCTGCTCGTTCGGAAAGTCCGGCGGACCTCCGCTGAAAAGTCTGGCAGATTGTCCGCGGGACTAAGTCCAATCGCGTGTTCGCGGCATTAGAGTCTAAGTCACAGTGATGGGAGCATTATGCATGGGGCTCTTCCTTCACATTTTGTCTGGTGATGGAAATCATTCTTGGCCATGTGACATGAAGTGATTCAACCAATTCTGAAGCTTTACCGTTTGCACAATTATTGCCAGATTGCATAACCTGAACTAATCTGCAGTGCAAAGGTCTATTTAAAAGGGACACTAATTAATATTTATTCTTCTTTTAAAACCCGTAATATTTGGTGATGGCTTCTGGCAATCCCTAAAGTGGACCTACCAGTCTGGTAAGGTCAAAAGTGGATCTACCGCTCCTGTAATGTCCAGCGTAGACCTACCACTTCCGTAATGTCCAGCGTAGACCTACCACTTCCGTAATGTCCAAGGTGTACCTTCAACTTATGTGTTGTCTAAAGTGGACCTACCACTTCTGGATGACAGAGCCATCTTTGTTCAGGTATCAAAGTTACAATGTTGCTCTCCGATTGCTGCAAGAGAGGAGATTGATGAAACGCCACCTCCTGCCAGTAACAGACTGATGACATCATCTCAGCCTAGGCAGTTACTTGAAACTCAAGGGCTGTTTCTTTAAATGTACTTTTCTTGAGAAATTATACATCACTGTACTGTATTGTGACATGTCAGGAATGTGTTCATGCCAACTTGTATAATTGTTGAAAGGTCACTCCAACATGGATCAATAAAATTCAACCTTCTCATGAAATAATAGTACACATTTCAGAAATAACAATTCACTTAATTTTTATAAGCAAAAACATATAGCATACCTGTGGGATCCCTCTAGAACAGGTACCTCAAACTGATGGCCCTCCAGCTGCAAAACTACAAGTCCCATGAGGTCGGTAAGTATTTCATTTACCGGCCCCTTCCATTTCTGAATGAACCCAGTGAGTGGTCTGTACTGGTCGCTCCTGTGTTCATTCTTAACTGAAAAATAGTAAACTATATTTACTATGTTTCAGTTTGTGAATGAACATGAAGGCGCTCAGCACAAAGCACTTCCTATTCATTTACTGTCCCGTGCAGCTGAGGCTGCAGAGAAAAGGGACTGGGGAGCTCTGTTCTCAGTCCCTTTCTCTGTCTCAAAAGTGAGGCATCATAGGTCTGTTTAGACCCTTGGTAATTCGCCTAATGCCCCCCCAAAGAAATTGAAAAAAATATTTTAAAAAATAACAAAAAATTGTAAAAGATAAAAACGACTGACACCATCCTCTGCCCTACTGGACACCATCCTCTGCCCTACTGAACACCCTCCTCTGCCGTATCCTCTGCCGTACTCACACCATCCACTGTTTTGCTGATATACACACATGCGTGTTTGTGTTCTGGGGTACACACACCAATGTTTAATGGTTAATCTGTTAAACGGCAGAGTTTCACACGGTTCTGTCTTCTTCCATCCCCTGTAACTTTCCATTGAGCTCATCCCCCCCCCAGTTGCCTTCTGATTTTCCGTCAGTCATGTGACCAAGGCGTGGCCCTTATGGGTCCCTGAATGAGCAGTTAGCAGGAAAGTGAGAGTCACACATGTGTGAGAACAAAGCCTGGCGTCTCCGTGTGAACCGGCAGCCGCATTCCCCAGCTGCGCCCCACCATAGCGTACCTGACGTTCTCGTTCAGGGTGTAGAGTTCGTTGGCTTGCAGGCCCCCTCCTTTGAACACGTTGATGACGGCGTTCTGCACACTGAGAAAGGAAACCACGAGTAAATGAGTGTGTCACATCTGTCCCCCCAACAGCACAGCAATACTACTAACATTCTATATTAGGATAGTTTCATCACATTGTAACATGTGCAGGTAGTTTAAAGAAAACTTGCAATAAAAAAAAAAAGTCTATTTTTGAGTTCAGCTTCTGAAAATGATGGCTGCCTGGCTGTCATGTTGTCAATTAACCACTTGCCCACCAGGCACTTTCAGCCTCTTCCTGCCAAGGCCATTTTTCAGCCTTCAGCGCTGTCACACTTTGATGAACAATTGCGCGGTCATGCAACATTGTAACCAAGTAAATTTTTTATCATTTTCCCCACACAAATAAAGCTTTCTTTTGGTGATATTTAATCACTGCTTTTTTTTTTTTTTTTTTTTTTAACTAACATAAAAGAAAAAAAAAAAGACAGAAAATTTGGGGGAAAAAAATTGTTTTTCTTAGTTTATGTCAGTAAATTTTGTAAATAAGTAATTTTTCTCCTTCACTGATGATGAGGCTGCACTGATGGGAACTTATGGGCACTGATTAGGTGGCACTGATGAGCACGAATGGACGGCACTGGCGGGTATGGATGGGCAGATAAGCAGCAGTGACTGGCATCACTAATGGGCACTGATTGGTGTCACTGATGGGTGTCACGTGTCACTGGGGAACTTTACTCTAATCAGGGCACTGATTTACAGAGAACGGGGGTCACGCCATGTCCTAGCAACATGGTGCAGCTGCGATCACCGTGCTGCGCAGGAGTGGCCATTCTGGGCGCCGTCATATGACGTCCACCCAGAACGAGAGCTGCACCGACCCTCCGTCATTTGATGGTGGGCAGGCGGGAAGTGGTTAAAGTGGTTGTAAACCTCAGACATGAAATATGAACAAAGCATATCCCTGTGTAGTGTGCACTTGTCTCAATTAAGAACACTTTGGGGTTGATTCACTAAAGGTAAATAGTCTGTGCACTGCTAGATCTGAGGGGAACATAAAAAAAACTGAATTATTGCTTGCACATGATTGGATGATAAAAATGGACGCAAAGGCGTCCAGTGAATCCCCTCACCAGTGTTTCAACAGTACAAATAAATGGCCATTACCCCCACCTATAACTGCAGCAAGG
Organism: Lithobates sylvaticus; assembly: GCA_028564925.1. Classification (NCBI taxonomy): domain Eukaryota; kingdom Metazoa; phylum Chordata; class Amphibia; order Anura; family Ranidae; genus Lithobates; species Lithobates sylvaticus. The sequence continues at coordinate 214,371,901 of CM053034.1, read as the reverse complement.
AGCACATGGAAGGGCGACAAAACCCCCAAAAATTCCAAGCTCAACTTACCAACCAGCTTACAACCAACCGAATTACCCTCCAGGCTCACCTGCCCTCTGCCTATTCATTAGGCTGCATGTGCTTCCACCGTGGAGGCTTTCAAAAGAGTTACGACTGCAGAAAATACTGTAATTGCAAATGTGTGCGAACTAAACCCCCCGTTTTTAACGCACACTGTTACAGGTTAATTCAGTTGGTTGCAGGCTGGTCGGTAAGTTGAGCTGGGAATTCATTTGGTTTTGTTTTGCAAGCTTTGGACACACTTCCAAAACTTAAGGGTGCATTCACATTTTGAGATTTGCAAACGCGGAAATCGCACCACATTTGCGCACATTTTTGCGTTGTACACCTAGGACCCTACGTGCGACAAATGTGTCAAAGTAGCTCATGTACCTTTAAGCCTTGTACATCTATTACCGTATGTTTTGCTGCATTTTCTCACATGCCAAACGTGTGTCTTTTTTTGCTGCATTAGCGGTGCCATTAACAGTAAATGGCAACGCAAGAGAGACAAGTGTTTCTCACACATTTACAGAATGTTAAAGTGTCAATGCAGTCCTAAAATAGTTTTTTTTTTTACAGAAAAGAGCAGAGCAGTTTCACTAGACTTGTGCAGAACGAAAAAATTTGTTTTGTTTTGATTCGTTTACATAAATTTGTTTAGTTAAATTCATTTCATTTGTTTTCGGAATTACATTTTGTTTATTCGTTTTCAAAACGATTTCGAATAGTTTTCCAGTTTCCAAAAATAATAAAATAGAATAGAAAATAAAGGAATATAAAAAAAAAAAAAAATTATTTTTTATTCTCTTTGAAAATTGAAAAACTATTTCAATTTGAAAACTTTTCAAATTTGAAAACTATTCGAATTTCGTCCGAATTTTTTTTCGTTTAAAGAGGAGTTCCAGGCATTTTAAAAGTCAGCAGCTACAAAAAGTGTAGTTTCTGACTTTTAAAAAAAATGACACTTACCTGTTCCACGGTCCAGCGATGCGGCCGAACGGGGTGTCGCTCCTCTCCCCCTCCTCTTCGCCGGTGCCGCCATTTCCACTAAGGGCACCCGGCCATGACAGCTTTCCTCTTCACGGCCTGGGCACGCACGGCGCATGCGCGAGCCGCGCTGCGCTCCCGGAGTGGATAGGCGATCTCCTGGGACCTGTCACGTGTCCCAGGAGATCGCCTAGAGGGAGGAGTCGCCTAGGCAGTTCCTGGGCGAAAGGAGGAAGTGGGACAGGAAGTCCCCCTCCTAATGAAGCCCCCACTCCCCGCCCCCCCCCCAAAAAAATTACATGCCAAATGTGGCATGTAAGGGGGTGAGGAGTGGTTAAAGCGGAAGTTCCATTTTTAAGTGGAACTCCGCTTTAAATTCAGTACTATTCTAATTCGGAAATTCAGATGCATCCGAATTTCCAAATAACGAAAATTCGTCCGATTTTTAATTCAGAACGAAGCGAACCGCATGTCTAGTTTCAGCAAAACTGTTTTTGTGGTTGCAAAATGTTCGATTTCGCCGTTTCTGAAATGTAGCTGAAGAAGCAGCTGATTGCCTACTTTACTAACTTATAGGGGCCAGACTATTTAACCCTTTGTTTATCAAGGTACGTTTATAAACATCCTGGTTTTGAAGAGGTTAAATAAAAGCAAGCTCACAGCTGCTGCTATGAGCTTGGTACAAATTTTTACAACTGGCGAAGGGCTTTCAGGTACATGTGATCCAGTTATCTCTAAAGCTACAAGTTCTCTTTAAGGGCAAACAGTTGTTTCCTATGTGTCCCATTCACACTGCAACGTCAGGCAGCGCAGCGCATTGCGCCACCCAACATTACAGTGATTTTGTACAATGTTTTGTACACTTCAAATAAAGCTGGTACAAAAAAGATGAATCACAAACTACACTGCCCCCTAGCTCTGCCATTTAACAGTGCTGCAGTGCGAGTTGGCCTTAAAGGTGTATCACTGCAAACGGGGAGACACAGACCCGGAGGTCAAAAAGAGTGCTGCTCACCCCTAAAGGATAGCAAAAAGGAACAATCCCCCACGTTGGGGTTTTTAGGCAGCGTACAATGAAAGAAGTCAGAGTTGGCATGTAAAAAAGTTTTGAAGTTTATTTAAAAAATTTTTTTAATTAATAACATTAGGTTAGAACATGAGCTCCAGTGGGAATAAGTAATACATATATGTTTGTATATAAAAAAACATGAATATACATTAAGCAGAGACAAACATATATATACAAACATATATGTATTACTTATTCCCACTGGAGCTCATGTTCTAACCTAATGTTATTAATTAAAAAAAATTTTTTTAAATAAACTTCAAAACTTTTTTACATGCCAACTCTGACTTCTTTCATTGTACGCTGCCTAAAAACCCCAACGTGGGGGATTGTTCCTTTTTGCTAAAGGTGTATCACTGTGGCACCACAAGCAGTGGTTTACGGCCTCTTTCATTCCTTTGAGGAGCACGGGACTACGGTCAACAGTGAGAACTTTTACAGCAAGAGGTAATTGGGGAACATTCATTCCCCGACCCCCACCCCCCCAGCAACAAATGAACCCCGAAGTGGCATGTATTATGATAAATCCGGGTTCACAGCTGTCATTCCTCTGCTACTGTGCTTGATTAGCTGCAGTGGAGAGATAGAAGAATTACTAGACCCCTGATGTCTAAAGAGGACCTGTCACTTGCCCATGCCATCACCTAGAAAGTTTGGAGGCACCTGCTCTAAGCAAGGGACAAGTTTACTGTCCTTCAGGCTTTAGGGGGGCCAGTCTGTGGCCATTAGGAGTAGAACATGCCCCAGCATCCGTGTCCCCTTATTGTTTTTAATGGGAGAAATAATGCCCCATTGATGGTGTCAGTAGGGGGAATGAACGCAGGTGTGCAAGCGCTTCCACCTTCACACATCCCAGCAGTGGTGGCTGGTGCTCAAAAATTTTGGGGGGGAGGGGGTGCACAAACAAACTGAAAAACTCTGACAAAACTCTGAAAAAACAAACAAACAATCAATTGCAGCCTAACTGTGCCCTTAAAATGCAGCCTAACTGTCCCCTTAAAATGCAGCCTAACTGTGCCCATCAAAATGCAGCCTAACTGTGCCCATCAAAATACAGCCTCTGTGCCCATCAAATACAGCCTCTGTGCCCATCACAAAATGTCCCAGGATGCAAAGTTCAGAACACTGCGTGTATTTTTTAAGTAAATCAATATCGGGATCTGTATTTGACAATCTTAACAGGCAAAGAAAAGCATCAAGTGGTTCTCAAGCAAAAAATCAGACATAGATCCTGTATCTGTTGATTGTAGATATTGCTAGGCCCAAGCACTGGGGGTTTCAATATAACCATTATATTATTCTGCAAATAGGCACCGCTCGGACCATGCGTTCTATCCATGGAGTGGAGGTGCCACTTCCGGTTTCTCTGTGGCAATGATAAACCGGAAGTAACACTCTGAGGGAAAGCACCGCCCACCGGTGCCAATCAAAAAAAAAAAAAAAAAAAAACACATCAACATGAATAGAGTGTTCTGGCGCATTACATAGCGCCACAAGGCAGCAAAAAAACAGGCAGAGTCTCGTCTGCAATCGCGTGATTGACGTCACGCTTCCCATAGTGCATTGTGTTCGGCGCGCGAACACAGTGCACTTAAAAAAAGAAAATTTTATTTTTTAAAGGGCCTTTTTTTAATTTTATTTTTTGTAACTAGCTATGGGAGAGGGGGGGTTGCTCCCGCGCACCCCCTATTAACAGGCCACCACGGCATCCCAGTAGGGGGTATGGTACCCCATCACTGGTGTCAGTTGGTGGAATAGTGCCTCAAGGGTCAGATAAAGGCAAGCGAAGGGTCACATCTGGCCCCCGGGCCACAAATTGGAGACCACGGACAAAGAGGCTGGTTTCCTCCCTTGTGATAGGATTACAGTATAAAAACAATAAAAAAAATAAAAGCACCCCCATCAGCCCTGTAAAGACTTCATTGTACAGGCTCTTTTGTTTTTTTTCTAGCCAATGAAAATCTAATTACTACTACAAAAAAAACACTCCCATTGAAATATATTGGAGCCAAAACCGTTTGAAGCTCGTAGCATAAAAGACTCAAGTACTTTTTTTTTAGCTACAAACTTGAAGTGACTCTACCCTCAGGTGTGCAGAGGTACAACTGAGAACCATAGGCGGACTGACCATTCGGCCACTCGGGCACTTCTCAAGGGCCCCGGGCCACTAGGGGGCCCCCATCAGGGTTGCCAGCCTCAGTAAAACTAGGGACAGTATGTAAAAATCTGTGTTTTTTTTACATCCGTTTCTGAAATGTCCCTTACCGACATCCTTTTGGTCTAAAAATGCAGAGATTATAGCTGCCCCACCTCTCCAGTACCTTCTCAGCCAATAGAAACATGTCTGTGTATACTGTGTGTACATGTCTGTGTATACTGTGTGATTGTATACTGTGTGTGTGTGTGTGTGTGTGTGTGTGTATACTGTGTGGCCCCATAATCTCTGATTGCCTGGGGGCCCCATAATCTCCTATTGCCCGGGGGCCCCATGAGTTGTCAGTCCGCCCCTGCTGAGAACCTTGGGATTTTGGAGTTTTAAGCTTGTACTACAAAAGGCTTAGGTGTGAATGCACATCCAAAATAATAATTAAAAAAAAGTAGACATCTCATGAAATCTGCTGATCCCTTTGCTATTCCACACTGCGCATAAATTATGTTACAAAAAAGAAAATTTTAAAGACCAGGTTTTTTGTTCCTTCCTAAATTTTGAACAAACATTTTTAATCTTGCTGCAAATCACTAGGCTCAACTAGAACTATATATTTTCTCTAGATGAAATCTACATGTCTGAAATACTGCACCTGTTCCACAGGACGCTGGAGTTGAGCTGCAGGACCTGGCGGTTGGCGTAGAACCGCGACAAGTCGCTGAGAGCCGGGGAGCTCATGAACCGCGGCCTGGGGCGCCGGAATGAGCCCATCTTGTTGAGCTGCACCGCAAAGTACGGCAGAAGGGTTTGACTCCCGGTCATGCGGGCAACAGGGTGAAGAAAAACAGGCGTAGCTGATCCTGCTGAGGGTGGCCTGATAAAGCAGCAGCGGGAAGGACGTTTCCAAAACAGCTGTGGGTATAACAAGCATTATTAGTATATCATTATTACAAAGAAAATAAAAAATGTATAGGGAAAAAAAAAAATATATACATACATATAAAAATAGAATATAGAATATATACACACACACACACACACACACACACACACACACACACACACACACAGGATCTCACAAAAGTGAGTACACCCCGTACATTTAAAATATAAAATGAGCCCTTTATAGTACAAAAAGAGCAAATAATCACTACTGTAAATATTATTTTCACAGTTCTACAGTTGTTTTTTTGTACTATAAAGGGCTAATTTTAGTTTTTTTTAACCCTGATTATGTTACTAAACGTCTCAGGCCTGGTTCACACCTATGTGTTTTTTGGGACTTTTTGGAGAAACGCACTACAGTTCATTTACATGGTTTCCTATGGGACACTTTCACAGCTATGCTTTTTTCAGCCGCTGCTGTTTGGAAAGGGTCAGGGACTTTTTTTTTTTTTTTTTTAACACCAAACTGTGCTTTTTTTGGTTCAATATACTTAAATGGAGAAGCTGCAGAAAAGCATGAAATGCGTTTTTGCAGCAATTTGTGTTTTTTAATCTGCCCAACAACTAATTGGCCAAAAAAAGTATATATCTCTTCTGTCTGTTATTCTCAGAGTGGATTAGATATTTTTTCTCCCTAAACATATAGTTGGTTATTTATATTTCCCACTGCATAGAGATATTTAAGAATAAATTCCCTTTTTTTTAAAACTTTTACATATTAACTAAATTATACACCACACTTTTTTTTTTTTTTTTTAAGGTTATTAACCGATTATTCGAAACAATAATCGGCCAACTAAACGATTATGAAAATAATTGTTAGTTGCAGCCCTACACACAGCCATTAATGTCTAAATCGCTGGCAACAAGAGTACACCTCCTAAGTGAAAATGTCCAAATTGGGCCCAATTTGCCAATTTCCCCTACCCAAAGTCATGTGACTCGTTAGTGTTACAAGGTCTCAGGTGTGAATGGGGAGCGGGTGTGTTTCATTTGGTGTTATCGCTCTCACTCTCTCATACTGGTCACTAGAAGTCCAACATGGCACCTCATATGTTGCTCTACATAAAGGTTCCCTAGGCTATAAGAAGATTGCCAAGACCCTGAAGATGAGCTGCAGCACGGTGGTTACATACAGCGGTTTAACAGGACAGGTTCCACTCAGAACAGGCCTCGCCATGGTCGACCAAAGAAGTTGAGTGCACGTGCTCAGCGTCTTATCCAGAGGTTGTTTTTGGGAAATAGACGAATGAGTGCTGCCAGCATGGCTGCCATGCTTGAAGGGGGGGGGGGGGGAATCAGCCTGTCAGTGCTCAGACCATACGCTGCACCCTGCATCAAATTGGTCTGCATGGCTGTCGTCCCAGAAGGAAGCCTCTTCTAAAGATGATGCACAAGAAAGCCCACAAACAGTTTGCAGAAGACAAGCAGACTAAGGGCATGAATTACTGGAACCATGTCCTGTGGTCTGATGAGACCAAGATAAAATGTATTTGGTTCAGATGGTATCAAGCTTGTGTGGCGGCAACCAGGTGAGGTGTACAAAGATAAGTGTGTCTTGCCTACAGTCAAGCATGGTGGTGGGAGTGTCATGGTCTGGGGCTGCATGACACTTTGGGCCCAATTTGGACATTTTCACTTTTAGTGAGGGGTCTCACTAAAAGTGAGACCCTTTAGTCTCTGTTTCTGCTTTAATTCATACCAAAGGTGTTCTATTGGGTTGAGATCAGAACTCTGTGCAGGCCCGTCAAGTTCCTACACCCCAAAATCGCTCATCCATGTCGGTATGGACCTTGCTTTGTGCAGTCATGTTGGAACAGAAAGGCACCCCCCCCCCCCCCAAAACTGTTACCAAATGTCTTGGTATGCTGATGCCTTAAGAATTGGATCTAATGGGCCAAGCCCAACCCCTGAAAATCAGCCCCACATCAAATGATTTGGACCAGTACACAAAACTCAGTATTGATCCCTACGGATTAAGACAGGGACGCCATTAAAGTTCATGTGCGTGCAAAGGCAGACGTCCCAATACACACACACACACACAATATATATAAAAATATTTTTAAATATATATATATGTGTATATATTTTTAAATATATATATATATATATATATATATATATACATACACACACACATACACATATACATATACATTTATTTATATATATAAAAAAATGTATGTATGTATGTATAATATAAATATATATTTTTCCCTTTTTTTTTTTCTTTCTACAATAAAATTTAATTAGCTGTTATTTATCATTTGTGCCAAAAATGCGGTTTAACAACTATGACATTATTGATAAATATGCCTCAATGCGTTTTATGTCTTTATTGCATTTATTTATAAAACGATGGCATGGAGAAGTCCAGGTATAGGTGACACTGAGTTATTTAATGGGATAATAAAATTAAAAATGTATAAAAAAACATTACAGAATTCAAATACTTCCCCTTACCCACAATACACAATGTTATCAGTTTACTGGCAAACAACAGAGCCGTGTCACGCTTGTTCATACCACAAATATTGTAATCCTTGTTTAGAGGAATCTCTCCATGGAGGAACTAGATAGAGGTGAGCACACAGAATAACTTCTTATTTTCTGTGAACAAAGCTTGAAAGGGAAACAAGAATAAATTTGTATCCCATATTGTTTGTTTTTTTATGTTTTACGGTTCACATTAAAATTTGTTTGCAAATAAACACTTCTATAAAGTGCACCCATGACCTGCAATTCACAGAACATTATGGGCTCTCCACACTGAGAGCAAAGCAGCAACAGTTCTGCTTTCAGACTGTCTGTCTCTAAATGAAGCTCTTTACAGAGCAGGCAGAAATGATGATGGATGGGTCTGACTCACTGCTTTAAAACATTTAGCTTTGTCTGGCAACCGTGCTTTAGCTATTGAGCTTTGTTACCAACAGTATTTTTATTTTTTTTTAAGCAAAATCTTTAAAGCTAAAAAAACCAAAAAAAAAAAAATAATAAAGTTTTGGTTTTAGATATATTTTTATGAGCCACTCATGTTTGTATTTAGTCTATGGCGCATAGCAGGGAAAAATCACTGCAGATGCCTTTCTTCCATTTTACTAGGAGGAAAACTATAGCGATCACACATTAAAAAATAAAAAGAAGCCTGATCCTGTTTCACAGTGATCCCTGGGCAATAGTGTCTGTGGGTGCCCCAAGAGACATTGGGGCCCAGATTGGGAGACTGTCATCTAAGGTCTATGTTAAAATTGTTGTTGGTGGAGTGCTGGACCCAGAAGTAAATATAAATCTTGAGCGATCTCTGGTCTTAGGAGGCAGCTCTCTAACATACAGGTTATCCCTATAGGGTCCCTATAGCTGTAAGAAGAGAAGAGAAGAAGATGAGAGCACGTTAACAGTTAGATTTAATACATTTAATGAAAGATCAGTAAGGGGTATGCCAAAAAATGGGGGACTGGGAACTTAGGAGCCAACGACAACTCTTTGTGGTAGGAAAACATTTCTGTGGGCTAAAGAATGTGCACTGCGGTGTTGCATTAAACTGGTGGCCATAGTAAAAAGGTAAGAGTTCCAATGGACAGTGTTTATTCTATTGTTCTGCTACAGGCTGCACCCTCCTCTCACCTGGTGTCAGAAGCAGGCTCCCCAGGGTCGTGAAAATCTTCACATCCAGCATACTAGTCCACCCAAAAAAAAAGGGGGAAATAGATGCTCACCATTAAACCCAAGGTTAGGTTTATTAAAACAAACCAATGAAACCATTCTGTGATTAAGCTCTTTAGGAGCGAAACGTGTTCGGGTTGCTTGTCCCAGGTGGACTTGCTTGCTTTATTGTAACATACCTTTCATATCTTCCAGAATCAAATTCCTTTTCAGCTCTCGGCATGCAGTCTGATGACAAGCCAAAAGGTGTATAGGAAGTTGGTGCTGGAAGACTTTCCTCTCCCAGACAATGTAGCTCAATAATGTCAATCACAGGGTTTCTCAAACTGTGTTCCATGGAACTCTTGGGTTCCTCCAGAGGTTGCTAGGGGTTCCTTGATCAATGAGCAATTTCTGCCTCTCAGATAAGTTCCAACTGACACCAATTCGCTGAAACTGTCTTGCCTACACATGATCAAACAAAAGTCTGACGGTCTAGAACGCGGTGAGGTACAACACGTACGACGGGACTAGAAAAAGGAAGTTCAATAGCCAGTAGCCAATAGCTGCCGTCTCGTACTTGCTTCAGAGCATGCGTCGTTTTTGGTCTGTCGGAGCAGCATACAGACGAGCGGTTTTCCCGATAGGAATTGATTTAGTCATTAATATTTAAAACATGTTCCATTTCTTGGTCCGTCAGAATTTTCGAAAAAAAAAAAAAAAAAAAAAAGTCAGATGAGGCCCACACACGATCGGAATATACGATGAAAAGATTCCGTTGGACTTTTTCTGCCGGAAAGTCCGTCCGTGTGTATGCGGCATTAGAGTGCGATTCTTTCCAACGACCACAAGTGTAAGGAGCATTCTTCCCACTGACCATCAAACTAATAGATCGTGAGTTATAGTAATTTTTAGCAGGAGTTCCATCAAACCAGAAAGTTACATTACTTTAAGGCCCCATGCACACGAGACGCTGTTAAACGCACGTTCAGAGGCAGTTGGACACTTTTTTCAACTGCCCCTGAACGCATGCAATGTTATCCTATGTGTCCATGTACACAGTCTCGTTTTTCCCCGTTTTTATGCAGTTGCGTTTAACCTAGTTTTTCCAATAGCAAAAAAATGGGTTCAGACACTTTGCTTTTCCACGTTTCAGATACAAAATGCGGCTAAACGCGGCACCCGCGTTTACGTTTATAAACATTTTTAAAGCAACCCAATTTTTTGGACCAGAAAACTCAGAAATATGATGGTAAACCATAAAAAAAATACTATAAAAATTGTATTCTGTTTTGTGACAGACCGTGTGACAGTTTTTTTAGATGTAATGAGAGATATGCGTGCCAAGACTATTTGTAGAGTTTGTGAAACTTTTATCAAGATGAAATCGAAGCTCGCAAACTGCTCCCTCCCCGTATTGTAACAAGCGTTATTTCTCAAGTGTGCTGCTAGATAAGACATACCTTCAGAAGTCACCAGAATAGCAATAAAAAAAAAAAAAAAAAAAAAAACTGTATAGACGGGCATCATTACATTTTGCAAAGAATTTGGAGTTATTGATTAGCTTTTATACATGTCAATTATTAACTGGTACAGACCTGTAATCTGGAAGTTTTCAGTTTATAACAATAGAAAAGGATTTAAGAGGTGGGAGGTTAGAAAAGAGATGGTCACATGGAAGGACGGCCACTGCTGTACAGACTTATGGGATTTGCAACGTGTTGTGTAATGTGCTGTCAATTTTCTGCTAGGCAAAAGGTAAACTCCAATCAAATGATACATTTGTATTGAAATTATTCAGAAAAAATTGTGCTTTAACAATATTTTATACGAGCGCAATTGCCCTAGACAAGTCACCTTTAAACTGCGGCCCACGGGCCAGATGTGGCCCTTTGTTAGCCTTCATCTTGCTCTGGGAGCCCTATTTCTAATGCCGCGTACACATGACCGGACTTTGATGGACTAGGTCCGATGGAACGAATCCGCCAGACAATACGACCGCGTATGGGCTTCATCAGACCTTTGCGGTCTAAAAATCAGACGGACTTTAGATTTAAAACATGTTTCAAATCTTTCCGACGGACTCGAGTCCGGTCGAAAAATCTGTTCGTCTGTATGCTAGTTCAAAAGGACGAAAACCGACGCTAGGGCAGCTATTGGCTACTGGCTATGAACTTCCTTATTCTAGTCCGGTGGTACGTCATCACGTTCGAATCCGTTGGACTTTGGTGTGCTTGTGTGTGGCCAAGTCCGTTCGTTCGGAAAGTCCGTCCGAACTCCGCCGAAAGTCCGTCGGGAAGACCGTCGGACCTAGTCCGGTCGAAAAGTCCGATCGTGTGTACACGGCATAACACTCAATAATGAGGAGGCACCATTCCTCCAACCAACACCAACGATGGGGCTCAAAGCCTTCAAATAACACCAACGATGGGGCGCTATTCCTCCAACCAACGATGAGGCGCTATTCCTCCAACCAACGATGAGGCGCTATTCCTCCAACCAATGATGAGGCGCTATTCCTCCAACCAACGATGAGGCGCTATTCCTCCAACCAACAATTAGGCGCTATTCCTCCAACCAACAATGAGGCGCTATTCCTCCAACCAACAATGAGGCGCTATTCCTCCAACCAACAATGAGGCGCTATTCCTCCAACCAACAATGAGGCGCTATTCCTCCAACCAACGATGGGGCGCTATTCCTCCAACCAACGATGGGGCGCTATTCCTCCAACCAACGATGGGGCGCTATTCCTCCAACCAACGATGGGGCGCTATTCCTCCAACCAACGATGGGGCGCTATTCCTCCAACCAACGATGGGGCGCTATTCCTCCAACCAACGATGGGGCCCTATTCCTCCAACCAACGATGGGGCCCTATTCCTCCAACCAACGATGGGGCCCTATTCCTCCAACCAACGATGGGGCGCTATTCCTCCAACCAACGATGGGACGCTATTCCTCCAACCAACGATGGGGCGCTATTCCTCCAACCAACGATGGGGCGCTATTCCTCCAACCAACGATGGGGCGCTATTCCTCCAACCAACGATGGGGCGCTATTCCTCCAACCAACGATGGGGCGCTATTCCTCCAACCAACGATGGGGCGCTATTCCTCCAACCAACGATGGGGCGCTATTCCTCCAACCAACGATGGGGCACTATTTCTCCAACCAACGATGGGGCGCTATTTCTCCAACCAACGATGGGGCACTATTTCTCCAACCAACGATGGGGGCGCTATTTCTGTAGTCATACAAAATGTATGGTTCAAATCGTACCGCTCAGACATTGCATGTGATGTGCACAGGAATGCGGTGCAATTCTTGCGTGAATCACCTGCGGTGTTCTGCCCGCACTAGTGTGAACCCAGGCGGACACCTGGAAGCTGATGGGCTACCATGCACAGCTGCACCAAATTCTGTGTGAACCAGTTTTAGTAATGTGCTGCGGTTCATTGCATTACAAATTTTGTGACACATCCAATTTTCCAGGTGATATGGTATGTTGGCAGTCCATTATTTTCAATGAGATGCCCTAACGCAACGCACCTTAACCACTTGCCGACCGCTGCACGCCAATATACGTTGGCACAATGGCAGCGATGGGCAAATGGGCGTACCTGTACGTCCCCTTTCAGAGGCGGGGATAGCAGGCGCACGCCATAAAAATGCCATAAATCTATCCCCTATTTTGTAGACGCTAACTCTTGCGCAAACCAATCAATATACACTTATTGCGTTTTTTTTTACCAAAAATATGTAGAAGAATACGTATCGGCCTAAACTGAGGGAAAAAAATAGTTTTTTTTATATATTTTTGGGGGATATTTATTATAGTAAAAAGTAAAAAAGAATGAGTTTTTTTCAAAATTGTCGCTCTTTTTTTGTTTATAGCGCAAAAAATTAAAACCGCAGGAGGTGATCAAATACCACCAAAAGAAAGCTCTACTTTTTGGGGGGAAAAAAGGACGTCAATTTTGTTTGGTTGTAAAGTCGCGCGACCACACAATTATCAGTTAAAGCAACGCAGTGGCGAATCGCAAAAAGTGCTCTGGTCAGGAAGGGGGTAAAATCTCCTGGGGCTGAAGCGGTTAATGTGCAACATAACGTGGGTTAACTCACTGCAAAAAAGGTAAATGGCCCTCAAGCCCAACTGCAGCTAGTTGGTTTGTAAGACCCCATACATACTATTAGATTTTCTGCAGATTTTTGTCTTCAGATTTACCAAACCCATGTAACATGGGAGGTCAAACCTTAAGGCTATGTTTCCACTAGTGCGACTTTTCATGCGACTTGGGACTGAAAAGTCGCATGACAAGTCGTACCCCATGAGTACCGTTCATATCTGTGCGACTTCAAGTCGCGGCCACTTCAAAGTAGTCCCTGCACTACTTTGGTCCCACTTTGAGGTCCATAGACACAGGCATTGCTTCAAGTCGCTGCAAAAAAAAAACAACAAAAAAAAAAAAAAAAACGCACTTACGGACATTTCCGATGTTCCGTCGAATGCCGTTCTGCGCATGCGCGGCAAATTACGGACATTTCCGATGTTTACCGTCATTTTCCGAGGCTCCGTCTGGCCGCGCATGCGCAGCACGGCCGAAGGTCTGCGCAAAATGGTCCCTGCAGCGCTCGGTTCGTAAGTAGGAGAGGTTCGTAAGTCCCCCCTGTACATCCATAGGAAACCATGTTATATGGACTGTAGTGTGCTTCTGCAAAACTGAAAACGCACTAAAAAAATGCATCGGTGTGGACCAGGCCTTACAAAGATGCGGTGTAAAAAAAAGGGGATGTTGAGCAGACATAGGAAGTTGTAGGTTACATTTAGAGATCTAATGAGAACAGATGCCGAGAATAACTATTAGGATGTAAGATTAAGCGATGCAAAGACCTCATGCAAGCAGACGCAAAAAAAAAAAAAAAAAGGACGCTAGAATCGTACAGCTTTCTTTTTATAAACGTGATACTATTATAGACAGTTGGGGTATTTACTAAAACTGAAAGAGTGAAAAATGTGGTGCAGCTCTGCATAGAAACCAATCAGCTTTCAGGTTTTATTGTCAAGGCTTAATTGAAACAGATGAAGTTAGAAACCGATTGGCTACCGTGATCAGCTGCTCCAGATTCGGAGTTCTCCAGTTTTAGTAAATGAACCCCTATGAGTCTGTGCATTTTAGACCCGGATAATAAAGCAATGTTGAGATTTGTAAAAAAAAAAAAAAAAAATAAAAAAAAACACTTCCATTTTCAGACACGTTCTTTTGCACTGTAAACAGGTAAACGTTTATAGTGAACGGTGCAAAGTGCACTCTATGGGAGCCGCTTGCAAATGTTGTTCTTTTTAGGAACAGTAACCAAAACAGCAGATTACATACTGAATGTATGAGGTTACACACACAAATACCGAGATTGTTATCAGACAGCGGAGCAAATACCCAGCAGGAGTAAGGGCTCTTTCACATTTGCAGTGGCATGTGGTGCCCTCTGAAGAGTGATCTGTGTTCCGATAGCTTTCCAGAGGGCATTTGACAGGCAGTGAGGAGGCATCATATCGCCTCCTCACCGCCTGATTTAACTCTGGAATGCCACACTACCCCGGTGCATTGCATTCAGTTGCAGCATGGCTCCACCGAACTCAACAAGCAAGTTTGACAAGCGCTGCCATTCATTCTGGCAGTTCAGATGAGTGGCTTGGGGGGGCGGTAAAACTGGAGCCATGGTCACCCATTCTAAAAAGTCCTTACTCATGAAAAAGGAATCTATTATCACAGCCTGTCAATAGAAGAGCTGTCACGTTTTTTTTTTTTTTTTTTTTTTTTTTTTTTTTTATTACGATAAGGGTTTGTCATCTTCATTGGTAGCATCCATACCTTAGAACCAGTCAGCAATGGCAGATCCCATAGGTCTATAATTACAGGTCACCAGGGCCGGTGATACCACTAGGCAAACTAGGCAGCCGCCTAGGGCGCACTGCTGCCTAGGGCGCCCGGCCACTGGTGTTCCTACTCTCTACTCTCTTGTCTCTGCAGCAAGCAACTAAGTCTCAGCATCTGCAGGCAGCCGCACATAGTGTCAGAGGCACAGCTGCGGCGGAGGACTGCGTCTGTGTCCCGACTCCCGAATGAATGGAAGCAAGCAAGCAAACATTCATTGATGGGCGGCTGCTGAGGCTGCATTGGATGGGGGGCTGCTGAGGCTGCATTGGATGGGGGGCTGCTGAGGCTGCATTGGATGGGGGGCTGCTGAGGCTGCATTGGATGGGGGGCTGCTGAGGCTGCATTGGATGGGCACTTCATTAAAAAGGTAGGATGTACATAGGCAGGACAAAGGGGGTGGAGCCAGGGGGCGGGAAAAATAGCTTTCACCTAGGGTGTCAAAAAGCCTTCCACCAGCCCTGCGGGTCACTTTAAGGCAGGGTTTACATTTGAGAACGCAGCGTCTCACAGCAGGGGTCCGGTGCGTCCCCGTTCACCGTTTCAGGTCCGATTTCAGTCAGAATTATTGGCTGAATTCGGACCCGAAGCGGACCAGAAGACGCACAGGGCTCCTGTGCAATTCGCACTGGAGTTGCTGCGGAGATGTGTGAACCGGCTCTATAGAGAGCCAGTCACAATCTCCTGCTATTGCGAATTGGATGCAGGGAAACCCACATCCAATTCGCAATGGTGTGAACTCAGCCTCAAGAGACTCCTTTTTTTTTATGCTTACAGTTCAAACAATTAGGACAGGGCTCTGCATACTTACCGTATATAAAAAAGAAAAAAAAAAACAGCAATGTGCTTTAAAGATGTGCATTGCGATCCCCCAGCTTTGGGAGACCAAAAAAGATGGAGCGCAAGAAAAAGAATGGAGGAAAAAAAGGTCTCCTCCAATTACGGAGCTCTCTCTGTGCTGCGTTAAGAAGAGAAAACTGAACTACAGCAAGCTCCATGCTGTGCCCACATTTTAGAAATGGGCTGTAAAATCCAGGTGACAGTGTGTGCATAGCCCTGAAGAGTATAATGGGTTTCTGCTCTCCAATATAGATTAGCCCCTGTGTTACTTTGCCCATGCAGCCTCTTATTATTCTACACCAAAAAAAAAGAAAACTGAGGAGGAAATAAGGACAGAGGGATATGTTCTAAAGAGGGACTGTCCCTCCAAATGAGGGAAAGTTATGAGCAACGTCACCCTCTACCCCCAGCTCTGTTGGATTCCACCACGTGTAAGCTCCATGTTTTATAGTGTGGAAGCTTACACAGGGCTAACGATAGAATTCTCCTAATCGCATGGTGTTCCGTCCCGGTGATTGGCCAAACAGCTAGCTAGTTTATTGTCCTTTTGAATCATCAAATTTTGTTTGTTGCTTATCTTTCACAATTTGTTATATTCCGGTTTCAGGTTGAGGTGGCAAGCCTCTAATACCGTTATGGTTTTTTCATGTGAGTTATCTCCATTTATATCACAAGCAGCTAGACTTTAGCTATTTGCAACAAAACCGCAATTAGTGTTAAGACGAAGATGAAAAGATCCAACAGCTGAATGACCAATCTTTCTTTACATTGCATGTATTGGCCAAGTGTCTATGAGCCATTCAGATATCACAAATCTGAGAATTATCCCAAACTAGCCATTACACCAGAGCAAGCCGAACTAGCTGATCAATTTGTCTTGTGAGATCGGTGGGCTGACCAATTGAATGGTGGACTCTTCAGATGGTTGGTTAAGGTGCGATGAGTCCCGACGACCATATTATGCTTATAGGTAACCTTAGATTTCAGCCTGCTCTGGGTGGGTAAAGTCTATCCCCAAAGTCTATATGAGCCATCCCTGTGGGACTTTGATGCAAGGGGGCTCTGATGGGGACTAATGCTTTGTTTAAACTTAAGTGCTCTCTCTTCTCTTAATCGTTTTATGCCGATTCCAAAAGTTTGCCATAGACAATGACCAAACCAGCCAATGGATGACTGTAATCTTAAACCTATGGACTGTAATGAGGTACCCACAGAGGTTTCAGGTACCCTGAGATGACAGTCACCCATTTCAGCTGATCAGATGTATTCTATAAACCACATCTAAGCCCCCGTACACACGGTCGGATATTCCGATGGAAAAAGTCAGATCGGATTATGTTGTCGAAAAATCCGATCGTGTGTGGGCTCTAGCGGGATCTCAAATTTTCCGACAACAAAATCTGATCAGACTTTTTTCGATCTTGTGTAGGGAATTCCGACGGACAAAGTGCCACGCATGCTCAGATCAAATTACGAGACCAAAGCTATAGGCTACTAGTCTCTACGTAGTTCCGTAGTACGCAACGAACGTCACCACATTCAGAATGATCGGATTTTCCGACAACTTTGTCCGACCGTGTGTATGCAACACCAGTTTCAGACAAAATCCGCCGGAAAAAATCAGACGGATTTTGTGGTCGGAATTTCCGACCGTGTGTATGGGGTATAATAGCTATTAATTTCCCCCAGCCATCCAACACTGGAGATGTCTACGTAGGAGTATGGGTTCCGCCAGCACTGGAAGTCTCTACCTAGGAGTTTGGGGTCTGCCAACAATGAAAGTGTCTACCTAGGAGTGTGGGTTCCACCAACACTGGAGGGGTCCAACTAGGAGTTTGGAACCTGCCTGCACTGGAGGGGTCCACCTAATCGTTTGGGTTCTGCCAGCACTGGAGGCGTCTACCTACCCTGTTTCCCTGAAAATAAGATCCAATGTAAGTTTCTGTGTAACTGCAATATAAGCCCTAGGTAAAGTCCTTGTAAAACCATGTAATCTGTTGTGTAAAAAGATTCTATAATGTGCCATGTGTCTCCTTGTGTAACTTTATTTACGGTGCTGCTGGGCGCTCACGTGACCCGCTGGCGCTCTTCTCTTCTCCTCCCGGTTGACGTCAGGAGAACCTTCCTTTGCAGTGCTCAGAGCAGGCTGAGGTTAGCAGGGATCTCAGCCTCTCCCTCTGCAGTATTCAGATCCGGGAAGAAGAGCTCCGGCGGGTCACGTGAGCGCCCAGCGGCGATGTAAATAAGGTATTTTCCACAAACCCATTACACAAGGAGACACACTGCACATTATATAATCTTTATACAGAACGGATTACATGATTTTACAAGGTCTTCAAGGTTTATTTTTGGGATTACAGAATTTCACAATACTGACTCCTGAGCCAACAGGGGGAGGACATTTTTGGTATATACCGTAAATAAAAAAAAAGACATCCCCTGAAAATAAGCCCTAGTGTGTTTTTGTAGACAAAAATAACACAAGACTCGGTCTTATTTTTGGGGAAACACGGTAATGCCGTGTACACACGATCGGAATTCCAGCCAGAAAAAGACAGATGAGAGCTTTTCACCGGAAAATGCGACCGTGTGTAGGCTCCATGGGAATTTTGCTGGCCGAATTTCTGACAGCAAAGAATTGAGAGCATGTTCTCAATTTTTCCGACGGAAAAGGTTTCTATCGGAAATTCTGACACGCAAAATTCCTACGCATGCTCGGAAACAATTCAACGCATGCTCGGAAGCATTGAACTCGTAGTGTTGTATGTCACCGTGTTTTTGATGGTCGGATTCCATCTTGAGGGGGGATTCCGTTGGGAAAACCGCCAGAGCTTTTTCCGACGAGAATTCCGTTGGGAAAACCGTCAGAGTTTTTCCAGACGAGAATTCCGATCGTGTGTACGCGGCATAAGAGTTTGGAATGTGCCAGCACTGGAGGTGTCTACCTAGGAGGTTGGGTTATGCCAGCAGTGGAAGTGTCTACCTAGGAAGGTGGGTTCTGCCAGCAGTGGAAGTGTCTACCTAGGAAGGTGGGTTCTGCCAGCAGTGGAAGTGTCTACCTAGGAAGGTGGGTTCTGCCAGCAGTGGAAGTGTCTACCTAGGAGGTTGGGTTATGCCAGCAGGTGGGTTCTGCCAGCTGTGGAAGTGTCTACCTAGGAAGGTGAGTTCTGCCAGCTGTGGAGGTTTCTATCTAGGAGGGTGGGTTCTACCAGCAGTGGAGGTTTCTACCTAGGAGGGTGGGTTCTACCAGCAGTGGAGGTTTCTACCTAGGAGGGTGGGTTCTACCAGCAGTGGAGGTTTCTACCTAGGAGTGTGGGTTCTGGCAGCAGTGGAGGTTTCTACCTAGGAGTGTGGGTTCTGGCAGCAGTGGAGGTTTCTACCTAGGAGGGCGGGTTCTACCAGCAGTGGAGGTTTCTACCTAGGAGTGCGGGTTCTACCAGCAGTGGAGGTTTCTACCTAGGAGTGCAGGTTCTGGCAGCAGTGGAGGTTTCTACCTAGGAGTCTTGGTTCTGCCAGCAGTCGAGGTGTCTACCTAGGAGTGCGGGTTCTACCAGCAGTGGAGGTTTCTACCTAGGAGTGCGGGTTCTACCAGCAGTGGAGGTTTCTACCTAGGAGTGCGGGTTCTACCAGCAGTGGAGGTTTCTACCAGCAGTGGAGGTTTCTACCTAGGAGTGCGGGTTCTACCAGCAGTGGAGGTTTCTACCTAGGAGTGCGGGTTCTACCAGCAGTGGAGGTTTCTACCTAGGAGGGCGGGTTCTACCAGCAGTGGAGGTTTCTACTTGGAAGTGTGGGTTCTGCCACTAGATTCAGATTCCCAAGAGTGGTTGAGTCTTGTTCTCAATCTGTAGTCTCTATGGACCATTTTGTGTCCCCTTTGCCCAGTAAAACATATAACTGTTTGCAAAACTTGGCGTAAACTCTCCATTAAAAAAAAAAAAAAAACCCAATAAAAAAAAAACAAAAAATAAAACACACAACAAGGCAGTGAGACAGTCTATGAACTTTACACTGACATGAACAAATAACGGTAGTGTGTCTGCCAAATGACACGAGGATTCTGCATGCTGAGGGGGTAGGGACAGAGGAAACAGAAGGACTCGGGTCAGAGGTGGGGGGGGTGACCTTAGTACATCCCCTCCTCCCCCCTCTTCCTAGACTGCCAAAGCCAATTCCCCTCAGAACCTACTCTGACCTTTGTGACAGTGACACACTTAGTACTAGAAAATGTTTGATATCCGCAGATGACTTCTCTTAGAGATCAGCCTTGGCCAAACAGCTCAATGGACATCTGACACACATATATGTGAAACAGCTGGGATATTTAAGAATCTCTTCATGCAACTGTGATGGATACATAAAAACCTGACTGAATGGATTACATGCTTGCTTTCTCCTGGAGGGAATGCAGGTCGGTGGCTCCTTTCAGTACTAGTTAGCACTTTTCTCTTACAGCATAGCTTATTTTTATGTTATAAAACACATCCAAAAAAAAATAAAAATAATAATAATAATAAAATAAAATAAAAAAAAATAAAATAAAAAAAAAAAAAATAAAATAAAAAAATTCAAAAATTTCTTGTATTCGGTTGACATATTTTTGGTAAACAAAATCCCAATAAGCGTATATTGATTGGTTTGTGCAAAGATTATAGCATCTACAAACTATGGCATATATTTATTGATTTTTTTTTACTTTTTTACTAGTAATGGTGGCGATCAGCGATTTTTAGCGGGACTGCGACATTGCGGCAGACAAATCCTGACACTTTTTGGGGACCGGTGACTCTAATACAGTGATCAGTGCTTAAAAAAAAAAAAAAAAATGCCCTGTCACTACTAAATGACACTGGCAGGGAAGCAGTAAACATCAGGGGCGATCTAAATGTGCTCCTAGGGAGTGCTTTCTAACTGTCTGGGGGAGGTGCTTTGACTGGGAGGGAAGACAGAGATCCGTGTTCCTGCTTAGCAGAAACATAAGTTCTACATCTTCCGCTCTCACAGTGGTCTGGGGTGTGCACGTGCAGCCCGGCAACCCCTCTCCCGCTGTGATTGGACACAGCAGGAGCCAATCAGTTGGTCTGGCTGGACGCAATGTCCGCCAGTCCGCCATGTACATAGGCAGACCGCCGTTCTGTCTCTTCTGAGAATGATCTGCGGGTCCTGGCGGACATCGCGTCCAGCCAGGCCAACTGATTGGCTCCCGCTGTGTCCAATCACAGCGGAAGCGGGATTGCCAGGCTGGGCGCGCACGCCCCAGACCACGAAATCACAAACAAGTATGTGATTTCGCACAGGAGGGCCGCCCTGCTACAGTATATCTGCGTGGGGCGGTCCATAACAGGTTAAAAAAGGCCTTCAGAGGTCATCAAGATTTTAAGTAATTGATACAAAAACATATATGCAGATTGGGAATTTAAGACTTCACCTGCTGCATACTTGCCCTTGTTCGGTGACGGAGTGCATTATAATGACAGCCAAGGGGCTAGGGCAGTGATGGCAAACCTTGGCACCCCAGATGTTTTTGGAACTACATTTCCCATGATGCTCGTGCACTCTGCAGTGTAGTGGAGCCTCATGGGAAATTTAGTTCCAAAACATCTGGGGTGCCAAGGTTCACCATCACTGGGCTAGGATATTCAGAGGTATTGCCTGAACACTAAGGCCCCTTTCACACTGGGGCCTTTTTCAGGCGGTACAGCGCTAAAAATAGCGCCTGTTCACCGCCTGAAAAAATCCGGCCCCTTTAACTCCAGTGTGAAAGCCGGCGGGCTTTCACACTGGAGCGGTGCGCTAGCAGGACGGTAAAAAAAGTCCTGCTAGCAGCATCTTTGGAGCGGTATAGGAGTGGTGTATTCACCGCTCCTTCCCATTGATTTGAATGGGAAACCGCGGGAAAACCGCGGAAATACCGCCGCAAAGCGCCGCTACGGCGGCGCTCTGCGGGGGTGTTTAACCCTTTTTTCGGCCGCTCGCGGGGGTAAAACCGCACCGCGAGCGGCCGAATACCGCGGTTAAAACGACGGTAAAGCAGCGCTAAATATAGCGCTGCTTTACCGTCACCGCGGCTCCCCGCCCCAGTGTGAAAGGGGCCTTAACCTACAGCTTTAGGCTGCTTTCACACTGGGGCATCGGCAGTAAAGCGCCGCTATTTTTAGCAGCGCTCTACTTTTGCAGAGGTTTTCGGCCGCTAGCGGGATGCCAAAAAAAAGGTTTAAAAAGGGTTAAAATGGCCCGCTAAAGCGCCACTGCAGCGGCGCTTTGCTGGCGGTGCTGCCCATTCATTTGAATTTAGAATTTCAGATAAATTTTATTTCATTATTCATTTATACTATAATTTGGGTATTCGGATATGTCTGAATAACGAAATATTAGTCTGAATATTTATTCGGAACAAAACAAACTGCACATGTCTAGTTCAGTGGCTACCCAGGATGAGGCAGAGGAATGAACAGTTTAAAGCGGAGGTCCCGCAAATTTTATTTTATTTTTTTAAAGTCGGCAGCTACAAATACTGCCGCTGCTGACTTTTAAAATAAGGACACTTACCTGTTCCAGGGTCCAGAGATGTCGGCACCCGAGGCCCGACCATCCCTCGGATGCTGCCGCCGCCATCTTCGTTAAGGGATTCAGGAAATTAAGCCTTGCGGCTTCACTTCCCATTTCCCTACTGCGCGAGTCGCGCAGCGCAATCCGAATGGTCCCTGCTGTCTCTGGGACCCGTGTGTGTCCCAGCAGACAGCGTGGCGGGACGGGACGGGAAGAGGCATAGACTACCATAGGAGTCTATGCCCGTGCAAATACCTGGATTAGACAGGTATCTGCACCCCCTTCCCCCCTGAAAGGTGCCAAATGAGACACCGGAGGAGGGGGGGGGGGATCTGAAAAGCGGAGGTTTAATTTTTGTGTGAACCTCCGCTTTAAAGGCACCAGCACAAGGGACACTTCTCATTCAATGCAAGTACCATCCCTTGTGCTGATTTATGAAAAAAAAAAAAAAAAAAAACTTAAAGCGGCGTCCCATCCAAAAATGGAACTTCCGCTTTAAGTGCAGGTGATCCCCTGACATGCCACATTTAGCATGTAATTTTTTCTTGGGGGGGGGGAGCGGATACCCTCTTTTTAGAGGGAATCAGCTCCCACTTCCTCCTGGGGCACTGCAACTTCACCTCTCCCCCCTCCCTCTCTGCAATGAATGAATGACTTGTATAGCGCTGCCTATGCGAACTGAATCGCCTCAGGGCGCTTTTGCCACTGGTGTCCATCTTCGGTATAGCGCGGTCCTTTGCCCCATGGGGTCCTGACACACTTACAAACACATACAACATATACATATTTGGCCAATTTTTCAACAGGATCTAATTAACCTACCAGCATGTCTTTGGGGTGTGGGAGGAAACCGGAGTACCTGGAGGAAACCCACGCAGGCACAGGGAGAACATGCAAACTCCAGGCAGATGGTGTCGTGGTTGGGATCTGAGCCAGCGATCCTATTGCTGCTAGGTGAAAGTGCTAACCACTACACCACTGCGCTGCCCTGCAATCATCTGGGACACATCACAGGTCCCAGATGATTGCCCTGCCAGACACAGCGCGGCGCGGCTCACGCATGCGCAGTGCATGCCCAGCTGTGAAGCACAGCCGGGCGCCCGCACTGACAATGCCGGCGCGGCAGAGAGGAGCGGGGCTTCGTTCGCCCGCATCGATGGACCGTGAGACAGGTGAGTGTCCGATTAATAAAAAAGTCAGCAGCTACACTTTTTTGTAACTGCTGACTTTTCTATGGGTGGAACTCCGCTTTAAGCTTTAACCCTGGAGAAATATTCAAATATTTAACTAGCAAGAGGATTGGTTGAATTCATGGGGCGAGAACAGAAAACCCCTTTATTAATCATTTTCACTATAAGGCGAGAGGAAAAAACAATTGTGGCTTTTGGGTTTTTGGTTCATCAATAAGGAAAGCAAGAATGACATTTTCAAAGGGGGAAATCCCAGCAAAAAAAAAAAAAAAACACACACCGCGTGTGCTGCACACGGAAAGAGTGACAAGACACTGAAGCATCCTCTTTCTCCGAGGCGGTGATGTAACGCCAGCAGATGATGGAATTCTGTCAGGCATAAATGCTCAATTATTTAGGGCTGAGGATGACAGCCGGCACGGAGGAACGCCTGGAATTGCGGAACGGCCACATAGGCTGCAGCCTAAGGCATCAAAAGCTCAGTGGGCTGCTTCTTATTTAAAAGGGGAAACCACACAGTCTTTTACAGTTCACAGATCAGTTTAAATGTAAATAATTTTATCATCTGGAGGATAATTATAATAATGATGATGATTATAAGGATTTGAAATGTAGTTTATCTTTAGGGCTCCTTTACACTTGCTGGAAGATTTGTCACTTCTTGAAAAGAAAATCGTCCCTCGCATAGCTTTTTAGAGGCGTTTGACAGAGGCGATATGTTGCTTCCTCACAGCCTGTTTTAACCCATTGAATGCTGCACTACCGCACCGCAATCGTGTGAAATAGCACAGCCCCATTCAATTCAATGGGTTGCAGGTGTAGTGCCCACCGCCAAATGCAATGGGGGTGTAATTCCTGCCACAGCTGAAGCAAACCATCACAGCCGCAGCATGTGTACAACCATACCGCCAAACCTTTTGGAGTTGGGAATGAGGGACACCTATTAGCAAACATATGTAGGCATAGGACACACCCCCTGCCACGTTCCCTTAAAAAGGAGAATTATACAATAAAAAAGATTAGTTAAATCACAAAACTGCTATTTTTTACCATTATTGTTCCTTTATAATGGTTTTGACCAGTGGCGGCTGGTGCTCAAAAAATTTTGAAAAAAAAATCAAACGCAGCCACTGGGCCCATCAAAACGCAGCCACTGGGCCCATCAAAACGCAGCCACTGGGCCCATCAAAACGCAGCCACTGGGCCCATCAAAACGCAGCCACTGGGCCCATCAAAACGCAGCCACTGGGCCCATCAAAACACAGCCACTGGGCCCATCAAAACGCAGCCACTGGGCCCATCAAAACACAGCCACTGGGCTCATCAAAACACAGCCAGTGTGACCCCCGCCCGCTCACCGTCTGCCCGGCACTTACCCTGTCTTGGTGGGGCAGCGGGTGACGGCGACGAGTGGAGTCCTCCATGCGTCTCCTGCCATCCTCATCTCCTGTCCTCTCCTCCTGATAGGCGTCCAATAACCGCGCCTGCCGTTTCTGCCAGTCAGGTGACAGGTAACAGACCTGAGCACCTGATTGGCGGAGAGGCGGTTTAGTGTTAGGAAAGCGAATATTCCTTCGGTTTTCTAACACAGCTGAGTGACATGCGAGCGCCCAGCATGGCGCTCGCAGGTCACCTTTTTTGACACCCATTAGCGCTCTTTGGCTCTAATCAGGTGCTTCAAAAATACCCCCCGCCGCTGTAATTCAGGCGCCCTGTGCCCGAAAAGGGGCCAGGCGCCTGAATAGGGGCTGGCAGCGGCAGCCATGCATAGATGCATAGCCATGCATAGATTCATGCAATGCATGAATCTATCTATCTATTGGTGATAGAGGGGTGGCAGGAGAGAGGGGGCGGCGCCCGTTCACCCTTAATGCACGGGCCGCCACTGCTTTTGACACTTACAAATGCAGCAATTTAGAAATTGTATGAAAGGTTTAGTACTGTGAAACACTTTTTAAAAGATAAATAGTGCATTTTATATACAACTATATAGATCAGACCAAAATGAGGGACAAATGAGGAGGAAAGAGGGACAGAGGGACAAACCAGGGACAGGCCCTCGAAATTGGGAACAGTTGGGAGGTATGGTACAACCCCGGCCACTGCCTTTGCAGCTTAAGGCGTAGCAATAGGGGGGCCCAGCTGTGTGTTTTTACAGCCGCCAAACCTCAAGCCCCTATAGGTTGTAATTCTATGTGTGCATAAGCTACATGGTCAAAGGTAAGTAGACCCCTGACCATCACGACTACCATAAAGGCCAATATCCTCCAAGTATTTGAATTCAGGTGTTTTCAGTGATGGCTACTGCTAATTTTGCACTTCCACTTGCACTTGTGGAGACCCTTTGTTTCTGTTCCAGGGTGACTATGCCGCTGTGCACAAATCCAGCTCCACAAAGACTAGTTATGAGCTTCAGTTTAGTCCAAAGCCAAACTGGTCCAAACCTGGAAGTTAGCGGTCATTGCTGGGCCAATGAGCAGTGGGCAGGGAACATCAGCTCCAGGGGGTGATGTACACAATGGGGCTAGGGTTGCCACCTTTTCTGCAAGCCAATCCCGAACATTCTTGTGCCCATAAAATATGCTTACAATGCTGAGCCACAAGTAAGTCTCTCACAGACATGTATAAACCTCAGAACAATAATTAAAAAATAAAAAACTCCAAAACTTCCAATACATATGATTTGTGGACTGAATGCAAAAAAAATGATTCCTCTATCCACACAAATTAGGTGGATGGAGGAATTTTCTCCCTCCTTGGGGGGGGGGGGGGGCAGAGGATCTGGTCATTTCTGATTAGTGCTCTGTGTGACGAATCAACAGATCAGCCGACTCTGTGGAGGGGCAGAGATCCCGCTGACTAGGGGGGGGGGGGGGGGTGATGGTAGTAAAGTGTTCCTCCTGCCCAGGACAGTTAGCCAGAGTTCAATGTGAATAAATGTGTCCAGGTTTCATGCAGTCTGAAACCCGGACACGTGGTCCAAAACCCGGACTGTCCGGGTGAATCCTGGACAGATGGCAACCCTAAATGAGGCAGGGGGATGCTTGTGACATAATTTGCCAAATATCAGCACATGGCCATATTAGGTTGATGTAATTGACCTAATATGACATATGGAGGTTAATGATGTCATGAGCATTCCCACCTTTTGCATGTGGAGCAAACGGTGCCTAACTTCCAGCTTTGGACCAAACTCAAGCTCATCCCTAATACAGACATGGTTTAACCACTTGTGGACCAGCCACCGCAGTTGTACTGTGGCAGGTTGGCTCGGCTGGGCAAATCGATGTTACCTTAAGTCGCTTCGCCTTTTGGCCACTAGGGGCCCACATCGAGGGCTCGATGACCGCTGGGCACCCACGATCGCTCGTGACAGAGTGAGAGGGGGCAGGCAGATTGTGTGTTCATACCAAGTATGAACACCGATTTCTCTCTTCCCCTAGTCAGTCCCATCCCCCCCTACAGTTAGAACACACACCTAGGGAACACAGTTAATCCCTTGATCGCCCCCCTAGTTTTAACCCCTCCCCTGCCAGTGACATTTATACAGTAGTCAGTGTATTTTTATAGCACTGATCGCTGTATATTGTCAATGGTCCCAAAAATGTCCAATTTTGTCCGCCGCAATATCGCAGTCCAGATAAAAAAAAAAAAAAATCCCAGATCGCCGCCATTACTAGTAAAAAAAAAATAAAAAAATAAAAATGCCATAAGTCTATCCCCAATTTTGTAGACGCTCTAACTTTTGCACAAACCAATCAATATACACTTATTGCGACCCTTGTAAACGGTTTACAACCACTTTAAAAAAGGTAAAAAATGCCTAGTACCTTTCTGTGCCCACCCATCTCCAAATACTTTCCTAAGGTTCATGTTCACTGTCGCCAGGTCCTTCACAATCTGTACCGCTTCCTTGATCTTCCGGGTTATAGAGGAGGACATACCTCCCAACATTTTGAGATGGGAATCAGGGACAACTATTAGCAAAAGTATGTAGTGCTAGGACACCCCCCCTGCCACGCCCCCTTAAAGGAGAATTGTACATTAAAAAAAATAATAATTGTAAACCCACAAGTGCTTTTTTCTCCACTATTTATCCTCTATACTGGCTTTGAAATTTACAAATGCAGCAATTTGGAAATTGTTTAGCACTGGGAAACACTTTTTGAAAGATAAATAGCGCATTTTATATACAATTATACAGATCAGACCAAAATGAGGGACAAGTGAAGCAGAAAGAGGGACATTGTTGTAAATCAGGGACGGTCCCTCAATATCAGGGACAGCCAGAAGAGTTCCCAATAGGGGTCCCCTATCTATAGAGATCGTCGAATGGAAATGTTTTATTTATATATATATATATATATATATATATATATATATATATATATACACATATATATATATATATATATATGACACACACACACTTATATAACATTCCCATATTTCCATTCGACGATCTCTATGTAAGAATACCCTGTTAGTAGATTCATAATATGTTTATATACCAACATGCAAATCTCATAGTTCAAGTACAATGTATACATTGTATGTACCTGTACCTGATGTAAAACAATAAAAACTTATTGATGAAAAAAAAATATCAGGGACAGTCCCTCAAAATCCGGGACAGTTGGGAGCTTTCGGAGGGTACAGAGAGCAGAAAGAGGGACATTGTTGTAAATCAGGGACAGTCCCTCAATATCAGGGACAGTCCCTCAATATCCGGGACAGTTGGGAGCTTTCGGAGGGTACAGAGAGCAGAAAGAGACATTGTTGTAAATCTGGGACAGCCCCTCGATATCAGGGACAGTTGGGAGCTTTGGGAGGGTACTGAGAGCTGAAAAAGGGACATTGTTGTAAATCAGGGACAGTCCCTCGATATCAGGGACAGTTGGGAGCTTTGGGAGGGTACTGAGAGCTGAAAGAGGGACATTGTTGTAAATCAGGGACAGTCCCTCAATATCCGGGACAGTTGGGAGTTTTCGGAGGGTACAGAGAGCAGAAAGAGGGACATTGTTGTAAATCAGGGACAGTCCCTCAATATCAGGGACAGTTGGGAGCTTTTGGAGGGTACAGAGAGCAGAAAGAGGGACATTGTTGTAAATCAGGGACAGTCCCTCAATATCAGGGACAGTTGGGAGCTTTGGGAGGATACTGAGAGTGATAGGTTGCTGCTGCCATCAGTCAAATTACACGGAGAAGGAAGCAGGAGTGTGGTTTGTCGGGCACTGTGTGTGTCTGTGGGCACACGTACACAAGTGTTTTCTTAGCAGCCAGGCCACAAACAGGCAGGGGGGTGCCAGCAGCTCGGGGACGGGCCGCAGGAGAACAAAGGAGGCGATTCTAAAAAGAAGAATCATCCTATAATGTAAGTGCGGACCACCTCATCAAGCCTGGAAAAGGCTAACCTCTCCTTCCGAAAATGCTAGTTCCCTGGCTGTCATCTTGAACCCAGTGCTTCAATTCTTTCCAAGTCACTGACCTGAAACCCGTTTGCAGATCTCCAGACTTGTCTCAGGCCAAGTATTGAAGAGCTTTAGGATGACAGCAAGCTGGTATTTTTTAGGAGATCAGTAAAAGGTAGTCTCTCCTGACTCCACTCTTCCTTCAATGACAGGTTCACTTTAATGGCTTTGCACAACACTTGGCAACCTCAGCCGTGTTTGCAGAACAAAAGAGTAGATGTCATTTCTGGCACATATAAGACCGACTATAATGAATTACTAGTCGCAGTAATTACTACTTGTTATTCTCCTTCCCAAGTTCCTCTTTTGGGCTTCCCGTGTGAAGTTACTCATCATAAGCATCATTTTGAAGTAGTAAACATTAGTGACACCTATTCAGGCGCATAGCGAGGGAAGGAGCCAAAATATTCATCACTGTGTGATTAACGTGCGA
This sequence comes from Lithobates sylvaticus, assembly GCA_028564925.1. NCBI lineage: Eukaryota > Metazoa > Chordata > Amphibia > Anura > Ranidae > Lithobates > Lithobates sylvaticus. The sequence continues at coordinate 214,342,646 of CM053034.1, read as the reverse complement.
GTTGGGACAAAAACAAATACAATACAACAACATATACAAACCACTTTATGGAATGAATCATCAATCATTACCTGATAAGAAGGACATACAAACTTTATATATTTGTGACTTCATTTGAAAAACAACAAACAAACGTCCATTTAATTCAAAAGACAAAACTAAAAAAGGAAAAAAACGATTACAGCCTAAAAATCTGCACTTCGAACCAGAAGTCAACTGTGATCCAATTTGGTGAAAAAAGTCATTCCTGGTCCTTAAAAGGCACTTGGATACTTCCTGGCTCATCAATACTTATATATTAATAGCCAGTTGTATTTTGTGCTTTTAGAAACACATCCAGAATTTTTTTGACCACTTCAGCCCCAGAAGGATTTACCCCCTTAATGACCAGGCCATTTTTTGCGATACGGCACTGCGCTGCTTTAACTGAAAAAAAAAGCGGTCACGCGGCGCTGTATGCTAACAAAATAGATCTATTTTCCCCACAAATAGAGCTTTCTTTTGTTGGTATTTGATCACCTCTGCGTTTTTAATTTTTTGTAGTATAAACAAAAAAGTGCGACAATTTTGAAAAAAAATAATAATTACCGTATATACACTCGAGTATAAGCCGTGTTTTTCAGCACATTTTTTTTTGTGCTGAAAATGCCCCCCTCGGCTTATACTCGAGTCAAGCACTTTTCTGCAGCAGAGAATGACATTTTCCGACCCGACTTTGGGGCCCCCGTATCTCGGGCCACTTGGTGCTAGGAACCCCAAAAAGCCAAAATGTGGGGTCTCTGGACCCAAAGGGTCCTGAAATGACATTGCTGCAGGTGGACACAGTTGACCAACTTTGTGGCCCCGTATCTCGGGGCCATTGGTTCTAGGAACCCCAAATTTGGTGTGCAAACCCAGTGGAACTAGCACTACAACATAACCAATGGGTTCCTAGCACCAAGTGGCCCCAAGACACGGGGCCCCAAAGTCGGTTTGGAAAATGTCATTCTCTGCTGCAGAAAAGTGCTTGACATTTTCCAAACCGACTTTGGGGCCCCATATCTCAGAGCCACGTGGAGCTAGGAACCCCATTGGATATGTTGCAGTGCTAGTTCCACTGGGTTTGCGCACCAAATTTGGGGTTCCTACCACCAAGTGGCCCCGAGATACAGGACTCCAAAGTTGGTCAACTGTGTCCACCTGCAGCAATGTCATTTCGGGACCCTTTGGTTGCAGCTAGGGGGCATCTAGGAACCCTTAACTACCAAGTTTGAAGTTCGGGGGACCTATGGCTGCAAATGGGCACAGTGAGGCTGCAAATGGGCATTGTTGACCCTCTTTTCCACTTACAGTAGCTGGGCATTTCTCACTCTAGGCTTATACTCGAGTCAATATATTTTCCCAGTTTTTTTGTGGTAAAATTGGGTGCCTCGGCTTATATTCAGGTCAACTTATACTCGAGTATATAGGGTATATTTTTTGCTATAATAAATATAAAAAAAAAGTCTTCATCAGTTTAAGCCAATATGTATTCTTCAACATTTTTTTTTTTTTTTTACCAAAAATATTGCAATAAGCGTATATTGAGTGGTTTGCGCAAAAGTTATAGTGTCTCCAAAATAGGGGATATATTTATGGTGTTTTTATTATTCATTTTGTTTTTACTAGTAATGGCGGTGATCAGCGATTTTTAGCGAGACTGTGACATTGCAGCGGACAGACACTTTTTTTGGACAAGTGGCATTATTACAGTGATCAAAGCTAAAAATGGCCACTGATTACTGTATAAATGACACTGGTGGGGAAGGGGTTAACACTAGGGGGCGATCAAGGGGTTAAGTGTTCCCTAGGGAGGCGTACTAACAGGGAGTACAGAGAGATCGCTGTTCCTAATCACTAGCCGCAGTACAATCTCCATTCTTTCTAAACAATGGGCCAATTTACTGTCCTTCAGACCCGACTGCGGCCAGTGGGAGTAGAAAATGCCTTCTGTCAGAGGAAGTAATCAATGTCCCAACATTGGCATTAGTAGGAGCAATAGTGCCCCCTTCGATGGTGTTAGTGGGAGGAATGGTGCCCCTTGATTGGTGTCAGTGAGAGGAAGAATGCTTTGCATCATTGGGAGTAATAGTGCCCTAAGGGCTGGATAGTGGCAAGCAAAGACCCGCATCCGTCCCTCGTGCCACAGTTTGGAGACCACAGCAGTATAATATTGTCAGGGCTGGGCTCAGCCCTTCTCTGAGCTGGCCGCTCAGCTGTCCGCTAATTGCCAGCTCCCATCGCTCTCCACATTTAGTGCCGGTTCACACCATTGCGATGGCAGACATCGCAAGTAATTCTCAGCGCCACTGCTGTTTACATTACATGCGATGTATGTGTGGTGCGATGTCAGCCATACAGATGGTATGGCTGATATCGCACCGCATATGGTGCAAACACGAACAGGACCCTTTATTCTGTTCGGACCAGAATCGGATCGCATGTGTGTTCACACCTATGCGATCCGATTCATGTCCGAACTGTCAATTCGCAGTGCGATATGCAAGCTGAAATGGGATGTGTCAGCAGTTCGCATATGGCAGTGTGAACTGCCGTGCACGTTGGGTGCCATGCGGGAACCCGCAGTTGATTTGCAGGGTTCTCGCATCGCAATAGTGTGAACCGGCACTTACTCAGCTGTTGTTGATGATATCCTGCCTACTTAAGCCGTCCAGTCCAGAGGAGCTCTGCCTTCGCCTTGGTCAACATCACAAGAAACATCTCCTGCTTTCCTGCTTAAAGACTGGCTTTGCCGACATCCCTTCTGGTTCTGGATCCTGCTTGCTGTTCCACTACTTTGATCCCCGACTTCTGGCTTGGCTGACTATCCTTTCCAGTTACTGAACTTTGGCTATGTTTTGACTACGTTTGTTCTTTTTACTTTTATTATTAAACAAGTGTGATTTAACTGTACTTCTGTCTCGGTCTGGATTTCATGGTTTCTGACAAATATATAACAAAAAGTATAAGATCTCTTTTTTTAGATCTTCTTCTATAGGGGTCATAGGCAGCAGAGGTCTTTCCCCATAACCTCTTGCCGTGTTAAGAGTGGGATCCAGGGGTGGACTGACCATTCAGCTACTCGGGCACTTCCCGAGGGCTCCAGGCCACTAGGGGGCCCCATCAGGGTTGCCAGCCTCAGTAAAACCAGGGACAGTATGTAAAAATCTGTGTTTTTTTACATCTGTTTCTGAAATGTCCCAATACCGACATCCTTTTGGTCTAAAAATCCCAAGATTATAGTTGCCCCACCTCTCCAGTACCTTCTCAGCCAATAGAAACATGTCTGTGTATACTGTGTGTACATGTATGTGTATACTGTGTGATTGTATACTGTGCGTGTGTATACTATGTGGCCCCATAATCTCTGATTGCCCAGGGGCCCCATCAGTTGCCAGTCCACCCCTGGTGGGATCCCCAATGTGGTCCCCCTGGGGGAGCATTTAATTAAATCTAAAAATATATCAGATAATGCTTCAAAATGTCCCACTGTTGAAATACCCAATACCGGTTGATGCTTTCATCTCCTGCACATGCAGAGGAGGAGCCGATAATAAGAATAAAACAAATAAAACAAAAAGAAAGAAGAACGGCGCCCTCTTTTGTTTTGTTCTAGATCTCCTTCTAGATTTGACTGACTGGCTGCCTTTTATACATTCACCATTTAATCATCCTTACATGGACTAATGTTTGAACTTGTTTTTGAAACATTAATATTTACTATCAAGTTCTCCCCCCCCCCCCCCTCACCCATCATTCCAACACCCTTCCCCCCCCCCCCTTTTTCAGTTATATGTATGTAGCTATATCCAGAGCACGCCATATTAAAAAATCGGAGGTTCGATATTGTTAGATATGTTGTAGTGCTGGTTCCACTGGGTTTGCACACCAAATTGGGGGTTCCTAGCACTAAGTGGCCCTGAGATACAGGACTCCAAATTCGGTCAACTGTGTCCATCTGCAGCAAGCTACAGCTAGGGGGCATCTAGGAACCCTTAAAGTGGAGTTCCACCCACTTTTACAACTCTTCAGCATTCCTCACCAAAGTGTGCACTGTAAACGAATTGGATATTTTTTTTTATTTTTTTTCTTAGCACCTACTGTATATGTGCTGTATTAATTTTTCACTTCCTCCTCCCTGGCAGGGGCCCATCGCATCATGTCCTGTTTGCAATGCCTCCTGGGAAGGGGCGGCAACACTGCTTGTGCTGCACTGAGCATGTGCGAGATCCAGGAAGAAATACAGTCTGGCTTCAGATGCCCACACTTAAGATGGCCACGGCCTGCTGCAAGTTTTTAAAATAACAAACTACTGCTATAAACTAACAAAACGGACCTTAGTTTACAGACTAACTTTACTAGAATACATTAGGCTTGCGTATTATAGGGGTATTTTTATTTAAAAAGTATAATTTCGGCCGAAACACCGCTTTAACTACCAAGTTTGAAGTTTGGGGGACCTATGGCTGTAAATGGGCAAAGTGAGGCTGCAAATGGGCATTGTTGACCGTCTTTTCCACTTACAGTAGCTGCGCATTTCTCACCCTAGGCTTATACTCGAGTCAAAAAGTTTTCACATTTTTTTTGTGGTAAAATTAGGTGATTCAGCTTATATTCGGGTCGGCTTATACTTGAGTATATATGGTACATAGTTACATACATACATACAAATCTCTCTCTCTCTCTATGGGGGCTACACATAGATTACATCACAGCGTATACTCTACGATATAATCTCCCATCCTCTGGAACTCGCTACCTTCACTGGTCCGACTATCCCCTACTCTAGCTACCTTCAGGCGATCCCTGAAAACTCATCTCTTCAGGGAAGCCTATCACATCTCCAACTAATCTCCTACCACTTCCATCAGCTCATTCCCCACAGTTACAACCTTTTGTACTACCTGCCCCCCCCTATTAGATTGTAAGCTCTTCTGAGCAGGGCCCTCTAAATCCTCTTGTATTTTATTGTATTATAACTGTATTGTCTCCTTTTTATATTGTAGCGCTGTGTAAACTGTTGGCGCTATATAAATCCTGTATATTATTAATATTATAATTAATTATTATTATTATTAATAAATAACTTCTGGGTGTCACAAAATCTGACAAGAAAATTTGTACAACATAGAGTGCTACCAAATAAAAATGGTTATGACCGTTGAGCTATTTTCGTACAGTGCATTAAAGGGGTTGTAAAGGTAAAAGTTTTTTCACCTTAATGCATTCTATGCATTAAGGTGAAAAAACATCCGACAATGCCGCCCCTCCGTTTTACTTACCTGACCCCTCGAAAGTCCCGCGCTCGCCCCCGACGTCCTCTTCGCCGCTCACCCTGGCCGTTGATTGGTTAGAGTGGATGGATTGAAAGCAGCTCAGCCATTGGCTCACACTGCGGTCAATCACATCCAATGATGCGGTGCACCAGGGGGGTGGGGCCGAGTGATACAGTGAGCGGCTAAGGCCGCCAGCTGTATCACGGGAGCGCGCCCGCAAGCACTCCACACTATGCGAGGGAGCTCACATGAAGTTGTGGAGTCCTTGCGGGGGGGAGCCGAGACAGCCGCCGAAGGGACCCCAGAAGACCAGGTTCGGGGCAACTGTGCAAAACGAGCGGCACAGTGGAGGTAAGTATAACATGTTTGTTAAAAAAAAAAAAAAAAAAAAACTATGTAGTGCAAGGGCCGGCCTGATTGCATGCAAATTGAAAGAGTTTAGAAGTTTAGGTTTGAGCACATATTAGATGGTTTTGGTAAATCTAAAGGAAAATTGTATAATGTATGGCCAGCCTTAAGTCTTTAGCACGATACTTTTTAAATCTCTTGCATGTGTAAAGGAAATCTGAGGCTGCAGCAAAATTAACACAATACTCAGCTTGATCAGGTGATGATAGCGAAGTTAAAAAAAAAAAAAAAAAAAAAAACTTTCAGTTTAGCAGACACTTCATGAGAATGCTTGCAAGGCTTAATATCTCCAGAAGAGAAGCAGATAAGAATCAGCGATATCTTGCTAAACACTTCGCAATGCATATAGTTTACTTTATTAGCCGTTTTTTACTTTGAGTAAAGAGGGTTTCATCGTGTCAGATCAGTGTGTTGATTAGACAAATTAGGGATGTGGCAACAAGAAAAATAAATAAATAAATAATAAAAAAAAAAAAAAAAGATTCCCCCTTCGTTGGGACTTTATAGGCAGCAACCACACAAATTAATTTGAAAAATGTAATTTATTAAATATTCATAAAATCATTTGATCATACAAATGCCCGATGGTTAAAAAGACATAGAAAAAATGCTACACGGATATACAAAAAAGTATAAACAAGACAAAAACCACAACAAGTTACATGGTATGTATGACAAAAAAGTAGTTGTTACTCTCCGGTATATAATGATCTCTAGTACACGACGCGTTTCTGGTTCAACTGCGGAGCCGGGTGACACAGAGATAGGGGGCATTGTTGCTTACAGGGAGGTGTATTGTCTAAGGATCTGGAATGTGTTGCTGCTATATATGGATCCGGAGCCACATTTAAGGCGCTTTTCACTTAAAGGGGTTGTAAACCTTCCGTTTTTTTCACCTTAATACATCCAATGCATTAAGGTGAAAAAACATCTGATGGTTACAGGCCCCCCCAGTTTACTTACCTGAGCTCTCGAAAGTCCCGCGTTCAGAACATGCTGGCTTCTCGGACCGGTCTTCTCGGCTCTTCATTGGATAGATTGATAGCAGCGCAGCCATTGGCTCGTGCTGCTGTCAATCAAATTGAAATGAGGCGGCCGCTGGGGGGGGGCGGAACCGAGACATGCACTCTGTGTCTATGGATGCAGAGTGTATGAGACTGGAGCGCGCCCGCAAGGTAACCCCCTCAGGAGAGAGCTTCCCGAGGGGGTTATCTTTTGCGGGGAGGAGCCAAGACAGCCGCCGTGGGACCCCAGAACAGCAGGATGGGGGCCAATCTGTGCAAAACGAACTGCACAGTGGAAGTATAATATTTGTTATTAAAATAATAAAAAAACCTATGCAACCACTTTAAAATTTACAGACCTTGTTTGTTAATCCCCCACACGTCTCCTTGCGATCACCAGGCCAATTGAATGGGTAATCCCCGTTCCTTTGATATTATTGTGCATTGCTGGTGCTCCTGTTGGACAGCCACTGATACTGGATACTGGTAGTGCTTCATCTATTTTTTCTAAGTTGTATGGTGGAACATTTCATATGCAAGACAAAAATTATGACTGCATATACTCCAATACCCCTGACGAAGGTGCCTGAACCAGAAAACGCGTCGGGTACCGGAGATCATTACATACCAAAGAGTAACAACTACTTTTGTTTGTAACTTGTTGTGGTTTTGTCTTGTTTATACTTTTTTTATATATCCGTGTAGCATTTTTTCTATGCATTTTTAACCATCGGTCATTGTAGGATCAAATGATTTTATAAATATTTCAGAAATTACATTTTTCAAATTCATTTGTGTGGTTGCTTCCTATAAAAGTCCCAATGAAGGGGGAATCTTTTTTATTTTTTACTAATTTGCAGAGTTTTTTTTTTTTTTAAAGCTGAACTCCAGGTATGGATATTTATTGCATAGGTACCATGGTCCAGCTTGGACCAATATAAATATGCTGAAGGACCACTGTGAAAAGATGACAAATCACTATAATATTGGGGGCCACTACAGTGATCGCTGCAAATCTTCCAGGTCTTGTCCCGAGTAGCTCCTACTACTACTGCTACTTACGTAATTACTTTTGCTACTACCAAGATAAAAAAAAAAAAAAAAGAAGTTCACCAGAGCTTTAGGCCCCTTTCACACTGGGGCGGGAGTGGCGTTGGCGGTAAAGCAGCGCTATATTTAGCGCTGCTTTACCGTCATTTTTGCCGCGTTATTCGGCAGCTAGCGGTGCGGTTTTAACCCCCCGCTAGCGGTCGAAAAAGGGTAAAAAACCCCCCCACAGCGCCGCCGCAGCGGTGCTTTGCGGCGGTATTGCCACGGTATTACAGCGGTGTCCCATTGATTTCAATGGGTAGGAGCGGTATAGGAGCCGTGAATACACCGCTCATTCACCGCTCCAAAGATGCTGCTAGCAGGACTTTTTTGACCGTCCTGCTAGCGCACCGCTCCAGTGTGAAAGCCCGCCGGCTTTCACACTGGAGTGAATGGGGCCGGATTTTTTCAGGCGCTGTACAGGCGCTATTTTTCGGGCTGTATCGCCTGAACAACGCCCCAGTGTGAAAGGGGCCTTAAAGTTTGCCACTGGAGTCCTCTTCCACTCCTCCATGATGACATCACGGAGCTGGTGGATGTTAGAGACCTTGCGCTGCTACTCCTTCCGTTGGAGGATGTACCACAGATGCTCAATAGGGTTTAGGTCTGGAGACATGCTTGGCCAGTCCATCATCTTTACCCTCAGCTTCTTTAGCAAGGCAGTGGTCATCTTGGAGGTGTGTTTGGGGTCGTTATCGTGTTGGAATACTGCCCTGGGGCCCAGTCTCTGAAGGGAGGGGGTCATGCTCTGCTTCAGTATGTCACAGTACACGTTGGCATTCATGGTTCCCTCAATGATCTGTAGCTCCCCAGTGCCGGCAGCACTCATGCAGCCCCAGACCATGACACTCCCACCACCATGCTTGACTGTAGGCAAGACACACTTGTCTTTGTACTCCTCACCTGGTTGCCCCCACACACACCTGACACCATCTGAACCAAATAAGTTTATCTTGGTCTCATCAGACCACAGGACATGGTTCTAGTAATCCATGTCCTTAGTCTGCTTGCGGGCTTTCTTGTGCATCATCTTTAGAAGAGGCTTCCTTCTGGGACGACAGCCATGCAGACCAATTTGATGCAGTGTGCGGCGTATGGTCTGAGCACTGACAGGCTGACCCCCCACCTCTTCAACCTCTGCAGCAATGCTGGCAGCACTCATACCTCTATTTCCCAAAGACAATCTCTGGATATGATGCTAGGCCATCTTTATGTAGAGCAGCAATTGTTTTTTTCACACCTGATCCGGACCCAAAAACGCACAGGACCCTTTTTCAAACCGCACCGCAGCCGCCCCAGATATGTGTGAACTGGCTTCATTGAAAGCCATTCACATGTTATGCGAATTTGCAGATATGTGAACCCAGCCTCAGCCCCCGTACACACCAGTGCGACATGCAATTTACAAATCGCACTTGAAGGTAAGTGCGATTTTAAAAATGGTTCCTACATTGTTTTTGCCGCTTTCATGTGCGACTTGCATTGACCTCTGTGTATAAAATCGCACAAATGTCGGAAGCCGCAGATGAAATCACACTGTCCTGCGGCTTTGAAATCGTGCTGAATTAGCGAGATTTTAAAGCCGCATTCAGTGTGAATGGGAGATTAGAAAACAAAGCTCAGATCTTCAGTAAAGAGAACCAGTCTAGGTCTCCCCAACCCATAGAATGCACAACTCCCAGCCTGCTGTGTGGTCAAGCGAAGGTGAAACCATGACCAGTTCTCTTTATATATTTGTATATAGTCAGAGACCTTAGACCAATGATGGCGAGCCTTGGCACCCCAGATGTTTTGGAACTACATTTCTCATGATGCTCATGCACTGTGCAGTGTAGTTGGGCATCATGGGAAATGTAGTTCCAAAACACCTGGGGTGCCAAGGCTCGCCATCACTGCCTTAGACTGTAAGTTCCTTGTGAACATACAATAGAAACCACTGTAAAGTGGGGTGCCCCCTAAAAAAAATTTTTTTTTTTTAAAAGTCAGCAGCTACAAATACTGCAGCTGCTGACTTTTAATAATAATGTCCCAGGGTCCAGCGATACGGGGGAACGAAGCCTCCCCTTGTTCCCCGCTCCGCTCGCGGCGTCGGCATATTAACTGTGGGCACAGCCGGGCACCCACTGCGCATGCGCGAGTGGCGCCGGGCGCCGTGATACGACGCTCACTCATCTGGGACACGTGACAGGTCCCAGATAACTGTGCAGCGCCGAGGGGAAGTGATGTCAGTGCCCGGGCACTGAAGGTGGCAGACTTCGAGGGACCCCCTAGCAACAGGCATTTAGAGGTGAGTAAAAAAAAAAAAATTTTCAATTATTTTTTTTTATGATTTTTGAGCATTTCTTTTTTTTTTTTTTGGTGGCAACACCACTTTAAGTGCTGTGTAAATGGTCAGTGCTATATAAATACATGCAAGCCTAGATTCGCAGTAATGTGGTGAAGGAAACCCTGCAATCCGTGTACGTTTTTTGCATTAAAATCGCACTGCCTTTGTGATCTGCAGCGGGTGTCAGTGCAATCTTAATGACAGCCCAAACATTTGTTTGTCCACATCTGATCACATGGTACAAAAGTACTAATGCGATCCGCTTGCAGTGCGGTTCCAAAATTTGTGCATGCACACCTTTAGCGCGATGCGGTGCGTTTTGAGCCCATTTAAAATGGATGGGCTTAAATTGCCCCGCACTGAATCGCATGTGAATTGAACAGGAATGTGGTGCGATTCCTGTGCAATTCACATGCGGTTCATAGTGTGAACCGAGAAGAATAAATCAATATAAACATGCCAAGATGTAGAGATCCGGGAACCAATGTAGAGGACAGAGGGACTCTCTGTTAAGCCAAGAATCTTTAGAATTCTTCTTTAGGTGCGGATCACACTGCCGCAACTTGGGATCCGACTTGCGAGACCCCAAGTCGCATGATATGTGAAATCCCATGAGAGCCGTCTTAATTAGCACCACAGAAGTCGCTCCGACTTTAGAAAAGGTTCCTGTACTACAAGGCGACTTCTAACCGACTTGTACCCATAGATTTCAATGGAAGTCGCCTCCAAGTCGGATCCTCATCTATATTGATGTGATCTGGATCCGACATTACAGGAAGATTACCCAGGCGGTGCATGGCATCTTCCTGTAGGCTGTTATCTCTGAATACCTGCACAAGACAAAGTCACACTCAAGTCGCATTGAGTTGCCAGCAAATCACCAGGAAGTTGTATGGCAAAGTCACACCATAAGCCACGTAACTTTTCGGTCTCAGTAGTATGAACTAAGCCTTAGGCCCCATTCACACCAGAGCAACTTCAGGTGTGAAATGTGATTTACAAGTCGCATCCAATGTCTTTCTATGGCACCATCTTAATATGTGCAATTTGAAAAAATAGTTCCTGCGCCATTTCTGTCGATTCCATGTGCGACTTGCATTGACATCTGTGCATGAAATCGCACAAATGTCAGCACGCTGCAGATGAAATTGCACTGAAGTAGCATGATTTCAAAGCCGCATTCAGTGTGAATGGGAGATTAGAATACAAGGTCAGATCTTCAGTAAAGAGAACCAGTCTAGGTCTCCCCAACCCATAGAATGCACAACTCCCAGCCTGCTGTGTGGTCAAGCGAAGCTGAAACCATGACCGGTTCTCTTTATATATTTGCATATAGTTAGAGACCTTAGACTGTAAGCTCCTTGAGGGCAGGACTGATGTGAACATACAACATACCGTATATGTTAAGTGCTGTGTAAATGCTCAGTGCTATATAAATACATGTAAGCGCTGCAATCCGTATGCATTTCCCACACCGCATTCAAATCGCACCGCCCTTGTAATCTGCAGTGGGTGTCAGGGCAATCTTAATGAAACCCCAAATGCTGGAAGCAAACACAGCTCATTTGACCTCATCAGATCACACGGTACAAAAGTACCATACAATCCTATTGCAGTGCGGTTCCAAAATTGGCGCCGTCTTTTTACGGTAACGTCCAAATAGGTGCGATTTGAAGCAGCGCGATTTCAAAAATAGTTTCTGCGCAATTTTTTGGCGAGTCCATGTGCGACTTGCATTGACATCTGTGCATGAAATCGTACAGATGTCGGCAAGCCGCAGATGAAATTGCACCGTCTTGTGGCTTTGAAATCGTGCGGAACTAGCGAGATTTCAAAGCCGCATTTAGTGTGAACGGGGAGATTAGAAAACAAGGTCAGATCTTCAGTAAAGAGAACCAGTCTAGATCTCCCCAACCTATAGAATGCCTAGTCTGCTGCTGTGTACTCTCAAGCGAAGCTGAAACATGACCGGTTCTCATATATATATATAAATAAATAAATAAATAAATAGAGAACCGATCATGTTTTAGCTTTGTGTGTGAAAAAAAAAAATATATATATATATAAAATTTATTATGATGCTCACACTAATTATATATATATATAAATTATTATATATATATATATATATCTATATATATATATATATATATATATATATATATATATATATATATTAGTGTGAGCATCATAATAAATTTTATATATATATATATATATATATATATATATATATATATATATATATATTTTTTTTTTTTCACACACAAAGCTAAAACATGACCGGTTCTCTCTCTATATATATATATATATATATATATAAATAAATAGAGAACCGGTCATGTTTTAGCTTTGTGTGTGAAAAAAAAAAAAAAAAAAAATAAATATATATATATATATATATATATATATATATATATATATATATATATATATATATATATATATATATATATATATATATAAAATTTATTATATGCTCACACACATTATATATATATACAATATATATATATATATATAATATATATATATATATATATGCTATATATATATATATATAATTAGTGTGAGCATCATAATAAATTTTATATATATAACATATATATAATATATATATATTATATATATAGGTGTGTGTATACATGTATACATATACATATACACACACACACTAGCGAAGCTGAAACATGACCGGTCCTTATATATATATATATATATATATATATATATATATATATATAATAAATTTATATTTATTATATTCATTTTTTTTTTTACTTACTGGTATCAGTTTATTGCTTATATATATACACACAATGAAGTGATGAAAATTCTCACACACACATCAAAACTGGGGATGATTTCTAACTATACAGTAGCAGCAGCTGTAGCAAAGAGCATTATATTATATTATATTATAGCACATAATCCATTCTAATAATACATGGAGATTCTTCTATACAGTCACATCTTTCCTTCTAGTTAATGTATCAGATTGAGTTGCATTATGTTGCATTGTAGGACTTGCAACAAAAAAACAAAACAAAAAAAAATAAATAAAAAAAATCAAAGTACAGTCCATGATACATTTTTTTATTTGCACTAACATTCAAATTTCCAGTACAAGATTTCGGGGTGTCCCCCTCCTTCAAGGTCCAAGCATGCTGCATGTCATAGAAAGTATGTGCACCTTCATGAAAAGTAATACCCCCTCTGTGGGTCACCTTACCTCTCCAGCTACATTTGTTACCAGTCATTTGTAAATATTTCCCATACAATGCTTTATGGATTGTAAACAACTAAACACAAATGTTGTAACAATGATTGTATTTTAAGAAACAAAAGTGCCCCCAGAACCCATCATCATCATCATCATCATCCCCAGGACATATAACACTGGCGGAGACGCTATGGTATATGGTTGCTGCTCAGCACTCACCTATAGATGCAGTGGCCCCTGGTGCCCTCTCCCTGAGCAGATGCAGTGGCCCCTGGTGCCCTCTCCCTGAGCAGATGCAGCTGGATTAGCCAGCCCAAGGGGGCTGTAGACTGTTCATCAGCCTCCTGCAGGAATCTGACACTTAGGAGAGCCCAGCTTAGCAGAGCTCTTTTGCTTGTCTGATGTTCTCCACCCCTGAGCCTCTCCACCCCCCTGCCTGTGTATTAACTCCCTCACTCCTCCCTGCCTCTCTCATCTGCTCACTTTGTGGCTATCTCAGGAAGTTTACATACTCTGACATTTTTTTTTTTTAGTTACATCACAAGTATGTTATTGCTGGCATCCTGCATTGGGCCAGGGGGCACCACCTCTGACCCCCCCCCCCCCCCTCCTCCTCCATCCGGACAGTACAAGGGACCCCTGCAGTGCACAGGGAGCCAACTGCTGTCATTACATATATTATATGGCAATCAGACACATTTACTGGTGATTACAGATAAGGGATCAGATATGCACTAGATTACCAAAAATATTGCGACGCTTGCCTTTACACGCACATGATCTTTAATGTCATCCCAGTCTTATGCTGGCCATACACAGGTCGAATTTTGAAAGAACTTTCTTTCGAAAATCTTATCTAAGAACCAGGAGAGTTGCTAGGTCTACAATAGATCTGGGGCTAGAGCCCATAGCAGCGTAGTAAAGATAGTCATACGCTTGGGTGGGCATACACATGTATATACAGTAATAAACATGTGTGTGTGTATATATATCCCTAGAGAGCCCCCCACTTACATCAGGGTCCCCAGAGAGCCTCCCACTTACATCAGGGTCCCCAGAGAGTCCCCCCCCCCCTTACATCAGGGTCCCCAGAGAGCCCCCCTATATATCAGGGTCCCCAGAGAACCTCTTCCTTGTATCAGGGTTCGCAGAGAGCCCCCCATTTACATGAGGGTCCCCAGAGAGCCCCCCTTACATCAGGGTCCCCAGAGAGCCCCCCTTATATCAGGGTCCCCAGAGAGCCCCCCTTATATCAGGGTCCCCAGAGAGCCTCCTCCTTGCATCAGGGTCCCCAGAGAACCTCTCCCTTGCATCAGGGTTCCCAGAGAGCCCCCCACTTACATCAGGGTCCCCAGAGAGCCCCCCTTACATCAGGGTCCCCAGGGAGCCCCCACCTTACATCAGGGTCCCCAGAGAGCCTCCTCCTTGCATCAGGGTCCCCAGAGAACCTCTCCCTTGCATCAGGGTGCGCAGAGTGCCCCCCACTTACATCAGGGTCCCCAGAGAGCCCCCCCTTACATCAGGGTCCCCAGAGAGCCCCCACCTTACATCAGGGTCCCCCAGAGAGCCTCCTCCTTGCATCAGGATCCCCAGAGAACCTCTCCCTTGCATCAGGGTTCGCAGAGTGCCCCCCACTTACATCAGGGTCCCCAGAGAGCCCCCCTTACATCAGGGTCCCCAGAGAGCCCCCCTTACATCAGGGTCCCCAGAGAGCCCCCCTTACATCAGGGTCCCCAGAGAGCCTCCTCCTTGCATCAGGGTCCCCAGAGAACCTCTTCCTTGTATCAGGGTTCGCAGAGAGCCCCCATTTACATGAGGGTCCCCAGAGAGCCCCCCTTACATCAGGGTCCACAGAGAGCCTCCTCCTTGCATCAGGGTCCCCAGAGAACCTCTCCCTTGCATCAGGGTTCGCAGAGAGCCCCCCACTTACATCAGGGTTCCCAATGAGCCCCCTTACCTTAGGGTCCCCAGAGAGCCTCCCCCCTAAAATCAGGGTCCCCAAAGAGCCCACCACTTACATCAGGGTCCCCAGAGAGCCCACCACTTACATTAGGGTCCCCAGGGAACTTCCCCTCCCCTTGGGGACCCCTGCAGAGACTGGGGGCTATGGGCCCCAGATTCGGGGCTATAGCCACAAAAGCCACCCCCTAGTGACGCCACTGCTAAGAACTTACATACGAATTTCACACCATTAGTGGGCTGCAGCAACGACCGTTTTTCCATCAAATTTTAATAATCGGACATGTTGGACATTTTTTTAAAAAACAAACGATTTTCTAATCAATGATGGGAGAATCATGCGAGAAAAGAAAATTCCCGGAAACAAAAGAAGATTCCCAGACACGAAAATAATTTTCTGTAGGAACGTGGAGGTGAAATTGAAGGTTTGGTTGGTTGAATTTCGAAATCAATGGTGGCGCCATCGCATCACAAAACGCACAAATTTTCTGATTTTCAAAAGAAAGTTCTTTCGAAATTTGACCCGTGTATGGCCAGTCATAGTCCGTAGGGTTCAATATTGAGTTGGCCCACCCTTTGCAGCTATAACAGCTTCAACTCTTCTGGGAATGCTGTCCACAAGGTTTAGGAGTGTGTCTATAGGAATGTGTGACCATTCTTCCAGAAGTACAATTGTGAGGTCAGGCACTGATGTTGGACGAGAAGGCCTGGCTCGCAGTCTCCGCTCTCATTCATCCCAAAGGTGTTCTATCAGGTTGAGGTCAGGACTCTGTGCAGGCCAGTCAAGTTCCTCCACCCCAAACTCGCTCATCCATGTCTTTATGGACCTTGCTTTGTACACTGGTCCACAGTCATGTTGGAACAAGAAGGGGCCATCCCCAAACTGTTCCCACAAAGTTGGGAGCATGAAATTGTCCAAAATGTCTTGGTATGCTGATACCTTAAATTGGATGTAAACGCTGGAAGAAAAAAAAAAAAAAAAACAACAACCTGCAAGACAAAGGTATAATGAGCTAGTATGCATCACATATATTAGCTCATTATGAAATACTTAACTTCAGGGGTGGACTGACAACTCATGGGTCTGTGTCCCCACCCACACTCAAGCCACACCTGCACAGGATACTGGGGGGGGGGAGCACATAGGGGGATACTGGGGAGAGGGGAGCACACACGGGGACACTGTGGGGGATGGGAGAGCACACAAGGGGACACTGTAGGGGGGGAGAGGACACAGGGGGGGGAGGACACAGGGGGACACTGAGGGGGGAGAGCACACAAGGGGACACTGTGGGTGTGGAAGCACACAGGGGGACACTGGGGAGGGAGAGCACACAGGGGGACACTGGGGGGAGCACACGGGGGACACTGGGGGGAGCACACAGGGGGGCACTGGGGGGCACACAGGGGGACACTGGGGGGGGGAGCACACAGGGGGACACTGGGGGGAGAGCACCACAGGGGGACACTGGGGGGGGAGAGCACACAGGGGGACACTGGGGGGGAGAGCTCACAGGGGGACACTGGGGGGGGACAGCACACAGGGGGACACTGGGGGGGAGAGCCCACAGGGGGACACTGGGAGGGAGAGCCCACAGGGGGACACTGGGAGGGAGAGCCCACAGGGGGACACTGGGAGGGAGAGCCCACAGGGGGACACTGTGGGGGGAGAGCATACAGAGGGACTCTGGGGGTGGGGGGACCAGGAGAGTATCATGGGCCTTCCTGCGGTCCTGTTGGGGCCCGGGCCCCATACATCTGTACTGCCCCCTCCCTCCGATGGCGGCCCTGGTGTCTCTATACTCTAGTAAAAAAAGCTTCACTCATAGGATGTCTGTAATAATACCGCTAATGGTGCCCTGCTCCCTGTCGACCCCTCCTCTCTTCTCATGCGTCCCAGGTGATATTGCGTACAGTACAAGCACCTGTGGTGGATGGGAGGGAAGGAGGGGCCAGCGGGGAGCAGTGCGCCGTTAGCAGTATTATCGGTATTATTACAGCCGCTTCAAGTGTCCTCTCATGGGGCTGTGCCCGAGGGCCCGATGGGTCAGTCCGCCCCTGCTTACCTTAGACCGAGCTTGCAGCGGTCCCTGTACACTGCTGTGACCGCCGACATGTCTCCCGGAGGTATTTCCGGGTTCACAGGCTCCGGCGCAGTAACTGGCCAGAACAGTGATGAAGTCACTCCCACGCGCATTCAGGTAGGAGCCGCCGGACACGACACAGGTCTTTTAAAAACAGTACAATCGAGCCGTTTCTTCAGTGCGCATGCGCCGATTGTGAAATATCATGTTACGCTGAGTAAATTGATACCCAACATGTCATGCTTCAAAGTTGCGCCCGCTGGAATGGCGACAAACTTTTACCCTTAAAAATTTAAATATGGGACTTTTAAAAATTCTTCAGGCTGCATGTTTTCAGTTACAGAGGAGGTCTAGGGCTACAATTATTGCTCTCACTCTAACAATCGCGGCGATACCTTACGGTTTTCATATGCGGGCGCTACTCATGTATGCGTTTGCTTCAGCACGTGAGCTCGGCGGGACGGGGCGTGTTTAAAAAATTTTTTTTATTATTATTATTTATTTTACCCTTTCTTTTTTCTTT
This sequence comes from Lithobates sylvaticus, assembly GCA_028564925.1. Classification (NCBI taxonomy): domain Eukaryota; kingdom Metazoa; phylum Chordata; class Amphibia; order Anura; family Ranidae; genus Lithobates; species Lithobates sylvaticus. The sequence continues at coordinate 214,324,736 of CM053034.1, read as the reverse complement.
TTACACTGTTCTTTTTTTTTTTTTTTTTTAAAACACGGTGTCACTTTTTTCCTATTACAAGGAATGTAAACATCCCTTGTAATAGAAAAAAGCATGACAGGACCTCTTAAATATGGGGTCAAAGAGACCTCAGGTCTCATATTTACACAAAAATGCAATAAAAAAATAAAATAAAAAATGTCGTTTGAAAAAAATAAAGTTCCTTTAATCACTACAATACTGGGCACTTTCGCCCCCTTCCTTCCCAGACTATTTTTCAGCTTTCAGCGCTCTCGCACTTTCAATGACAATTGCGCGGTCATGCAATGCTGTATCCAAATTTTTATCATTTTGTTTGCACAAATAGAGCTTTCTTTTGGTGGTATTTATTCACGACTTTTGCGATATAAGCGAAAAAAGAGCAGAAATTTGGAAAAAAAACTATATTTTCTTCTTTCTAATTTAAAAGACATCCAATAAAATCTAATTTTGTCATAAATTTAAGCCAAAATGTATTCTGCTACATGTTTTTGGTAAAAAAAATTCCGTTAAGTGTATAATAATTGGTTCATGTGATCACAGACATATTTAAGCAAATGATCATGTACAGATGTGCGCAGGTGATCACAGACATATGTGTGCAAATGATCATTGGGACATGTGATTTTAGTGGGACATATGTGGGGGACATGTGTTTTTATTATTTGGGGACATGTGTTTTGGGGACATTGTGTGGGGACATGAGTGTTTATACTGTGTGGTGTGTTGTGTGTTTACACTAGACTGGTGATCAGTGAGTAAAAAGCTGTAAAAAAACAGCTTATACTCACTGATCAGTGATCCGCTCTCCTCTCCTCTCCTCATCGATGACTTCCGTGTGCCTAGCAACCGGCTCTGTGTTTACATCACATGACGGCTGTGATTGGACATTGCCGTCATGTGATCAGGAGGGCCAATCACAGAGCCCTCCTGCCGATCAGAGATGCGCCGTGTCCGGGTGACACGAGCGCATCAGGATCGCGCCGGATTCCTGAACGTCCACTCAGAAGGAGAGAGCACCCACCCGGCCGTTTATATGCATTGGCCGGGTGGTAAGTGGTTAAGAGCTATGACCAGAAGTGACGTTTTAAAGTCGCTTCCGCCCTGCAATGGTATGGAGACGGGTGGGGGCCATCTTCCCCTCACTCAGCTCCATACCACAGAGGCCCTCTCCTACCGCCGATAAAAGTTATCTTGCGGCGAATCCGCCACAGAGACCACTTTTATCTGAAAACGAACTGCCCTCTGAAGAAGAAGATGCCAGGGTTATGGTAGCTAGCTGCTGCCATAAAAACGATATTCCTCTTCAAAGTGCTGATGTATAACGACGACTGCCGGTCCGTAAGTGGTTAATGCATGTTTGTAATGTTTCTTAAAAAAAAAAATTTGCCTTAAAAATCCTAAAAAAAAGAATTGGAAAAAAATTTTTTTTACTCACCTCTAAATGCCTGTTGCTAGGGGGTCCCTCGTAGTCTGCCACCTTCAGTGCCCGGGCAATGACGTCATTTCCCCTAGGCGCTGCACAGTCATCTGGGACCTGTCACGTGTCCCAGATGAGTGAGCGTTGAATCATGGCGCACGGCGCCGCTCGCGCATGCGCAGTGGAGCTGGGAACGAGGGGGGATCTCGTTCCCCTGCATCGCTGGACCCTGAGACAGGTAAGTGTCCGATTATTAAGAGTCAGCAGCTGCAGTATTTGTAGCTGCTGACTTTAATTTTTTTTTTTTTTTTGTGGGCCCTCCAAAAAAAAAAAAATGCTCTCTGTGTGCCGTCGGGGTCTCTTTTCATGGGTCACGTATTTTTAAAGGCATAACTTGTCTTTTACAGAGTATCAGTTTCAGCTTTTTTTTTTTTGCTTTAGTTCCTCGGGGGCAGATTGTCCATCTTTTCGTTATCCCAAACAGTAAACAGCGTTTTGGAATGACACAGATTCTCCATGAAAGATTGAAGTCCTCCTGACCCCACACTGTCATTGCTAACATAACTTCTCAGCAAGCACCTGGCGAGGGCCCCGAAATAGCTTCTGCCTCCCAGTCATAGGTGGGTGAGGAGTTCACAAGGCGGATTGGAGCTGACATCATGATTAAGCTGGTTGTGAGATTAACTTCTCCTTCAGCCTTAACCAGGGGTCTCCAAACTTTTCACTTCGGGGGCCACATTGTGCATTTTTCACATATTCGCGGGCCGAAAAAATAAATTTTTTTTTTTAATGAATCGGCAGTAGAATAAAATAGAATTTGACAGGCTGCCGGCAGTAGAGCTTGATGGCGCACCTAAAAGATGTAACCTCATGCACTGGGGCTAAAATTCCAGTGTTCACAGGGTCTTGCATCTGTGTTACTGTCAACACACACACGCCTCCATACATTTGTATCCTCATCAGAGCCCCCTCTGCATATTTGTGTCCCCCTTAGAGCCCCCCCGAATATTTGTGCCTGAATAAGAACCCCTGCATATTTGTATTCCCATCAGAGCCCCCTGACACGTTTGTGTCCCCATCAGCGCCCCCTTCCATATTTGTGTCCCCATCAGAGCCCCCTTCCATATTTGTGTCCCCATCAGAGCCCCCTTACATATTTGTGTCCCCATCAGAGCCCCCTTCCATATTTGTGTCCCCATCAGAGCCCCCTTCCATATTTGTGTCCCCATCAGAGCCCCCTTACATATTTGTGTCCCCATCAGAGCCCCCTTTCATATTTGTATTCCCATCAGAGCCCCCCTTCCATATTTGTGTCCCATCAGAGACCCCTGCACAATTATGTCCCCCTTAGTGCCCCCCTTCCACATTTATGCCCCCCATCACAGCCCCCTGCACAATTGTGTCCCCCATAGAGCCCCCTTCCACATTTATGCCCCAATCAGAGACCCCAGCACAATTGTGTCCCCCTTAGAGCCCCCTTCCACATTTATGCCCCAATCAGAGACCCCAGCACAATTGTGTCCCCCTTAGAGCCCCCTGCAAAACTGTGTCCCCCTTAGAGCTCCCCTTTCACTTTTGTGTCTCTCAAACTAGCCCCCGCCGCACATTTGTGTCCCCATCACCTCCAACAGTCACATCTGTGTCCCTCTTACATCTGTGTCCGGCTTCAGCGCTGTTCTGCTGCACCTCCCGACTCCCGCCCGGCTGTTACACAGGCACGTTGTAGCCAAAAGCACAGCCGTAAAGGACACTGATGCTAACAGAGGGGCGGGACCCGGGAGGCGCAGTAGGTCCTATCAACAACTAGTGAGGCGCCGGGTTGGACATGCTCCGTCGGGCTGCGGGACCTGTGCTGCATACTATCAGGGCTAGGGGTGCAATGGATCAAAAAACTCACGGATCGGATCGATCCTCGGATCAGGAGTCACGGATCGGATCATTTTTCGGATCAGCAAATAATTGAATTTGCAAAAACCTGTGAAAATTCCGCCACCATATAGTCCCCACTGTAATATCCACGTCATCTCCCCCACTGTAATATCCACGTCATCTCCCCCACTGTAATATCCACATCCTCTCCCCACTGTAGTATTGGCTGGGTATCGCAGAGTATTGGCTGGGTATCGCAGAGTATTGGCTGGGTATCGCAGGGTTAATGCAGAGTATCGCAGGGTTAATGCAGAGTATCGCAGAGTATTGGCTGGGTATCGCAGAGTATATGCAGGGTTAATGCAGAGTATCGCAGAGTATTGGCTGGGTATCGCAGAGTATATGCAGGGTTAATGCAGAGTATCGCAGAGTATTGGCTGGGTAATGCAGAGTATATGCAGGGTTAATGCAGAGTATCGCAGAGTATTGGCTGGGTAATGCAGAGTATATGCAGGGTTAATGCAGAGTATCGCAGAGTATTGGCTGGGTAATGCAGAGTATCGCAGAGTATTGGCTGGGTAATGCAGAGTATCGCAGAGTATTGGCTGGGTAATGCAGAGTATATGCAGGGTTAATGCAGAGTATCGCAGAGTATTGGCTGGGTAATGCAGAGTATCGCAGAGTATTGGCTGGGTAATGCAGAGTATTGCAGAGTATTGGCTGGGTAATGCAGAGTATCGCAGAGTATTGGCTGGGTAATGCAGAGTATATGCAGGGTTAATGCAGAGTATATGCAGGGTTAATGCAGAGTATATGCAGGGTTAATGCAGTATATTGGCTGGGTAATGCAGGGTATGTTTACAAGTGATCGCTCCGTCAAATTTGACGGAGCGATCACATTGTAAACAGTGGCCGGGTGTACCAAGATGGCCGCCGCTCCGGAGCTAGGCCGAAGCCGCGGCCTTTCCTAAGGCCGCCGGGTGTACAAAGATGGCCGCCGCCGCTCCGGAGCTAGGCCGAAAGCCGCGGCCTTTCCTAAGGCCGAGGCCGCGGAGCGCTCCGCGGATCGCGGGGGTGTGCCGATCCGAACGGGGTGGCCCGTTCGGATCACGGATCGGCGACTCAACCTGCGGGCCGGGAAAAACGTCCCCGCGGGCCGGATGTGGCCCGCGGGCCGTACTTTGGAGACCCCTGGCCTTAACCAACAAATGTGTCTCTTTTATAGATAGATGCACATTACCCTATGTGCACACCGTTTTTCTCAAGCCCTGTTAACACTTGCGATTTCCAGCGACACAACAAAACAGCTCACCATCGCATTTCTTCAGTAGAGGCGATTCACATTTCTGTATTAGTAAATATGGAAAGTATAAAATGTAAAAAGCCTAATGCTTTTTACACGATCGGATCGGATTTACGCGATCGGATTTTCCGACGGCAAACGTTGGATGTGAGGTTGTTGGCGGAAAGTCTGACCGTGTGTATGCTCCATCGAACATTTGTTGTTGGACTTTCCGGCAACAAATGTTGGCTATAGCATGTTCTCAAATTTTCCGCCAATAAATGTGTGTTGTTGGACTTTCCGCTCGTGTGTACACAAGTCCGTCGGACAAAAGTCCAAAGTACAAACACGCACGCTCGGAAGCAGAAGCGGTCGGTCTTGTAAACTAGCATTCGTAATGGAGAATTAACATTCGTGACGTGGCAAATTATGAAATCTCCAAATGCAGCGCACAATTCTCTTCTCCTTTAATGGGATAATAATGAAGCTGATTTGCTGGTGATACTGATGGAGTTATTGCAAACAAAGTTTCAAAACCATCTTTTATTTGTCCATTAAAAAAAATAATTAGACATGCTATCTGTCAATAGAACTTAACCAAAAAGTGCATTCTATGCATCCAAAAATATAGAAAAATATATCAAATCATTATTCAACCAAAAAAATAATGTCAAAGCAATAACTCCAAGGCCAATAATAAATAACACGTTATCTCCTCCGATTCCGAAACATGTCTGGTTGACGAACGGCCGTTGAGAAACAAACTGAAAAGCACGAAATGAAAAACGCGAAAAGAAAAGCGAATATCAACACTTACCAAACTTCTACTAACACAAAATTAGCAGAAGTAGCCCAAAGGGTGGCGCTAAAGAGCTGTAAAACCACGTAGTACGTCACTACATTCGTAATTGTTGGCCAACATTTGTGTGACCGTGTGTATGCAAGACAAGTTTAAGCCAACACCCTTCGAATAAAATTCCACGGTTTTGTTGTCGGAAAGTCCGATTGTGTGTACGAGGCTTTAGTGTGGAGCAGCCTTTCTCAGCTGGGCTTCCGTGGATCCCCAAGGTTGCTAGGGGTTCCTTGAGCAATTAGAACTTTCTGTCGCTCTGATATGTAACCACTGACACCACTCAGCATTGATCTTTTTAGCTCTCTGTAAGGGGGGGGGGGGGGGGGGGGGGGTGGCGGTACACTTTTCCCACTAAACCCCAATGTAAGGGGCCTTCCTCCTACTGACCACCAATGTAAGGAGCATTCTTCTCACTGACCACCAATATAAGGACTATTCTTCCTAATGCCGCATACACACAATGGGGAGCAGCGGTGGAGGAGCGGTGAGTTCACCGCTCCTTCACCGCTCCAGAAGCTGCTGGCAGGACTTTTTGTGACGCCCTGCCAGCGCACCCCTGCAGTGTGAAAGCCCGCAGACAATGGTGTAGCAGTTTGAGGGCGATTTGCAGGCGCTATTTCTAACGATATAGCGCCTGCAAAACGCCCTCGGTGTGAAAGGGCTCTTAGTCCGTCGTACTAGCACACAGACGACCGGATTTTTAGACCGGACTCGAGTCCGGCGGACAAATTTGAAGCCAGTCTTATTTCTAGGTCCGCCGGACTTTTGGGAAGAAAAAGTCCACTGGAGCACACACACAATCAAAATGTCAGATGGACTCTGGTCCGCCGGAAAGTCTGATGTGTACGCGGCATAATGGTCACCAATGTAAGGAGCATTCTTCCCACTGATCACCAATGTAAGGAGCATTCTTCTCACTGATCACCAATTTAAGGAACATTCTTCCCAGTGATCACCAATGTAAGGAGCATTCTTCCCACTGATCACCAATGTAAGGAGCATTCTTCCCACTGATCACCAATGTAAGGAACATTCTTCCAGTTCCCACTGATCACCAATGTAAGGATCATTCTTCCCACTGATCACCAATGTAAGGATCATTCTTCCCACTGATCACCAATGTAAGGAGCATTCTTCCCACTGATCACCAATGTAAGGAACATTCTTCTCATTGATCACCAATGTAAGGAGCATTCTTCTCATTGATCACCAATGTAAGGAACATTCTTCCCACTGATCACCAATGTAAGGAACATTCTTCCCACTGATCACCAATGTAAGGATCATTCTTCCCACTGATCACCAATGTAAGGAGCATTCTTCCCACTGATCACCAATGTAAGGAGCATTCTTCCCACTGATCACCAATGTAAGGAACATTTTTCCCACTGATCACCAATGTAAGGAACATTCTTCCCACTGATCACCAATGTAAGGAACATTCTTCCCACTGATCACCAATGTAAGGAACATTCTTCCCACTGATCACCAATGTAAGGAACATTCTTTCCACTGACCATCAATGTTAGGAACATTCTTCCCAATGATGACCAATGTAAGGAGCATTCTTCCTACTGACGAGCAATGTAAGGAGCATTCTTCCCACCGATCACCAATGTAAGGAGCATTCTTCACACTGGCCACCAATATAAGGACTATTCTTACTAATGGTCACCAATGTAAGGATCATTCTTCTCATTGACCACCAATGTAAGGAGCATTCTTCCTACTGACGACCAATGTAAGGAGCATTCTTCCCACCGATCACCAATGTAAGGATCATTCTTCCCACTGATCACCAATGTAAGGAACATTCTTCCCACTGATCACCAATGTAAGGAACATTCTTCCCACTGATCACCAATGTAAGGAACATTCTTCCCACTGATCACCAATGTAAGGAACATTCTTTCCACTGACCATCAATATTAGGAACATTCTTCCCAATGATGACCAATGTAAGGAGCATTCTTCCTACTGACGACCAATGTAAGGAGCATTCTTCCCACCGATCACCAATGTAAGGAGCATTCTTCACACTGACCACCAATATAAGGACTATTCTTACTAATGGTCACCAATGTAAGGATCATTCTTCTCATTGACCACCAATGTAAGGACCATTCTTTCTAATGGCCACCAATGTAAGGAGCATTCTTCCTAATGACCACCAATGTAAGGAGCATTCTTCCTACTGACCACCAATCCAATGTAAGGTGCATTCTTCTCATTGATCACCAATGTAAGGAACATTCTTCCCACTGATCATGTAAAGAGCATTCTTCTCACTGACCACCAATGTAAGGAACATTCTTCCTAATGACCACCAATCCAATGTAAGGTGCATTCTTCTCATTGATCACCAATGTAAGCAGCATTCGTGTTACTGACCACTAATATAGGGAATATTCTTCCCAATAACTGCCAATACAAGGAGCATTCTCCCCACTGACCACTAATGTAAGGAGCATTCTTACCATTAAACTTCAGCCAGTCATCTTCACCACGTCTAGATGCATAAATACATTAAGTTGCTGCCATGTGATTGGCTAATTAGCAATTTGTGTTGAAAAAGCAATTGAACAGAAATAGAGTGGCCCATGAGTGTATGTTAAAAAGAAAAGTCTGTAACCAAAAAATGCCCCAATAATTTATGGGCAGTGTGAAAACAGTGTGAGGACTGGGATATAACAACCTCCTAGAATCCCATGGTTCCATCCTGGTATCTTTATATTTAATGATCTTCCAGTATTGCCTTCTTCTGGAGCCGTAGAAGGATCAGACATGCAAATAAGGGAGATGACAATGGTGTTATTTCCCTATCGGCACTGGATGGGCCGACCTCAGAACAGATAACACAGCCTGGGTGTAATGTGTTTGTACTACTCACATCAATTATCTCCTGCGGACTACACAGAACTTCCATAATTATATGTTTACCTCCAGCAAGTAAAAGCTTATTTAAAGGGATCTATTGTATTATTGGACTGTAAAGTTTTATTCTTTTTGATGAGCCAGTTTTCGAAGAATGCGACCTGTGGTAAGGGAATTACAGAAGATCCCACGGATCATACTTCTCTAGAACACAACATCATACACAAGGCTATGTAATAATAAAGAAATAAAAACTAAAGAGACAGACAGACAGACAGACAGGTAGTGATTTTGGTTAGGGGTGTGAACTCAGATGCAGAATGCAGAAACCTCAGGGGGTGATTTACTACACGTGAATAGACTGTGTACTCTGCAAGTGCAGTTGCTTCAGAGATAAATAAATGAGGTAAAGCTGACTTCCATCATCCAATCATGTGCAAGCAAAAAATGCATTTTTTTTTTATTTATTTTTTTTCCTTGCATGTGATTGGGTATTCTTTGTAAAGTGAAGCTTCACCTCATTTACTAAGCTCTTGAGCAATTGCACTTGCAAAGTGCACAGTCCAATGATTTTTAGTAAAGCAACCCCTCTGCCTCCTGCGTGTGTGCCTGAGCGGTGATTTTTATGTAGCTAATGCATAAAAGGAGAAAAGGAGAGAAGGGGGAGATAGAGAAGGGGAGAAAGAGGGAGAGAGGGAGAAAGAGAAAAAAAAAGAGAGAGCAAGAGAGAAGAGCAGGGGGGGGGGGGGGGAGAAGGAGAGAAAAAGAGAGAGAAAGAGAGAGAGAGAGTGGGGGTGAGAGAAAGAAAAAAAGAAAGAAAGAGAATGAGAGGGAGAGAGAGAGAAAAGAGAGAGAGAGAGAGAGAGAGAGAGAGAAAGAGAGAGTGGGGGGGGGAGTAGGACATAAAAAGAGAGAGAAAAAGAGAGAAAGAACGAGAAAGAGAGGGGGGGGGATGAGAGAGGGATATAGAGAGAAAAAAAAGAGAGAGAAAGAGTGGGGGGGGGGGGGCGAGGAGAGAAAAAGAGAGAAAGAGAGGGAGAAAGTGAGAGAGAGAGAGGGAGACAGAGAGAATGGGGGAGAGAGGAGAGAAAGAGAGAGAAAGAAAAAGAGAAAGAAAGAAAGAGAGAAAGACGGAGAGAAAGAGAGAGAGAAAGAAAGAGATAAAGAATGAAAGAATGAAAGAAAGAAAGAAAGAAAGACGAAGATAAAGAAAGAAAGAGAAAAAATAAAGAAAGAAAGATAAAGAAAGAGAAAAAAAAAAGAAAGAAAGAGAAAGAGAGAGGGGGGAGAGTGAGAGAGGGAGAGAGAGAAAAAAAGAGAAGGGGGGTGGAGTAGGACAGAAAAAGAGAGAGAAAAAGAGAGAAAGAACGAGAAAGAGAGGGGGGTGAGAGAGGGATATAGAGAGAAAAAGAGAGAGAGAGAGAGTGGGGGGGGGGGGGATGAGGAGAGAAAAAGAGAGAAAGAGAGGGAGAAAGTGAGAGAGAGAGAGAGGGAGACAGAGAAAAGGGTTGAGAAAGGAGAGAAAGAGAGAGTAAGAAAAAGATAAAGAAAGAATATAAGAAAGAAAGAAAGACGGAGAGAGAGAAAGAAAGAAGGAAAGAAAGAAAGAAAGGCGGAGAGAAAGAAGGAAAGAAAGAAAGGCGGAGAGAAATAAAGAAAGAAAGAAAAAAGAAAGGCGGAGAGAAAGAGAGAAAGAAAGAGAGAAAGAAAGAAAGAGATAAAGAAAGAAAGAAAGAAAGAAAGAAAGGCGGAGAGAAAGAGAGAAAGAAAGAGAGAAAGAAAGAAAGAAAGATGACTAATTTGGACCACCCACCTAGTATTGAGTTGGTCTTCATTTTGCTGAGAAAGCGAGAAAAGAGAGAGAAAAGAGAGAGAAAGAAAGAAAGAGAAAGAAAGAGAAAGAGAGAAAGAAATAAAGAAAGGCGGAGAGAAAGAGTGGGGGGGGGGGGATGAGGAGAGAAAAAGAGAGAAAGAGAGGGAGAAAGTGAGAGAGAGAGAGAGGGAGACAGAGAAAAGGGTTGAGAAAGGAGAGAAAGAGAGAGTAAGAAAAAGATAAAGAAAGAATATAAGAAAGAAAGAAAGACGGAGAGAGAGAAAGAAAGAAGGAAAGAAAGAAAGAAAGGCGGAGAGAAAGAAGGAAAGAAAGAAAGGCGGAGAGAAATAAAGAAAGAAAGAAAGAAAGTAAGAAAGAAAGAAAGAAAGAAAGAAAGAGAGAAAGAAAGAAAGAAAGAAAGGCGGAGAGAAAGAGAGAAAGAAAGAGAGAAAGAAAGAAAGAAAGATGACTAATTTGGACCACCCACCTAGTATTGAGTTGGTCTTCATTTTGCTGAGAAAGCGAGAAAAGAGAGAGAAAAGAGAGAGAAAGAAAAGAAAGAGAAAGAAAGAGAAAGAGAGAAAGAAATAAAGAAAGGCGGAGAGAAAGAGAGAAAGAAAGAAAGAGAGAGAAAGAAAGAAAGAAGATGACTAATTTGGACCACCCACCTAGTATTGAATTGAGTCTTCATTTTGCTGCCCAAACAGCCCTGACCCATGGAGACATGGATGCCACTAAACAAATCACACTGCCTCCACCGGCTTGTCTTATTTCCATATTGCATTCTGGTGCCATCTGGTGCACCTTCCCCAGGTAAGTGACGCACCTGGCCATCCACACATGATGTAAAGAAAACGTGATGCATCAGACCAGGCCACCTTCTTCCATTGACCTGTGGTCCAGTTCTGATGCTCCCATGCCCATTGTAGATGATTTTGGAAATGGACACAGGTCAGCATGGGCACCTTGACTGGTCTTCTACTCAGCCCCAAACACAGCAAAGTGCTATGCACTGTATGTTCTTACACCTTTCTATTGGAACCAGCATTACCTTTATCAGCAATTTGATCTACAGTAGCCCTTCTATTGGATTGGACTACACAGACCAGCCTTCACTCCCCATGTACATCGATGAGCCTTGGCCACCCATGACCCTGTCACTTCTTCACCAGCTTTCCTTCCTAGGACCTCTTCTGGTAGATCCTGCCTACTGGAGACTGGGAACATCCCACAAGAGCTGAAGTTTTGGAGTTGCTCCGACCCAGTCGTCCAGCCATTACAATTTGGCCCTCATCATAGTTGCTCAAGTCCTTACACTTGCCTATTGTTCAACTTCAAGGAGAACATGTTCACTTACTATCTAATATAGCCAGTTGAGTATCCACCAGTTTTCACATGCCATTGTCCCGAGATAATCAATATTATTCACTTTACCTGTCAGTGGGTATGGCTGGTAGGTGAAGATCGATAGATCATGGTGGTTAGAGAGAAGAGAGGGAAGGAGAGAGATAATGATTAGAGAGAGATGAATAGATGGAAAGAAAGGAGAAATAGATAGATAGATAGATAGATAGATAGATAGATAGATAGATAGATAGATAGATAGATAGATAGATAGATAGACAGACAGATAGATAGATAGATAGATAGATAGATAGATAGATAGATAGATTTGGTCCTGACAGGTATCTGTGTACCTGAGCACTCATTTTTCGCATAATGACTGAATAATATTGCTGGATGTGTTATATAAACAGGTACTTCCCACAATATAAATATGTCTCTCTGTTTATAAAACATGACTATAAGTACCAAGCAAATGTACTGACAGCCTGTAACATGTTACACACATGAGGATAGTCAGCAAGGCAATGCCTACAAACAGTAGAAATCTATATCCACCAATCAAATTTCAAGATCACACCCAGCATGTGTGTTAAAGCTTATACAGAAGGTCGACAAAATCTGGCACTAGAGGTGTCTGACGGCTTCTGTCCCAAGGAAACCTACAGTATCTCACAAAAGTGAGTACACCCCTCACATTTTATTCTATCTTTTCATGTGACAACACTGAAGAAATGACACTTGTCTACAATGTAAAGTAGTAAGTGTACAGCTTGTATAACAGTGTAAATTTGCTGTCCCTCAAAATAACTCAACACACAGCCATTAATGTCTAAACCGCTGGCAACAAAAGTGAGTACACCCCTAAGTGAAAATGTCCAAATTGGGCCCAAAGTGTCAATATTTTGTGTGGCCACCATTATTTTTCCAGCACTGCCTTAACCCTCTTGGACATGGAGGTCACCAGAGCTTCACAGGTGGCCACTGGAGTCCTCTTCCCCTCCTCCATGATGACATCACAGAGCTGGTGGATGTTAGAGACCTTGCGCTCCTCCACCTTCCGTTTGAGGATGCCCCACAAATCGGGTTTAGGTCTGGAGACATGCTTGGCCAGTCCATCACCTTTACCCTCAGCTTCTTTAGCAAGGCAGTGGTCGTCTTGGAGGTGTGTTTGGGGTCATCATCATGTTGGAATACTGCCCTGCGGCCCAGTCTCAGAAGAGAGGGGCTCATGCTCTGCTTCAGTATGTCACAGTACATGTTGGCATTCATGGCTCCCTCAATGATCTGTAGCTCCCCAGTGCCGGCAGCACTCATGCAGCCCCAGACCATGACACTCCCACCACCATGCTTGACTGTAGGCAAGACACACTTGTCTTTGTACTCCTCACCTGGTTGCCCCCACACACGCTTGACACCATCTGAACCAAATAAGTTTATCTTGGTCTCATCAGACCACAGGACATGGTTCCAGTAATCCATGTCCTTAGTCTGCTTGTCTTCAGCAAACTGTTTGTGGGCTTTCTTGTGCATCATCTTTAGAAGAGGCTTCCTTCTGGGATGACAGCCCTGCAGACCAATTTGATGCAGTGTGCGGCGTATGGTCTGAGCACTGACAGGCTGACCCCCCACCCCTTCAACCTCTGCAGCAATGCTGGCAGCACTCATACATCTATTTCCCAAAGACAACCTCTGGATATGACGCTGAGCACGTGCACTCAACCATGGCGAGGCCTGTTCTGAGTGGAACCTGTCCTGTTAAACCGCTGTATGGTCTTGGCCACCGTGCTGCAGCTCAGTTTCAGGGTCTTGGCAATCTTCTTATAGCCTAGTCCATCTTTATTTAGAGCAACAATTCTTTTTTTTCAGATCCTCAGAGAGTTCTTTGCCATGGGGTGCCATGTTGAACTTCCAGTGACCTGTATGAGAGAATGAGAGCGATAACACCAAATATAACACACCTGCTCCCCATTCACACCTGAGACCTTGTAACACTAACGAGTCAAATGACACCGGGGAGGGAAAATGGCTAATTGGGTCCAATTTGGAAATTTTCATTTAGGGGTGTACTCACTTTTGTTGCCAAGCGGTTTAGACATTAATGGCTGTGTGTTGAGATATTTTGAGGGAACAGAAAGTTTACACTGTTATACAAGCTGTACACTCACTACTTTACATTGTAGCAAAGTGTAATTTCTTCAGTGTTGTCACATGAAAAGAGAGAATAAAATATTTACAAAAATGGGTGAGTGGTGTACTCACAATAATATTATACATTCGATATATACTACTGATCTCAATCCACAGAAGTGTTGGCTCACTGTCACCTATATTTGCACATTGGCCTTGGTGAATCCACAGTGCTCCCTGCTTGTCCACGTGTCTCTACCTCAACTCCCATGCCAGACCTTTCTAACAGCTCTGGTCACCTGTTCAAATCTATGCAGTTGACGTGAGTATTTATAGGGATGTCCATCCTGTATCCATTACACCCATTACTTATTTCAATTATTCAGCTAAAATAATATACCATATGGTTATGTTTCTTTATAGATCACTGTTGCATTCGCCCCTGAAGAGTTGGTACACCCCAACGAAACGCGTCGGGCCTACACAGAAGCTTGATGTCCATACAGATGATTTTATGTTTTTTATATTGTTTTACTCTAGATTTTTCAACACCATCCAGCCCTACCAGTGGCCCATGTTGTGCAGGACTCTTTACCCCATGATATGCCAAGCACCAGGTTGTCAATATTTATATGGGGTTTTTAGCATGCCTGAGGTCTTTTTGACCTCAGATTAAAGAGGTCCTGTCATACTTCTTTTCTATTACAAGGGATGTTTATATTTTTTTAAAAGGACAGTGTAAAAATAAAAACTAAAAAGTAAATAATAAAAAAAAGTAAAGCGCCCCGTCCCGCCGAGCTTGGGCGCAGAAGCGAACGCATACGTAAGTCGCGTCCGCATATGAAAACAGTGTTCATAGCACACTCCTCTGTAACATAAAACTGGTAACCTGTAGACATTTTTAAACGTCGCCAATTTTCGATTTTTAAGTGCCAAAGTTTGTCGCCATTCCACGGACGGGCGCAATTTTGAAGCATGACATGTTGGGTATCAATTTACTCGGCGTAACATTATCTTTCACAATATAGAAAAAAAATTGGGCTAACTTTACTGTTGTCTTATTTTTTAATTCAAAAAAGTGTATTTAAAAGAATTGCGCTTGTAAGACCGCTGCGCAAATACGGTGTGACATAAAGTATTGCAACAACCTTCATTTTATTCTCTAGGGTGTGTAAAAAAAAAAAATATATATATATATATATATAATGTTTGGGAGTTCTAAGTAATTCTCTAGCAAAAAAAATGTTTTTTTTTTTTAAAAGTCAGCAGCTACAAATACTTGCGGCTTCACTTCCCGGTTCCCTACTGCGCATGCGCGAGTCGCGCAGCGCAATTAGGACGCTCCCTGCTGTCTCTGTGATCCGTGTGTTTCCCAGCAGACAGCAGGGGGAAGGCAGGAAGTGGCATAAATACCCGCAGATTCTGCGGCTATCAACGGCCGGAAGTGGGTGCAGATACCTGTATTATACCGAGGGTTCCGATGAGCGGAAGTTTCACTTTAGGGTGGAGCTCCACTTTAAAGCAGTTGTCCGTCCAAAAAAATGTAAAAATTAAAAGCCAGCAGCTACACATACTGCAGCTGCCGGCTTTTAATAATAGGACACTTACCTGTCCTGGAGTCCCGCAATGTCGACACCGCAGCGGATGTTTCCATCAGCTGTTGGGTACTGCTGCCATTGCGGGTAGGGGAACCCAGCAGTGTAGCCCTGCGGCTTCATGCCGGGAACCCTACTGCGCATGTGCGAGGCCCCGCTCCTCTCTCTTACTGGCCCGGCAACAGGGGGAGGAGGATGGAGCCCCGCGGTGACGTCATGGGCCACGACGCGGACAATTGTGGCACCGGAGGGGGGGGAGGAGACAAATGAGCTAAAGTTCGACTTTTAGGTGGAACTCCACTTTAAGTGGTTAAACTTTCACCTTGGGCTACAGAGCTTTCCAAATAACCGGATTTTATTACAGTATAACTAAAGGCAAAAAAAAAAAATTTGGTTTTGAAGAGAGTGGAGAGAGATTCGAACCCCTGTCTGGTTTTTATTGCTGTCTGTGTTCCCTGTAAGGAGATTCACCCTCTATGTGACTTTAGGAATAAAAGAAAATTCTTCCAATGGGGACACTAGTTCTGGTGGCAACCAGGGATTCCCTCACTTGGGAATGGGGGGGGGGGGTGTCTCTAAATCCCTCTTGTAGCTATGAGACAAGAAGTGAAGGGAAATCTTCCCAATGGGACACAGATGGCAAAATAAACCTGAGGGCGGTTATAACCTTCCCTTACCCTAACCCAAAATTTTTAAAAAATGCCTTCACAATTCCCCTTTGCAGGTTGTTTAGTAAGAAGAATGTGTTAAGCTGTCTTAGTAGTGTAGATTTATTGCCCACAGGGCTTTTGGTCATCCCGGCCAGCAATGAAATGACCCCTGTATGCCTAATATAGTCTTCCTCGGGTTGTAAAAAATCCCAGTTGCCTCCTCAGCTTCTCAATGGCTTCCAAACCAGCTGCTAACAGGGTCTTTGGAGGTTATCACAATCGAAAGAATGCTATTTAAAGAGGAACTGCAGTCTCACATAATTTGTCATAAAAACATCTTTGCCATTCTGAAGCTTCCCTCCAACCACTTTGCATATTATTTTATATATACTGTGATTCTGTATTTGCCAAATATGCTGCAGAAATCTCCCTCCACTGAGTCTGGCTGCAGCCATTTGAACCACTTAAGGACCGGGCCATTTTTTGCAAAACGTCACTGTGTCGCTTTAACTGACAATTGCGCGGTTGTGCGACGTTGTACCCAAACAAAAATGACGTCCTTTTTTCCCCACAAATAGAGCTTTCTTTTATTGGTATTTGATCAACTCTGCGGTTTTAATTTTTTGCGCTATAAATATATATATATATATATATATATATATATATTATATATATATATATATATATATATAAATAAATATCCAAAAAAATAAAAATAAAAAAAAGTCTTCATCAGTTTAGACCAATATATATTCGTCTACATATTTTTGGTAAAAAAAAAAAATCGCAATAAGCGTATATTGATTGGTTTGCACAAAAGTTATAGTGTTCACAAAACAGTGGATAGATTTATGGTATTTTTATTTTTTTATTTTTTTACTTGTAATGGCGGCGATCTGCGATTTTTAGTGGGACATTACGGGAGACAAATCGGACACTTTTGACCCATTTTTGGGACCATTGACATTTATACAGCGATCGGTGCTATAAAAGTGCATTGATTACTTTGTAAATGTCACTGGCAGGGAAGGAGGTTAAAACTAGGGGGCGATCAAGGGGTTAAATGTGTTCCCTGGGAGGTGTTTCTAACTGTGGGGGGAGGGGACTGACTGGAGGAGAGAGATCGCTATTCCTAATCACTGGGAACAGCAGATCTCTCTCTACTCCCCTGTAAGAATGCTCTGGCTCTCTGTGGAGCGATCGCGAGTGGCCGGCAGACATCAAGGCCGCTGGCCACGTGCATTGGCTCCAGTGTCTATCGATCTTGAAGCGGCCGATGTACACCTACCGCCATTCGCCCAGGAGAGCCAACCTGCCACAGTATAATGACGGCGGCTGGTCCTTAAGCAGTTAACTGTGGGCTGCCTGTTCACTTCCTGGATTTACACAGAGGAACACCTCCTACTCTGCAGCTCTCATTGGTCCTCTTATGACTCATCCCCCCTCCCTTCCTGGCAAACCCTCAAGAGAGTGAGAGGGAGAGAGACAGGACAGGAGAAACAGGAAGTGGGCTGTATAAGATATTTACTGGCAGAAAAAAATGTTTTACTCTCCAAAGTTAAAACAACAACAAGGGCAGAAGATTTAATAGATGGAAAGATGAAAAAATGACTGAAGTCCTACTTTAAGGTCCCGTCATTACTCAGTCCTGATACATTGTCTCCTATTGCAAACCCTGATGAAGGAGGTACTTTTGGACCCCCAAAATAAGTTGTATACTCCCTTTGACCCTTTCTGGAATAAAATTATATTTGGACTATTGAACATTGGTGTGCTGCTTCATTTCTTGTTGTTGTTGTTTTGCTGACTACTAGACCACCTCTTCCAGCACTTGCTTGCTGTGGTGGTGGAAGGGGTAGAAGGACTTACAATTTTCACGAGGCTCAGCGATCTGATATGATGAAAAGACCGGTGAGCTACTGATCACAGCGTAGTTAGCTGGAAAATAAAGGTTAACCACTTGAACTCCGGAAGGTTTTACCCCCTTCATGACCAGGCCATTATTTGCTATTCAGCACTGCGCTACTTTCAGTCCCGGTTCACACAGGTGCGATGTGGGAAACCCTGCTGTTCAGTGCCAGTTCCTGCATCGCACCTGAGTCGCACACAGGTTCACACTGACCTCTGTGACCCGCTGGGGGTGTTAATGTAAAATTATTGACACCCCCCAGATCGGTTCGCAGATCGCAGTGCGAACTGTCAAATGGTACAGGAATCAGATCGCATGCGGAGGAGAACGGAGGGGGACAGGAGGAGCCTGGAGGATCATGGAGGAGGACACGGAGGAGAACGGAGGGCAATCCGGGACACGTGGGCAAATAGTTTCATAGTTTCATAGTTAGTAAGGTTGAATAAAGACATCAGTCCATCCAGTTCAACCTGAGCGAGTGTCTACAATTGTCCCTATCCCTGTACATTGCACACTCACATCAGTCCCTACCCTCAAGGAGCCCACAATCCAAGGTCACCATTCATATACTAGGGCCAATTTTTGGACAGAAGCCAATTAACCTACCTGCATGTCTTTGGATTGTGGGAGGAAACCGGAGTACCCGGAGGAAACCCACGCAAGCACAGGGAGAACATGCAAACTCCAGGCAGGAAGTGTTATGGTTGGGATTTGAACCAGCAACCCTTCTTACTGCTAGGTGAGAGTGCTAACCACTACACCACTGTGCCGCCCTCAATGGGCCAGTGGTGTAGTGGTTAGCACTACACCCCCAGATGCTCTATAGACATGAAAGCCACTATAAGCATATAACAGAATGGTAGTAGAAAATCTCTGGTCACTGCAGGTTCAGGAGAGAGGAGAGCAGTAGATGAAGTCTGAGGCTTTTTTATGTGACTGCTGCAAGAAATCCGAAATGAGTATAGAGATCATTTAATATATGATACACGGTACAAATCAATTCTGCCCGAATTACACCCGGCAGTTAGATGCCTACAGGACGTTGACGACACTTCTGTAACGGAACAATCAATCTTAATAAATCCAGACTTCAACAATGCATCAAGTTGTGGTTTTCCTGGACTAATTTTAAAGAGTCCGATGAACATAAACAACGGCTGGCATAGATGTTTAACCACCTCACTACAGGGCATTTTCACCCCTTCCTGACCAGGCCATTTTCAGCTTTCAGCGCTGTCGCACTTTGAATGACAATTGCGCAGTCATACGACACTGTACCCAAATGAAATTGTTATCATTTTTTCCCCACAAATAGAGCTTTCTTTTGGTGGTATTTGATCACCTCTGCGGTTTTTATTTTTTGCGCAATAAACAAAAGAAGAGCGACAAATTTAAAAAAAAAACAATATTTTTTTCTTTTTGCTATACTAAATATCCCCAAAAAATATATAAAAAAACATTTTTTTTCCTCAGTTTCAGCCGATACGTATTCTTCTACAATATTTTTGGTAAAAAAAAAATCGCAATTAGCGATTATTGATTAGTTTGCGCAAAAGTTATAGCGTTTACAAAATAGGGGATAGTTTTATAGCATTTTTATTATATTTTTTTTTTTTACTAGTAATGGCGGTGATCGGCGATTTTTATTGTGACTGCGACATTATGGCGGACACATCGGACATTTTTGACACATTTTTGGCAACATTGTCATTTATACAGCAATCAATGCTATTTAAATGCATTGATTCATGTATAAATGACACTGGCAGTGAAGGGGTTAACCACTAGGGGCGGGGAGGGGTTAATTATGTTCCCTAAGAGTGATTCTTACTGTAGGGGGAGGGGACTCACAAGGGGAGGAGACCGATCGGTGTTTCTCTGTACAGAGAACACCATCGGCTCCTCTCCTCTGACAGGACCGTTGATCTGTGTGTTTACACACACAGATCCACGGTCCCGCTGTGTTACCGGGCAATCGCGGGTGCCCAGCGGATATCGCGGCCGCTGGGCACGCGCATCGGGTGCCCAGTGACACGGCGAGAGCGCGCGCGCGCTCCCGGCGGCGCGCGCGCTCCCTGCAGTGCAAAGAAGGGGAGGACGTCATATGACGCCCTCCACCACGAGAGCTGCGCCGCCTGGCCGTCATTTGACAGCCGGCGGTCGCAAAGTGGTTAAATATGAAACTGGCATTTGTAACTCACTTCCTTGTTGGAGAAGGTGGGCCCTCCCTTTCCCAGCCAGACCATTTCCCTTCCCGACCCATAACCCCCCCCCCCCCCTTCTCTTTTTTCTTTGCACTAATTACTGTAAGCATTTTCTATATTCTTTTTATACCTTTTCTTTACTTAACCACTTTCAGCCCCGGACCAATTTGCAGCCAAAGGACCAGGCCCCTTTTTGCGATTCGGCACTGCGTCGCTTTAACTGACAATTGCGCGGTCGTGCGACGTGGCTCCCAAACAAAATTGACGTCCTTTTTTTCCCACAAATAGAGCTTTCTTTTGGTGGTATTTGATCGCCCCTGCGGTTTTTATTTTTTGCGCTATAAACAAAAAGAGCGACAATTTTGAAAAAAAAAACGCATTCTTTTTTTTTTTTTTTGCTATAATAAATATCCCCCAAAAATATATAAAAAAAAATTCCTCAGTTTCGGCCGATACGTATTCTTCTACATATTTTTGGTAAAAAAATCGCAATAAGCGAATATTGATTGGTTTGTGCAAAAGTTATAGCGTCTACAAAATAAGGGATAGTTTTATGGCATTTTTATTATTAATTTTTTTTTATTAGTAATGGCGGCGATCAGAGATTTTTATTGTGACTGCGACATTATGGCGGACACATCGGCCATTTTTGACACATTTTTGGGACCATTGTCATTTATACAGCTATCAATGCTATTTAAATGCACTGATTCCTGTATAAATGACACTGGCAGTGAAGGGGTTAACCACTAGGTGGCAGTGTAGGGGTTAAGTATGCCTAGGGGTGTGTTTCTTACTGTGGGGGGCGTGGCTGTCAGCTAGTGAATGCTGATCTCGGCTCCAATCACAGGGAGCAGAGATCGGCGTCACTAGTTGCTAGGCAGAACGGGGAGATGCTGTTTATTTCCGCATCTCCCCGTTCAGCCTTCCGTGAGACGATCGCGGGTGTCCCAGCGGCGATCGAGTCCGCGGGACCAGCGACCGGCCTCACGGGGGTCCTGACCAGCGCGCCGCTCCCGGCGCGGTAGCGCGCCCCTCCCGGCGCGCTCCCGATGGCACGGCGGCATTTAAAAAGGGACTTATATATACGCCCTCCTGCCTGTACATGCCATTCTGCCGACGTACATCGTCGTGCGCCGGTCGGGAATCGGTTAAAGATTAACTGATAAATGCAAGCCCCCAACTGTCCCTGATTTGGAGAAATGTCCCTCTGTCCCTCATTCCTCCTCATTCGTCCCTCATTTTGGTCTGATCCATATAGATGTATATAAAATGCACTTTTTATCTATCAAAAAGTGTTTCCCAGTGCTAAACCTTTCATCCAATTCTAAATTGCTGCATTTGTAAATTTCAAAAGCCAATATAAAGGAATAGTAATGGTAAAAAAAAAAGCACTTCAGCCCCAGAAGATTTTACCCCCTTCCTAAGCAGAGTATTTTTTGCGATTCGGCACTGTGCCGCTTTAACTGACAATTGCGTGGTCGTGCGACGCTGTACCCAAACAAAATTGCCGTCCTTTTTTCCCTACAAACAGAGCTTTCTTTTGGTGTTATTTGATCACCTCTGCGTTTTTTCTTTTTTGCGCTATATACAAAAAAAGAGCGACAATTTTGAAAAAAAAAGCAATATTTATTTACTTTTTGCTATAATAAATATCCACCAAAAATATATAAAAAAACTATTTTTTTCCTCAGTTAAGGCCGATATGTATTCATATTTTTGGTAAAAAAAAAATCACAATAAGCATATATTGATTGGTTTGTGCAAAAGTTATAGCGTCTACAAAATAAGGGATAGTTTTATGGCATTTTTATTATTAATTTTTTTTTTATTAGTAATGGCGGCGATCTGCAATTTTTATCATGACTGCCACATTATGGCGGACACATCGGACACTTTTGACACTATTTTGGGACCATTGTCCTTTACAGCGATCGGTGCTATAAAAAATGCACTGATTACTGTGTAAATGACACTGGCAGGGAAGGGGTTAACCACTAGGGGGCGATGAAAGGGTTAAGTGTGTCCTAGGGGAGTGATTCTAACTGTGGAGGGGAGGGGCTACCTAGGACATGACAGCTATCACTGCTCCCGATGACAGGGATCAGTAGATCTCTGTCATGACACAGGGCAGAATGGGGAAATGCCTTGTTTACATAGGCATCTCCCCGTTCTACCCTTCCACACCGCAATCGCCTGGCCGCAGGAGAACATAGAGTTCCCGGCACCTGTGGGCATGCTCCCGCAGCAAGCGCGTGCCCGGAAAGGTGGCAAATTTAAAGGGACGTACCTGTACGCCCCTTTGCCTGCCTGTGCCATTCTGCCGACGTACATCTGTGTGTGGCAGTCGGCAAGCAGTTAACTAATAATCTTTTGGCAGACTTCTCCTTTAAGGGGGGGGGTGTCCTATGCCTACATACTTTTGCTAATAGGCGTCCCTCGTGTTGGGAAGTATTCAAATGGGCGGCTAAACTCGCAGATGAAATACAGTAGTACCTTGGATTACATGCATAATTCGTTCCAGAAGCATGCTTGTAATCCAAAGCACTCGTATTTTAAAGCGAGTTTCCCTATTGGAATCAATGGAAACTCAGATAATGCGTTCCAGTGCGACTGCTGGTGTATGCAGTACCGCATGTGGCCAGAGGTGCGGGGGCGCCGGAGACACTGCAGAAAATGACAGTAGGGGGCGGAGACAAGACCAGTCACCCTGCACAAGGAGAGAGAGCAGCAGTGAGCGGTCTTTATTACAGAGGGAAAGTCTCACACTGGATTACTGCACAGATCTGGAGGAAATACACAAAGCACACCAAGATTCAAAGAGGGGCGACATATGACTTGTATTTAGACAATGTTTGCTTATCCCGGGAGTTTAACTGGATTAGGGAGTGACTTTTTTAGATTTGAGTCCCGCCTAAAGAGGAGCTCCACCCAAAAGGGGAAGTTCTGCTTGTTTGCACCCCCTCCCCCCTCCACTAGCACATTTGGCACTTTTTGGAGGGGAGGGGAGAATGAATACCTGGTTTAGACTCAGATCTCTGCGTTTATCTGACCTGGAACCTTCCCCCCGCAGTTTTCTGGGACACATCACAAGGTGCAGCGTCGCTCACGCATACGCAGTAGGAAACCAGCTGTGAAGCCGCAAGGCTTCACTTCCTGTTTCCCTTACTTAAGATGCCGGTGTCTGCACCAGAAGCTGATTGAAGAATCGGCTCCGGTGAGGACATCGCTGTATCCCTGGACAGGTAAGTGTCCTTATATTCAAAGTCAGCAAGTACAGTATTTGTAGCTGCTGACTTTTCTTTTTTTTTTGGGGGGCGGGATCCTGGTTCTCTTTAACTGGTTCCCGACCAGCCGCGGCAGGTTGGCTCTCCTACGCGAATCGCCGCCATTGTATGTCGGCTCGTACACAGCGATTTGTGGGTGTGCGCTTCCATTGGCCAGCGGGAGAGCCAATCAGCCGGCGAGGAGGACTCGATGTCTGTCGGCCACCGGCGATCCTCCCCCCGCAGTGACAGAACGGGGATCTGCCTGTCTAAACAAGGCAAATCTCCATTCTGACAAGGGAGATCACACATATCCTGTCTTTCTGCTCTGCATCTGTGTGTTTCCCCAGTCACACAATCCCCCTTACAGTTAGAACACACAAACAGGGAACACATTTAACCCCTTGATCGCCCCTGATGTTAACCCCCTTCCCTGCCAGTGTCATTAGTACAATAACAGTGCATATTTTTAGCACTGATCACTGTAATAATGTCACTGGTTCCCAAAAAAGTGTCAAACATGTCAGTAAGGTGTCCGATCTGTCCGCCGCAATGTCGTAGTCCCACTAAAAATCACTGATCACCGCCATTACTAGTAAAAAAAAAAGTAAAAATGCCGGGGGGCGCATGCGCGCGATCGCGGGAGATGGCTGCTTGATCCCTGCGCTCCGCGCCACCGGCCGCTAACACCTCGGCCAACAGAGCACAATCCCGCTGCAGCCACAAACGAATTACACCCCGAGACTGCGGACACCGCCGGGCACCCGCGGGTATGCACAAGTCGCATCAAAAGAAGCCCAAATACTCTAAAAGGGCTTCTACAGCAGCCGCAGCCCCTGCACCCAGGAGAAGCAAGATGGCGCCCGAACCTCCGGAGCCTGATGACACCACGAGGCTCTCTGCATCTGCTCCAGCTTCCCCAACAGACAGCCTGCAACAATACCCCTCAGATCTGGTAAGCCCTGAAATCTGTGATGATGCTATGCTGGCAAAGTTCCGCACAATTGTTAGAGATGAGCTCTCTACAGCCTCCCGCAAGCTTTCCTCTGACCTCATGCGAGGCCTTAAGGAACTAGGCCACCGCACAAATCAGCTTGAGCAGCGTATGGACTTAGCTACTACAGTTCTGGAGGGGCATGAAGAGGAGGTAGATAAATTAAATGCTGAACTGGAAAGCTTGCGAGACAAATTAGAGGACTCTGAGAATAGGGCCCGCAGGGACAACCTCAGGATCCGTGGGTTGCCTGAAATAATCACGGACTTGCAAGGCACAGTCACAGCTTTTTTTCAGGAACTGGCCCCTGAGATTCCGCTTGAACGGCTTGAATTTGACCGTATCCATAGATCCCTGGCACCTAAACCCTCTGAAGGTCCCCCCAGAGATGTCATTATAAAATTTCATTTCTATCGCACCAAGGAACGGCTCCTGCAAGCAGCCAGAGAAGTCCCTGAAATCTCTTTCCAAAACCATTCCCTGCAACTGTTTGCGGACCTCTCCCCAGTCACGATTGCAAAAAGGAGAACCCTGAAACCTTACCTCCAAATCCTGCAGACCAACGGTATCAAATACAGGTGGGGGTTCCCCTTTAAACTTTCCTTTTCTTATCAGGGCCGTCATGTCCAGGCTTCCTCCCTACCTGATTTGAAACGCCATTTCCAGGATCTCCGCTTGGACCTGCCTCCACCCTCGGAGGGTCCCCCCTCATCGTCTTCTCGCCCACAGATGTCCCAGCCTCCCCGCAAGCAATCGCAGGCCTCCCAGCAAAGATCCCAGGCCCTTCGTTCACTCCAGGAACAACGTTTCCAGGACACCTCCAACGGATGAAGAAACGTACTTCCCAATGTTTGGGGTTTCTACTTCAACATGAACCTGACACCTGAAGGGGCTCTCCGGAGCCGCACCATTGGTATCAAACTGTTATACGTTATTTCCCGGCTTACTTTACAGCCTTAGTTATAACTGGTTTAATATTTTCTGTGTTTTTTTTTTCCTTGTTTTGACACAATATGGTCGAATGGCTCATTTGCGGGTCTATCACCCTGGGCCGCCCAGACAGATTGATGGCGGCCAGGGTGAGAGGTGGCCTGTGAGCAGTGAATTAGAAGTGGACATGAGGTTCGACCAAAGTTAATTTTTACTTATGGCAAGGGGGGGAATGACCCGTGGCCCTTGCAGCCGTCGGGCATACCCTTAACCCATTAGGCTCATCAGGGTTGTTCCAGTCGTGCCTACGCTTGGTTATAGGCCTTGCTAGATATGCTCATTCCTTTTTTTTTTTTTTTTGTATTTTTAATAGCTGCTTAACGCAGAAATGGAAATGACAAATGAAACTGTCCTTTTTCAGGTTGTTGGTACCCCGAGGACCTCGCCGGAATCCTTAGCGGGATCCGGTGTGGCCCTCACTTATTTCTAGGTTATATCCAGATAATATTGATTTCCTTTTGAAGTTTGTGATTCATGTTTAACGCACTACTATGTGCTCATTCTTTATACACTTTTGAACTATGGTTTATTGGTCATTCAGGCCGAGGAGGCCCGGTGGACCACTGCGCCCCCACAGTGTCGGCACTTGCCTGAGACTATAGTCCCGGTCAACTACCGACCCACCGGTGGGCCTCCGGACCCACAACTACTTGCACTAATGATGTTAGGTGTGTATTTACAAAGCCGATCTGTCTTCGGCTTTGCCGTGCTTCTTTCTCTTCCCTTGCTCTGCTGCTTTTTTCTCCCTTCTCCTCTCCTCCTCTTCTTACCCTCTTCTCCAGAGTTCCTGAGGATTGCATCCAGAACCACAATGGCACAATTTTTTACTTCCCCACCATGACGCTACATTGGCTATCCTTAAATGTGCAAGGTATGAACTCCCCACACAAAAGGGTGAAAATATTTAAATACCTTAAGCAACAACATATACACATAGCCTGTTTACAGGAAACTCATTTTTCCTCCACCTCCAGCCCCAAATACTTTGATGCCCAATTCCCCCAGGTATTTTTAGCTAATGGGCCGACCAAACAAAGAGGTGTATTGATAGCTTTTCGTAAGTCGATCCCCTTTAACTGCACCAAACAAATAGCTGACCCAGATGGCAGGTACCTTCTGCTAGTTGGTAACATTCATGATGTGGAAGTAACCATAATGACATACTACGCACCAAATTCTAACCCGGGACCCTTTCTGTCTCATGTCTGTTCTCTCTTGGCTGTCCACCAACGGGGTACTCTGCTGATGGCGGGAGACTCCAATGTCGCCCTGGACCCAGTATTGGATAGATATCCCTCGGAACGTCAGGCTCCCACTCCTTCAGCAAAGGCTTTCTCCCAGTCCTTACGCTCCCACGATCTAGTAGATCTTTGGAGAGAATTCCATCCATCAGGCAGAGATTTCACTTACTATTCTCACCCACACCACTCCCATTCTAGAATAGATCATGTGTTTATGTCTAGAAAACATCTCCCATTGATAGACTCAGTCTCCATCCTCGCGGCGCCCTGGACCGATCATGACCCCCTTTTGGTGGTCTGCCGATCATTAATACAGAGCCCCCGACAGTCCTCATGGATAATGAACGACTCACTCTTATCACTGCTAGACGTCAAAGAGGACCTCTTAAAAGCTTCAGTGGAGTACTTCCATCTTAACTCTACCTCAGTCTCCTCCCCGGTGACTCTCTGGGAGGCTTATAAGGCCGTCCTTAGGGGGCACATTATACAAATAGCTTCAAAACGTAAAAAAGAAAGACAAAAACTACAGGCCACTTTGGAATCCCGCTTGGAGTCCACCTCTGCAACTTTTAAACAATGCCCTACATTGAAAAATCGCAAACTCCTCGACCAGGCTCGCACAGAACTAGACCTTTGCCTCACCGACCAAGCGGAACGGATGTTACGCTGGTCCCGACAGCACTGGTACACCAAAGCAAACAAACCTAACGCGATGCTGGCCAGGCGACTGCGAACTTTCAATTCCAAACCCTCCCCTATTACCCTACGCACTCAACAGAACATACTTACTAGTAACCCGACCCGCATACTGGATGAGTTCCGTTTTAGACTCGCTAAACTTTACTCTGCCCAGGACCTCACAACTGAAAGAGACAGGGTTGATTTTTTGCAGCACATTTCCCTTCCGACCTTATCCCAGACACACATAGAACTGATGGACCGAGATATCCAGAAGTCCGAAGTATTGCAATGTATCAAGGACCTGAAGATAGGTAAGAGACCTGGCCCCGACGGCTTTACGGCTCTTTATTACAGGAAACTAGCGGACGTAGTGGCCACCCCTCTGACGAATATGTTAAATGCAGTTAAAAAGGGTCAGGCACTGTCACCTGATCTCCTGACAGCAAACATAGTAATGATACCGAAACCTGACCGAGACCATTCCTCTTGGGCCAATTTTCGGCCCATATCGCTAATCAATATCGATATGAAGATCCTCACCAAAATCCTGGCCAATCGGTTGAACTCCTTTCTCCCCCGCTTAATCAAAAAGGATCAGGTCGGCTTTATTCCACTTAGACAAGCAGGGGACGCCATTAGAAGAATTATACAGCTACAACACCTAGCCCAGAACCGCTCTTTAGAAACCATGCTCTTGTCTCTGGATGTGAACAAAGCTTTTGACACCTTATCCTGGCCATACCTTATGTCAGTGCTCCGCCACTACGGTTTCGGCCCCTCGTTTTTGCAATGGTTGGCAGCTCTGTACGATGTCCCTCAAGCCAAAGTTAAATATTATGGGTTTGAATCCTCTATTTTTCCCATCCGAAGGGGCACTCGGCAGGGCTGCCCACTCTCGCCCCTTCTATTTGTTTTAGCCATGGAACCGTTGGCGGAGGCAATTCGTTCACACCCGGATATAAGAGGCATTCGGATTGCGGGCTCTGACCATAAGATTTCTTTATTTGCGGACGACATTTTGCTGACATTGACATCATCCAGAATCTCATTACCAAACCTGTTCTCTCTCTTAGACTCCTTTGCCTCTCTCTCAGGCTTAAGAGTTAACCCCACAAAGTCAAAAGCAATGTCTGTAAATCTTTCCCCGTCAGAACTCGCCTCCTTAAAAGCAAATTTTTCGTTCCAATGGCTTCCCTCGCTCCCGTACCTCGGTATACGTCTCACTCCCAATTACGACGGTCTATACCAGGCCAACTTCCCCCCCCCCCTCTTTCGGAAGCTTACCGACTCCCTATCTTACTGGTCTCACCTCCCGCTCTCCTGGTTCGGGAGAATCTCTGCTGTCCGCATGACTTACCTTCCAAAATTGCTCTATCTTTTCAGAGTGTTACCAATTCCTGTTCCGTCTCATATCCTGAGAATCCACCAGAGAAAATTGCTAAAATTTATATGGGGTTCCACTCGACCTCGGATTAATAAAAATATATTATATGCCAGGCGGATCAACGGTGGCTTCTCGGTTCCTAACCTTCAGGCCTACTATTCAGCAGCAAACATCGCCCCTTTAGCCCACCTCCACGATACTTATCAAATGCCATTATGGGCCACAATGGACCTAGTTGACTCCCACCCTATTCCTATCCCTTCAGTACCATGGCTGCCTCCTCAGAATCGCCCGCGAAGGTTTGGCCCATGTTTAGCCCATACCCTTCGTATATGGGATTCCCTCAAGTACTCTGCAGGGCTACTATCTCCCCATTTACCATTACTGCGCCTTACCCATTGCCCATTATTCCCCCCAGCTGTGAAAATCCTAAGCAATTCTCCTGGTGGGCGGAGAATGGATTTACTGATGTTCATTCTCTGTTCACCCCTATGAGAATTCTCTCGTTTGAGGCCCTAAGATCATCCCATGATATTCCACTTAGGGAGCATTACAGTTACCTCCAAATTCGACATTTCTTGCAACATCTTACAAAGGCTCAATCGACTCCATATACCCTGACCCCTTTCGAATCTATTTGCAGGGCCCGACCCCACTCTTCAGGATTAATATCCTTAATTTACTCTTCCATTATCTCCTCTAGGAAACCCCCAGTGAGCACATATCACCTTCAATGGGAGAAAGACTTGGCTAAAAGTTTGGATCCTGAGGATTGGCAGAACATGACGCTATCTCTTACAAAAAGCTCCAAGAATGTACTTACCCTCGAGAATGCATATAAAGTTTTCTACAGGTGGTATTATACACCGACCAGGATAGCCCGCTTTATCCCTTCCTACTCCCCTAATTGTTTCCGAGGTTGTGGATTGGAGGGCACGATGGCCCACATTTGGTGGACATGTCCTAAGGTTTGCAGACTATGGGTCAGGGTCTACGCCCTTTTACGTAATATGCTCCATTCTAATCTCAAAAGAGATCCTTATGAAGCCCTCTTATGTAAGCCCACTCCTGAACTTTTCCGCTCAGAACGACAACTGGCTCAGCACCTCTTTAATGCTACCAAATTGACCATCGCAAAGGCCTGGAAAACTCCAGTACTCAGCTTTGAGGCAGTTAAAAACCGCATGAACGACATCATGATAAACGAAAAGCTAACATCCTTCACCTCTGACACTCATGATAAATTCCTCAATGTTTGGCGTCCCTGGATAGCATACCATCAGCCCTCTAGATTCAACACCCAACTTCTCTCAATATAACTGGTTTCTGGATGCACCCCCCTCGCTAATGGAACTCTTCTTCCTTCTTTTCCTATCTCTCTGTCTTTTTCCTTACTTTCTTCTCTCTGCAGGTCCGCTTTTTTATGACTCGCAGACTACCCAACCTTTACCTTTCCTTGCATACTTGCCCTCGAGACTCCTGATTACATGGAGCCGGGCTACTGTTGACATTCATCATATAGTAAAATGTGGCGGATAAAATAGCCACGAGCTAAGGAAGCACATAAAGGACTATCTTTGGTTCGTTGATGGACTTTTAATTGTATTGTTCTGT
Organism: Lithobates sylvaticus; assembly: GCA_028564925.1. Lineage (NCBI taxonomy): Eukaryota > Metazoa > Chordata > Amphibia > Anura > Ranidae > Lithobates > Lithobates sylvaticus. Next base: position 214,294,605 of record CM053034.1, on the reverse strand, counting down.
AGATAGTCGCTAAATATTGTCCTCCCTATTTCACCAATTACTATGTTATGTATGCAACGTCCCATTGTTGGGACCCTTTCTTTTTTACTGTATCTCTCGATGCCTCTGTTATATACTTGTCATCGTCTGTTATGTATTCTTTCAATAAAACATTTGTAAAAGAAAAAAGTAAAAATGCCATAAACTATCTCCTATTTTGTAGACGCTATAGCTTTTGCGCAAATCAATCAAGAATACATATTGGCCTAAACCGATGAAGAAATTCCTTTTTTTACATTTTTTTGGGGGATATTTATTATAGCAAAAAGTAAAAAAATATTGTTTTTTTTTTCAAAGTTGTTTTTTTGTTTATAGCGCAACAAATAAAAACCGCAGAGGTGATCAAATACCACCAAAAGAAATCTCTATTTGTGGGAAAAAATGACATAAATTTTGTTTGAATACAGCGTCGCACGACCGCGCAATTGTCAGTTAAAGCGACGCAGTGCCGTATCGCAAAAAATGGCCTGGTCATTAAGGGGGGAAATCTTCCAGTCCTTAAGTGGTTAATTTTCACTGTTCCAAACAAAAAGATACTATCTGATGTTCTATAATAAATATTTATAACAGTTATTAACAGTTTACCAAGCATCTCTTTTAACTGCTACACTATTTATGAGCCGTGGAATCCGTCTGATGATGTGGACGCATCTGTTTACCAAATGCTCACCAAGCTGACTCATCGTTCGTGCATTTAGGTTTGTCACTTTAATAAATAAAGCTCGGGAAAGTAAATATGACAGGATTGGATGCATTGGACATTAAAGTCCAGCTCAGTGGCGGCCCGTGCATTAAGGGTGCACGGGCGCCACCCCCTCTCTCCAGCCACCCCCTCTAGCACCAATAGATAGATTCATGCATAGCATGACTCTATGGCCACTGCTGCCACCCCCTATTCAGGTGCCGAACCCCTTTTCAGGCGCAGGGCATTGGATTTGATTGACAGCAGCGGGAGCCAATGGCTGCACTGCTATAAATCTATCCACTCAAAAGCCAAGAACCCCGGGCAGAGAGAGAGCGCATCCCCATGGGACAAGTTTGAGGGTTCGGGGGGGGGGGGGGTGCTGGAGGGCCGGTCACTGACAGGTGTTTTTTCACCTTAAAGCGGAGCTCCACCCTAAAGTGGAACTTCCGCTTATCGGATTCCTCCCCCCCCCTCCGGTGCCACAATAGGCACCTTTCAGGGGGGAAGGGGGTGCAGATACCTGTATAATACAGGTATCTGCACCCACTTCTGGGACTAGCATCCCCGCCCATATCCGAGGATATCCGAGGATGCCCCGTTGTGTCTTGGGAAACACAGTTCCCAGGACACAGCAGGGACCAATAGAGAAGCGCAGCGCGACTCGCGCATGCGCAGTAGGGAATCGGGCAGTGAAGACGTTGCGTCTTCACTTCCTGATTCCCTGACAGAGGATGGCGGCGGGGCAGCTGAGAGACGAGCGCTCGCTCATCACATTCTGCCGACACCGCTGGAACCTGGAACAGGTAAGTGTCCATTTATTAAAAGTCAGCAGCTGCAGTATTTGTAGCTGCTGACTTTTAATATTTTTGGTGAGGGTGCAGCTCCGCTTTAATGCATAGGATGCATTAAAGTGACACGAAAGGTTTGTTTTTAATTTTTTTTAAATAACAAACATGTCATACTTACCTCCACTGTGCAGCTTGTTTTGCACAGAGTTGCCCCGAATGGCGTTTTCTGAGGTCCCCCAGCGGCTCTCCTAGCTCCTCCCTGTCTCAGATAACCCCCTTGGAGAAGCGCTCTCCCGGCGGGGGGTTACCTTGCGGACGCACTACTGAGTCCGGCATTTGGCGTCCATAGCCGCCGAGTGCAGGACTCCGCCCCGCCCCCCGGTGCCCATGTCATTGGATTTGATTGACAGCAGTGGGAGCCAATGGCTGCGCTGCTATTAATCTATCCAATGAAGAGCCAAGAAGAGCCGAGAAGCCCGGGGAAAGATCGAGCGGGGGACTTTCGGGGGCTCAGGTAAGTTAACCAGGGGCCGGTAATCATCAGATGTTTTTTCACCTTAATGTATAGGATGCATTAAGGTGAAAAAACATGAGCCTTTACAACCCCTTTACCTAACCCAGCTCTTGTTCCTCTCCCACCCTGTGATTGGACTGTGGCAGGAGGAATGATGTACTCATCTCTGCTCTCTTCTCCTATCTGCATGCCCCATGTAGGCACATGAGGACTGCAGCAATGCTGATTGGCTCCTTGTACTGTTTCTCAGTCTCCCATTCTGAGCTCTGCTGTACAGGAACTGCAAGAGGCTGGTACCAGGTCAAATTTATGACCTGGTATTTACTTGCATTTAAAAAAAATGCATGTATTAATGATTATGGAGCTGTGCCAATTTGTGTCTTTTTATATCCGCCTGGAGTTCAGCTTTGATGTGTAAATCCAAATCTCCAGAAACTACCATTGTGTAACTCTTGGGAAACTACACTTTGTAGTAACCTCAGTGACATTACCAAACCTATTACAGTGCCGTGTGACTGAGTTTTATCACTCTATAATACCCAGTCACCTCGCTCAACATAAACCTTTACAAGCAATTCACTTTACACTCATTATACCCCGTGCAACTGTAATGACTGTAAATCCTTTGCACAGGCACCATAATCCACTGTATGGTTTGCATTTCTGCTAGTTTAAATCTGCCGAGGCTGCAAAATTCTTCTTTACTAGAAAATCTCAAGGTGACACTTTGGGGTTGATTTACTAAAGTTGTAGAGGCTGTTCTTGTAGTGAATGTTCACATTGCACATTCTATTTGCTTAGTTTTGAACATAAGGTGAAACTTTTTTCATCTAAAATATACACCCATGTGCAAGGTACAATTTTACTTGCACATAGGGTTGCCACCTGTCCGGGATTCACCCGGACTGTCCGGGTTTTTAATCATGTGTCCGGGTTTCAGGCGGACTGAAACCCGGACAAATTATTCAGAGCTGGCTGTGGCTCCCCAAGTAACCGAGATAGTCACACATAAATCTGTTGCCGTCCAGGAGCTGTGGGCGGCTGTCTGGGGGGGCAGGTTCGGCATCACTGGGGTGCAGGGTGATGTCAGCAAGAGCAATTTGGCCACACCCACATTTTGCTGCGGCATGCTATGTGCACCGCATCACTACTCTCCTTGGGCACACAAAGGTGTTCCAGACCACTAAAGTGTTCGGGTTTGGCTTGAACAAAAAGTGGCAACCCTACTTGCACATGATTGGATGATTAAAGTGAACACATCTTTGCCTGTGTTGATGAGAGCAAGGGCCTCTTCCCCACAACCCTGGACCGGTAGTCATGGGGGGTCTGTGGGCGGAGGTTTTTTTTCAATATGGAAGTCCGCTTTAAAAATAAGAGGTCGCCCAGATTCCACTCCCCTGCCAAGAGGAATGAGTAAGTATCTCGCTACTCATTCACCAAAAGAAAGTCAGTGATACAAAAAAAGTAGGGCTGTTACTGATTAAAATTTTCGTGTTCGATTAACCGCTTCACGCCGATATACGCCGGCAGAATGGCACAGCTGGGCACAATCACGTAAATGTACGTGTCTCTTTAAGAGCTCAGCCGTGGGTCACGCGTGCGCCGCTCCGTGACCGCGGCCACGGGACCAGCGGACCCGATCGCCGCTGGTGTCCCGCGATCAGGTCACAGAACTGAAGAACGGGGAGAGGTATGTGTAAACAAACCTCTCCCCGTGCTTCCTAGTGATGCTGTCACTGATCGGCTGTTCCCTGTCATCGGGGAAAGCCAATCAGTGACGTCAGACGCAAAGCCACGCCCCCTACAGTAAAAAAACACACACACACTTAACCCCTCCCCGCCCCCTAGTGGTTAACTCCTTCACTGCCAGTGTCATTTACACAGGAATCAGTGCATTTAAATAGCACTGATTGCTGTATAAATGACAATGGTCCCAAAAATGTGTCAAAAATGTCCGATGTGTCCGCCATAATGTCGCAGTCACAATAAAAATCGCTGATCGCCGCCATTACTAGTAAAAAAAAATATATTAATAAAAATGCTATAAAACTATTCCCAATTTTTTAAATGCTATAACTTTTGTGCAAACCAATCAATAATCGCTAATTGCGATTTTTTTTACCAAAAATATGTAGAAGAATACGTATCGGCCTAAACTGAGAAAAAAAAATATTTTTTTATATATTTTTTGGGGATATTTATTATATCAAAAAGTAAAAAATATTGGCGCTTTATCTTTGTTTATAGCGCAAAAAATAAAAAACCGCAGAGGTGATCAAATACCACCAAAAGAAAGCTCTATTTGTGGGGAAAAAAGGACGCCAATTTTGTTTGGGAGCCACGTCGCACGACCGCGCAATTGTCAGTTAAAGCGACGCAGTGCCGAATCGCAAAAAGGGGCCTGGTCCTTTGGCTGCAAATTGGTCGGGGCTTAAGTGGTTAATCAATTTTTTTTTTTTATCGATTTGTAGCGGCCATAACCCTCGATGGGGCAGCCTTGACTTTTTGGGCTTACCGGTTACCTCCCGCTTGGCTTGTTCGTCTAGGTCTAGGGGTTCCCAGGGTTAGTACCCAACAACTTTGGACGCTGACATCATAAAAGTCCTTTAAAAAGGTTTTTATTTGCAGGGGTAACATCCAACAGACACAGTCTCGTATGGGAACAGAGGGCAAGGGTGAAGAAACTCAGGCACCTTGAACTGCTGATTATTAGAAAGTCTCTAACACAAAACCCAGAGAGTAGCCACTCGCAGCTGGGCGCTTCAAAGCTGAACGAATCTCTAGCCAGAGATTATGGCAGTCATATCTTTGATCCAGAACTTGCAAAGTCTCTGACCTTGAATAAATTTGCAACCGAAAGTGAACAGGAACCTTTCCTCAGTACCTGGAACGTTCTCTGTCTCCTCGGCAGTACTGGGAAAGCGTGGATTTGTTAGTGTCCTTGACAACCCAGCAACCAGACACTTCTTGGGATGCCAGCTTGTTGGCCCTCCTCCGATTGCTTACACGAGCTGCGATGCCCCTCCAAGTTGAGAGCGCACCCGGACGCCTTGAATCCTCCCTCAGTTACTGCGCCGCGAACCAGCCGGTTCCGAGACTCGGGAACAGATGGATCCTTACCATGCGGGTCTGTGGGGCTAGTCAAACTAACATGTTGCGGGGCGGCACGCGCTCCCGTGACCGGGACCCCTCATGGGGCTACCCCGGTCCAGATTCAGGAACAGGCAGCTCTGGCCGAACGAACCCCGAACACGTGACTTCAACACCTTAAGTACCCTTCCCCAGACTCCTCAGCGGGGCCAGACGCGCCCACTGATTGGCTCCGGGGAATGCCGATACCCAAAACCTCCAACCAGGCCTGGTTCTGAACCTGTCATATGCACCTAACTGTACACATGACCAGGCAGAATCCCAACCCAGCCCAGCCAAACTGATGCCAAAGCTTCCCTATCCAATTAACTCTCAGAACCCCTTTACTGTTCTGAGAGAAATAACTAAATTTGCACAAAGCGGACACCTTGCAAAAGTGTCGCCGCTACAGATTAATCGACTAATTTCGATTAATTATTTATACCAGTAAAGTGAGTTTCTATAGTGAAATACAAGACTTAGAACTCCGTCTGAATGGTTAGATGTTGAATTTTAAAAGCAGCGAACTTCTGTCAGATTAGCAAACCTGTGAGATGAGCAGGGATGCCGCTGCATTTTAAACCACTTCAATACCGGGCACTTAAACACCTTCCTGCCCAGACCAATTTTCAGCTTTCAGCGCTGTCGCACTTTGAATGACAATTGCGCGGTCATGCTACACTGTACCCAAATTAAATTTTTATAATTTTCTTTCCACAAATAGAGCTTTCTTTTGGGGGTATTTTATCACCTCTACGGTTTTTATTTTTTGCTAAACAAATAAAAAAAAAACGAAATTTTTGAAAAAAAATGTTTTTTTTGTTTCAGTTTCAAAACTTTGTAAATAAGTAAGTTTTCTCCTTCACTGATGGGCACTGATGGGGCTGTACTGACGGGCACTGATAAGGCGGCACTGATGGGCACCGATGAGGTGGCACCAATGAAGTGGCACTGATGAGGTGGCATTTATGGGCACTGATATGTATCACTGATAGGCGGCACTGATAGGTGGCACTGATGGGCGACACGGATGGGCACTGATAGGTGGCACAAATTGGCACTGATAGCTGGCACGGATTGGCATGGATAGGCGGCATGGATGGGCATGCATAGGCGCACAGATGGGCATTAAGTAAGGCGGCATGGATGAGCATGGATGGGCACTGATAGGCGGCATGGATGGGCACTGATAGGTGGCATGGATGGGCACTGATAGGTGGCACGGATAGGCACTGATAGGCGGCATTGTATTTTTTTGGATGTACTGATGGATGCCAATCAGTGCCAAACAATAATGCATGCCAATCCTTGATGCCCATTGTGGGCACTGATTGGCATCCATTGTGGGCACTGTGTGTCATCCCTGGTGTTCTAGGAACATCACTTCCGTAGCAAACTGTGATGGGTCACCGCATAGGCCGTTACAGTGGCACTTAGGGAAGGGGGGGGGAGTCCGGTGACGTTGATGTCCGTGACGTCACCGGATCTCCGACGGAACTCCCAGAAGAAGAAGCCGGCGGAGAGGTGAAAACCAATCAAAAGTATTTTGATCGATCAAAAAAAATTAACGATTAATTGAGGAATTAATCATTAATTTCCACAGCCCAAAAAAAAAAAAAAAAAACACACACTTTTTGACAATTTACAAATGTCCCACTATATAAACCCACCGTTCAGCAATGAATATCCACATCAATCACAATGCTTGAAGGTCGCTGACCCACAAATCTAAGGAAAAAAAAATTGCAGACATGTCCAAACCTATCGCTTGACTCCTGCCAAATGTCATCTCCCAGTACCTGCGGCAGCAATATAAGTAAAGGTGCAAGGTTCAAGGGTGATGTCATTGATCATATACATTAGACATAACCACTATATTGCCAAAAGTTTTTGAACGCCTGCCTTTACACACACATGAACTTTAATGGCATCCAAGACTTAGCCCATAGGATTCAATATTGAGTTGGCCCACCCTTTGCAGCTACAACAGCTTCATTCTTCTGGGAAGACTGTCCAAAAGGTTTAGGAGTGTGTCTATGGGAATGTTTGACCATTCTTCCGGAAGTGCATTGTGAGGTCAGGCACTGATGTTGGACGAGCAGGCCCAAAGGTGTTCCATCGGGTTGAGGTTAGGACCAGGCCAGTCAAGTTCCTCCACCTCAAACTCGCCCATCCATGTCTTTATGGACCTTGCTCTGTGCACTGGTCCAAATCATTTGGTGGAGGAAGGATTATGGTGTGGGGATGTTTTTTAGGGGTTGGGCTTGGCCCCTTAGCTCCAGGGAAGGGAACTCTTAGGCCCCTTTCACACGGAAGGCCCGTTCAGATCCGCCTGTCAGTTTTGACGGCGGATCTGAACGGGCGCTCCATGTTACTCTATGGAGCGTCGGATGTCAGCGGAGACATGTCCGCTGACATCCGATCCGGTCCGATCCGCCAAATCCAGACGTATGGACCACACGTCCAGATCCGTCGGATCGGGTGAGATCGGGTGAGATCGGGTGAAAACGGACACACTGTCCGTTTTCATCCGATCTCTCCATAGAGATCAGCGGCGCTCGCAAGCCCCTCCCCGCTCAGTGAGCGGAGAGAGGCTTGTCATCCGCCGGCTCAGCGGAGATCAACGGAGAGATCTCCCGCTGAGCCGGCGGACAGAGGCGGGCTCCGTGCAAGCGGAGCCCGTCTCGTGTGAAAGGGGCCTTAAGGCGTCAGCATACCAAGACATTTTGGACAATTTCATGCTCCCAACTTTGTGGGAACAGTTTGGGGATGGCCCCTTCCTGTTCCAACATGACTGCTCACCAGTGCACAAAGCAAGGTCCATAAAGACATGGATGAGCGAGTTTGGGGTGGAGGAACTTTACTGGCCTGCACCGAGTCCTGACCTCAACCCGATAGAACACCTTTGGGATGAATTAAAGCGGAGACTGTGAGCCAGGCCTTCAGTGCCTGACCTTACAAATGCACTTCTGGAAGTATGGTCACACATTCCCATAGACACACTCCTAAACCTTGTGGACGGCCTTCCCAGAAGAGTTGAAGCTATTATAGCTGATAAGGGTGGGCCAACTCAATATATAACCCTATGGACTAAGACTGGGATGCCATTAAAGTTCATGTGTGTGTAAAGGCAGGCGTCTAAATATTTTTGGTAATATAGTGTAAGTAAAGATTTCCGGGTGATGACGTTGACCATATACGGTCAATGATGTCACTAGGATTCCCACTGTTCAGATATTTGCAAAGTGAATTTTTTTTCATAAATTGATCCCCAAGTTATTTACTGTCCAAAAATAAAACAATCCGCTATTTTACACCTCTGTGATGTCACTGTCGTCTACTGATTTGATAGGTTATGAATTTAAAAGCCTTTTGCAGGCCAATAATTGGCCAATCTATGGAACACTGCAGATTGCCTTGATAGAGGTTTATCATTCAGAACCCAGGCAAAGACCTAATAAAACTAAATCTGAGATCTGATCGATCAGATATAGATCTATATATAGATTTATTTCAAGGTAAAATAAATGTTATAACACAAAGCCGGCGCCTTTCGGGGGGGCCATGGAATGCGCCTGAAAATCCCCCCGTCATCAGGGCTTGAAATAATGATGGTATTGTATACTGAACTGAATAGAAATTATATGATATTTAATCAAATTGTGAGCAGCTGGCTCTGGCAGCAAAGTCTTTTATTTATTTTCTTGGGTGGTTGTAGGGGAGGGTCTGTATAGCAATTAGGTACTACTGGATCCCTAATGACTAAGGGAAGGGAGTATTAGGGAATCCTAAGATACAGTGGGTGAAAGGGGTGGGTAAGTGTTCAGGGATACCTCTGCTCCAGACCAACGTGTACCCACTGGGGTTGGGCAGGGTCACAAGTTATAGCTCAAACTATACCCTACCCATTGGGGTTGGAGGGAGGTAAGTGTTCAGGGGTACCTCTCCTCCAGCCCCAGACTATACCCTACCCATTGGGGTTGGAGGGGGGTAAGTGTTCAGGGGTACCTCTCCTCCAGCCCCAGACTATACCCTACCCATTGGGGTTGGAGGGAGGGTAAGTCTTCAGGGGTACCTCTCCTCCAGCGCCAGACTATACCCTACCCATTGGGGTTGGAGGGGGGGGTAAGTGTTCAGGGGTACCTCTCCTCCAGCCCCAAACTATAGTGTACCCATTGAGATTGGGGGGGGGAGTGTTCAGAGGTACCTCTCCTCCAGCCCAAGACTATACCCTACCCATTGGGGTTGGAGGGGGGTAAGTGTTCAGGGGTACCTCTCCTCCAGCCCCAGACTATACCCTACCCATTGGGGTTGGAGGGGGGGTAAGTGTTCAGGGGTACCTCTCCTCCAGCCCCAGACTATACCCTACCCATTGGGGTTGGAGGGGGGTAAGTGTTCAGGGGTACCTCTCCTCCAGCACCAGACTATACCCTACCCATTGGGGTTGGAGGGGGGGTAAGTGTTCAGGGGTACCTCTCCTCCAGCCCCAGACTATACCCTACCCATTGGGGTTGGAGGGGGGGTAAGTGTTCAGGGGTACCTCTCCTCCAGCGCCAGACAATACCCTACCCATTGGGGTTGGAGGGGGGGTAAGTTTTCAGGGGTACCTCTCCTCCAGCCCCAGACTATACCCTACCCATTGGGGTTGGAGGGGGATAAGTGTTCAGGGGTACCTCTCCTCCAGCCCCAAACTATAGTGTACCCATTGAGATTGGGGGGGGGGGGGGGGTGTTCAGAGGTACCTCTCCTCCAGCCCCAGGCTATAGAGTACCCTTTGGGGATGGGTGTGCATCAGAGAATTATGGTAGTCATGAGGACCTATTGCCGGGAAGAACTGCATATTTAGCAGAGGTTGTGAAACTGGTCCAACAAAACCAAAATTTTCTAAAATGTTTCATGGGTTCCTTCATAGGAAAAAATAAAGTCTTCAATGAGGCGTACTTCATAAATTTTGGCCAACCATGTTGAGATTGGAGGAGCACCAGATTGCTTCTGGCTGCATTGATCACGTGAAGCAGGATGGAATTTTTGCAAATCTATATCTGGATTTTGGTATGATGCTTTAATCTCAGAATTTCCCGGTTCCCAACCAAGGAGACAGTGGAGGTCCTTTGACGGGTAGAAGCTTCTGGTCCCAAAAATAACATCTCAGTTGGACACCTGTATACCCCATAAATCATTAGGATTACCAAAAGGTACCAGCACTACCCTTCCAAATGTATTTATGAAGACTTTGGGTGAGTCGGTCAGGCCAATCATTCATATTTATGTGCCCCGTGGCCACATGCTGTGACTGGGGGGGGGGGGGGTGGCTGACTGATGTGGGCGCATCCATCGTGCTGCCAAAGTTTATCTCAGTGGCCTGGCATTTGGCAAAACACAAGTTAATCTGGCACTTGTGTGTCCTGACAGTGAGAACTACTTAGAGTAGAGCTATGTGAAGTACCTGCATACCTCTCCGTCTATAAAGGGATGGAAAAATAATCTTCTATGGAACCAGATTTATGGGTGAAAGACACAGCCCTGCCACACTCAGGATTACACCTCTATCACTGCCTATAGAAAATACAAACCATCAATACTTCACATACATACAGAGCATCAAGTGATAGTAGCACATATCATTTGGGGTCTATTTATAAAAAAGAAATCCAGTGTGACTGTCTCACACGTTGGAACACTCATCATGAATAATCACCGTAGTTTTCCTAAAAATGTTTGTTTCCTATGATTTTCAGCTCCATCTAGTGGCCATAATGCAGTACCTCAATCATTACCTCAATAAGGAAAATATAGCATCAAGACCACAAGATGTAGCGGACGATCATAGGAAATAAACATATTAGGCAAAGTATGGGGACTATTTGCTTTTTGCTATGCTTTTTAGAAATATATACCTTTAACACACAGCTGATCGGTTAACTTCCGGACCAGCAGATTTACTGCCACAGGGCGGCCTTCCTGTGCAGGATCACATATATATATATATATATATATATATATATATATATATATATATATATATGTGATTCTGCACTTCCGCCTACAGTGGGCATGCACGTGCTGCCAGCGGGTCGCTTTTGCTGCGATTGTTGCCATTACTAGTATAAAAAAATTTATAAATACAAATTCCATAAATATATCCCATAGTTTGTACATGATATACCATTCACGTAAACCAATCAATATACGCGTTGTTTTGCAGGCTGGCTGGTAAGTGTGCTGGGAAACCTTTCATTTGTGATGTGCATTGCCCTTCCATATGCACCTTGCTGCAAAGGCCGGTTATAGACTGGGCTGGTTCATGGGCGTCCGCAGGTAGGGGCAGGGGGGGGGGCAAATGCCCCCCCCTGGAATCTGGGATCGGATCAGGAGTTTGTTCCCCACTCTGTCTTTATCCTAGCGCTGGCGGCCGGCCCTGTTCTCACCCAGAATGAAAACGGGTCTTGCCAACTGAGTCCCATCATGGACATCCTACTGGCATGCAAGGTACCGTACTGAGCATTACACACACCACTAGGACATAGGGGCACTTGAGGGACTGCAGACAGAGCTAGGGGGTCCCTCTCTCTGACCCTCACTACCCCTCTCTGTCACCCCTCTGTCTTTTTGATCCCCCTCTCTCTGTCACCCCACCCCTCTGTCTCTCTCTGTCACACTCCTCTCACTCTGTCACCCCCCTATGTCTCTCTCTGTCACCCCTCTGTCTCTTTCTGTCACCCCCTCTCTCTGTCATCCCCTTTCTTTCTGTCACCCCCCTCTGTCTCTCTCTGTCATTCCCCCCTGTCTCTTTCTGTCACCCCCTATGTCTCTTTCTGTCACCCACCCCCCCCCTCTCTGTCACCCCCCCTCTCTCTGTCACACCCCTGTCTCTCTCTGTCACCCCCACATGTATGCAGTCTCTTAGAGTCTCTTGTGCCATGTCCACAGTTTCTTATAGTCTCTTGAGCCATGTATGTAGATACTGACAGTCTCTTGGGCCATGTATGCATTCTCTGGTCATCTCTTGTGCCATGTCCGCAGTCTCTTACAGTCTCATGAGCCATGTATGCAGTCACTGACAGTCTCTTGTGCCATGTCGGCAGTCTCCGACCATCTCCTGTACTACGTCTGCAGTCTCTGACGGTGATAATGACATTGTCGAAAAGGGTGAGAGCATGGGTGACCTTAAAATTATCCCCCCCCCCCTGAAAAAAGTTCTGCGGACGCCCATGGGGTGGTTGTCACTTTTTTGAACTTGAATGGGGCCCGTGATGTAAAGGGGGAATTTGATGGGGACTCTGATGTAAGGGGAGACTCTAATGGTGACCTTGATGTAAAGGGGCCTCTGATGGGGATCTTACTGCAAGGGCGAAATGTGATGCAAGGGGGAACAAAAATGTTCTCTGATTTCATAAAGATCCAACACATTCATCCATTTATTTTTCATTGATTTATAAAACTGATCTTTTTTGGCAAATATTTGTAAAATATACGGTGTGACCCTCATACTGAAAAGTCTGGAGTCCCCTGCATTAGTCCTAAAAGGGGGGCACTCATGGTGATAAAGCCAATGATGATAGAAGAGACATACGATCTCCAGATGGGGTACAATCGGGTGCTGTGAATGTACACACTCAATGCCAACAATACTGGAACAGAACTAAGACTCTGCAATCTTCCAGGGCACTGATCTCAGCAACTGCGGTTACCTGGAAAAGCAGCTTGGGGGGGATTAATAAAGCCGCCGTCTAGTAAGGAAGCCAAAGTTATATATAGAAGACCTGAGAAGTGTGCGACACCATCCCAGCCTCTTATCTTATTAGGGGCAAGGAGACAGCTCATAATCCTCCGGCCTCACACAGGACCCAGTGCTATAGCTTCATACACAGCTCCATCCAAAACTGATATCAGATATGGGTGGGAAACAGTAGATGAAACCACTGAGGGGTATATTTCTAAAAAAAAAAAATATTACTGTGCGAAAGTCTCAGCATAACACAGCTGATGCGTATAATCCCTGTAATGTGTCTAACATGCTTATTTCCTATAATTGTCAGCACCATCTAGTGCTCATAATGTGGTATTTTCCTGAAATACCTCAATTAGCAGAATACCGCATTATGGCCACTAGATGGAGCTCCTGATCATAAGAAATAAATATTAGACATTTGAGACAGTGATTTTTTTTTTGATTTTTTTTATAAATAATAACTTGTTAAAGCAGAGACTCCTAATATGGGCCATCCCTGAAGTTTTTTGTTTTTTTGTGTCGACAGTCCTTAACCATTTCAGCCCCGGAAGAATTGGCTGCTCAATGACCAGGCCATTTTTTTGCGATTCGGCACTGCGTCGCTTTAACTGACAATTGCGCGGTCGTGCAACGTGGTACCCAAACAACATTTTTCCCCACAAATAGAGCCTTCTTTTGGTAGTATTTGATCACCTATGTTTTTATTTTTTGCGCTATAAACAAAAAAAGAGCGACAATTTTGAAGAAAAACACAATATTTTGTACTTTTTGCTGTAATATAGTCCATTTTTCTTTTTTTTAAAGCAAATTTTTTCTTCAGTTTAGGCCGATATGTTTTCTTCTACATATTTTTGGTAATAAAAATCACAAAAAGCGTATATATTGATTGGTTTGCGCAAAAGTTATAGCGTCTACAAAATAGGGGACAGATTTATGGCATTTTTATTATTATTTTTTTTTTTTTTACTAGTAATGGCGGCGATCTGCAATTTTTATCGAGACTGCTACACATTATACAGCGATCAGTGCTATAAAAATGCACTGATTACTATATAAATGTCACTGGCAGGGACGGGGTTAACACTAGGGGGCGATCAAGGGGTTAACGGTGTTCCCTAGGTGTGTGTTCTAACTGTGGGGGGAGGGGACTGACTATAGGAGATGAGAGATCGTGGTTCCTAGCTAATAGAAACTCACGATCTGCATCTCCTCACAGAACAGGGATTTGTGTTTTTACACACACACGTCCCTGTTCTGCCTCTCGTGCCCGCGATCGCTCATGGCCGGTGGTCATCGCGACCGCCGATCACGAGCATCGGCACCCCCACTTTGCGGCGGCGTGGGCACCTGCTATCCCGCTTAAAGGGACCGACGTACAGCTACGACGGTTCGCGGGATCGTTTCCGACCTGCCGCAGTATAATGACGGCAAGTGGTTAAGGAAGGCCATGATCAAAATCTTATGCCGCGTACACATGGTCAGAATAAGCTCTTATGGTTTTCCCGTCGGGATTTCGCTCAAACTGTCTTGCCTACACACGGTCACACCAAATTTCGACGGTCAGTAACACAGCGGCATAAAACACGTTCGACAGCACTATAAAAGGGAAGTTTAATGCTTCTGAGCATGCGTCAAATTGTTTCTGAGCATGCGTCGGAATTTTGCATGTCGGAATTGCATACACACGATCGGAAATTCCGAAATCAGACAGGTTCTCAATCCAAAGACTGTCGGAAATTCCGACAGAAAAAGACCGATGGGCATACACACGGTCGGAAAATCCGTTGAAAAGCTGTTTCCATCGGAAATTCCGACCGTGTGTATGCGGTATTACTCTTTTATTGCCTGACTTCCGATTAAAGCCTATCTCTAGACAATTTTTTTTTTTGTTAGTTTTGCATAGTGTTATAATTAAATTAAAACTAAAGGCAAAACTTTTTAGTTTTGGATAGAGTGTAGAGGGATTTTAACCGATGTTAAGGTTTAATTGCTGGCTCTGATCCCCCCCTGCGAAGATTCACCCTCTCTTTTTGTCCTGTTTACCATTATCATTGAAAGCAAAAGAAAATCACAAATTTTTAGTTTTCCCCAGAAAAGTAATAGAGGGAAAATCTTCCAATAGGGACACTAGTTCTGGTGAGCTGGGGGTCCCCAAGGAATTCCCTTAATTTGCAGGTATTTCCTCTCACTTCCTGTTTGGCTATGGGACAGGAAGTAAAGGAAAATCTCCCTAATGGGTTATAACCCTCCCTTGCTCTATCCAAAATGAAAAAAATAAGTTTTGCTCTTTAACCACTTCACATCCGGCCGTAGCCGAATGACGGCCACAGCGCGGATGTGAAATCCCGGGAGGCCGTCATATGACGGCCTCCCCTTTCCTCGTTCCCTGTGTGCGCTCACGAGCTGTGTTGATCACAGATCGCTGTAAACGGCCAATAACAGCGGCCGTTTACAGCGTGATCGCCCTGGCCAATGAGAGATGATCTCATATGTAAACATATGAGATCATCTCTCAGCGCCGCTCCTCCTCCTCACACAGAGACAGCGTGTGAGGAGGGGGAGATGAACGGCTGCAGCGCCGTAAGTTTTAAAAAAATAAATAAAAATAAAATGCCATCTGTGCCCACTGCCACCACTGCAATCTGTCCCCAATGCCATCTGTGCCCAGTGACATCGCCATTGCCATCTGCCAGTGCCATCTGCCAGTGCCATCCCCAGTGCCATCTGCCAGTGCCATCCCCAGTGACATCTGCCAGTGCCATCCCCAGTGACATCTGCCAGTGCCATCCCCAGTGCCATCTGTAGTCAGTGCCATCTGTCATCAGTGCCACCTGTCATTAGTGCCATCTGTCATCAGTGCCACATAGTGCCATCTGTCATCAGTGCCACATATTAGTGCCATCTGTCATCAGTGTCACGTATTAGTGCCATCTGTCATCAGTGCCACCTGTCAGTGTCACGTGCCATCTGTTATCAGTGTCACCTGTCATCAACGCCATCTGTCATCAGTGTCATGTGTCATCAGTGCCACGTATTAGTGCCGTCTGTCATCAGTGCCACGTATTAGTGCCATCTCTCATCAGTGCCACATATTAGTGCCACGTGATATCAGTGCCATGTATAAGTGCCATCTCTCATCAGTGCCACATATTAGTGCCATCTGTCATCAGTGTCACGTGTCATCAGTGCCCCGTATTAGTACCATCTGTCATCAGTGTCACGTCAGTGCCACGTGTCATCAGTGCCACCTGTCATCAGTGCCACGTCAGTGTCACATGTCATTGTCCTGGTGCTCCAGGGCCTTCAAAAGTGTAATAGGTAGTCAACAAGTTAGATGTGTAATTTATGCTCCTAGAACACGTGACAGTACTCCCTGCATGTTGGGCCTCTCTAAGTGGCCAGGCTGTGTAAAAGTCCCACATATGTGGTATCGTAATAATCAGGAGGAGTAGCAGAATTTATTTTGGGGTGTCATTTGTGGTATACACATGCCATGTGAGAGAAATAACCTATTACAATGACAATTTTGTAGAAAAAAAAATAAAAAATAAAAAAATAATTCATTTTGCAAAGAATTGTGGGAAAAAATGACAACATCAAAAAGCTCACCATGCCTCTTACTAAATACCTTGGAATGTCTACTTTCAAAAAAGGGGTCATTTGGGGGGTATTTGTACTTTCCTGGCTTGTTCGGGTCACAAGAAATGAGATTGGCCACCAGTACATCAGATGTGATCAATTTTGTATAATTCGCACCACAGATTGTAGAGTCTGTAACTTTCACAAAGACCAAATTATTTACACTAATTTGGGTTATTTTTACCAAAGATATGTGGCAGTATAAATTGTGGCCAAAATTTATGAAGAAAAATTAATAATTTCCTAAATTGTATCGCAGAAACAAAGAAAAATGCGTTTTCTTTTCAAAATTTTCGGTCTTTTTTCAATTATAGCGCAAAAAATAAAAGACCCAGAGGTGATCAAATACCACCAAAAGAAAGCTCTATTTGTGGGAAAAAAAGGACAAAAAATTCATTTGGGTACAGTGTTACATGACTGAGTAATTGTCAGTCAAAGCGTGAAAGCACCGAAAGCTGAAAATTGGTCTGGATGGGAGGGGGGTTTAAGTGCCTGGTAGGCAAGTGGTTAAAGCTAAACTCTAAGCAAACAGCTAACCCACACCTACCAACTTTCTGAGATGGGAATGAGGGACACCTATCAGCAAAAGTATGCAGGCATAGGACACACCCCTTGCCACACACCCCTTAAAGGAGAATTGTACAAAAAAAACAAGATTGGTTAAAAGTGCTTTTTTACCACTACTATTCCTTTATATTGGCTTTTGGAATTTACAAATGCAGCGATTTAGAAATCAGAGGAAAGGTTTAGCGCTGGGAAATTTTATATACAAATATATGGATCAGATCAAAATGAGGGACAAATCAGGAGGAATGAGGGACAGAGGGACATTGCTCCAAATCAGGGACAGTCCCTCGAAATCAGGGACAGTTGGGAGCTATGGCTAAACACTACTGAAACTTGCCAAAGGATTTGCATTTCTCTCAATCCAGCCCTGAGATTTTCACAGCTCTGCCATACAGCACAGACTGGTCTGGAATCAGAAGGCACCTGATCTTTCTCTACTGAAGGTCTCACCTTAACCCTGTGACTTGACCAGTGAAAGGAGAAGCAGCAGACTGATGAGCTCATCACTCTGCTCTCTCCTGTTATGAGCATGCTCACTGCACTGCAGCACACCTTATTGGCAACTTGTGCTGCTTCTCTCTAGCACTCTCTGAGTTATACTGTATAGGCTGAGCAGAAATGTGACCCCAGGTCAAATCCAGGTACTTACCTTGCTTAATTTAAAAAAAATAGTAATGTATTATAAATTATAGATCTGCTTTAATTTATTCCTACTATATCAGATTCAAATTTGTGTTAGTTTAATTTTCTGTCTGTGACACCATTGGGGGATATTTTTTTAAATCTCTGCCACAGTGACACCCATACTAGAAATAAGGGGGTGAGGTTGTCACCAGAACAGGAAGTAATTTACAGACATGAAAAAAAGCATTACTAAAACCTTTAACTCTCCCCTTGTTTTCTGCCCCCCCACCCAAAAAAAAAAAAAAAAACTACTAGCTGCCTCTGCCCTTGGCTCAATTGAGCTCTTTCTAAAAACATTGTCTGTCTCCATAGACAGCAGTGCCCCTTAGAGGGGAAGCTGAGAACTGCAATGCCATGTTGTATGTACAGTATAAATAGCTGCATGCTTGCAAAGACCGAAAAGTTTTTTTCATTGAAAGTACATTTTAAAAATGTTTTTTTATTTTAATATTTAGGCTTCAAGATCTGATCACCTAACCAGGAGAAAGTGGAATTGATGCAAATTCTGTGATAAGATGGAGAAGTGGAAAACACAGAATTTTGTGTTTGAAAGTCAAAATTCAGAGATTTAGGCCGGGTTCATCAGCTTTCGGATTTTATTGTGAAAGCTTAAAGCGGACCTTCAGTATTTTTTTCTATTAAATCTTCTGCCCTTGTTGTTTTAAATTTGAATAGTAAACCATTTTTTTCCTGCCATTAAATACCTCATACACCGCACTCCCTGTTTCTTGTCTGGTCATTAGCCTAGGCTTATGACATCATGCAGAGCTCTCTCTATTACTCTCGTGAGAGTTTTCCAGCAAGGGGGGGGGGGGTGAGTCATAAGAGGGCAAATGAGAGCTGCAGAGCTGGAGGTGTGCCTCTGTGTGTCCGTGTAAATCCAGGAAGTGAACAGGCAGCATCTTCAGCTGCCCACAGTTAAAATGGCTGCAGCCAGAATCAGTGGAAGGAGATTTCTGCAGCATATTTGGCAAAGTACAGAATCACAGTATATATAAAATAATATGCAAAGTGGATGGAGGGAAGCTTCAGAATGGCAAAGATATTTGTATTACAAATTATGTGAGCAGACGGCAGTTCCTCTTTAATTGAACAAGCTGAAGTTAGAAGCGGATTGGCTACTGGCTGCAGAGCTGCACCAGATTTTGCACTCTCTGGTTTTAGTAACTCAACCCCATTGTGTCTAATATGTTTATTTCCTGCGCAGGCAAGAATAAAAACAAGAGGTTCTGACCCTTCCTCACTCAACTAAAAATAGAATAAATTGAAGAGATTGTCTACCTGATGGATAGGGGTCTATTTAAAAAAAAAAAAATCACAGTGTGAATGGGTCAAGCATTGGCTCAGCCATCATGAATGATCCCTGAAATGTTCCTAATATGTTAATTTCCTATGATCGTCAGCTCCATCTGGTGGCCATAATGCAATATGTTCCCTCAAATACTTAAAGCGGTGTTCCGCCAAAAAAAAAATGCATAAACATACTGCAACTGTTGGCTTTTAACAATAGGACAAATACCTGCCCTGGAGTCCATCGGTGTCGGCACCACAGCATATGTTTCCATCAGCTATCGGGTGCTGCCGCCGCCATTGCGGGTAAGGGAACCCGGCAGTGTAGCCTTACGGCTTCACACTGGGGACCCTACTGCTGCATGCGTGAGGCCCCGCTCCTCTCTCCTACTGGCCCGGCAACAGGGGGAGGAGGAGGGAGCCCCGCTGTGATGTCACAGGCCGCAGCCCGGACTCCTGGAAGTGGGGACAGGATACCTGTCAAAGACATTTATCCTGTCCCCCCCCCCCCCCCCCCCCCCCTGAAAGGTGCCAATTGTGGCACCGGAGGGGGAGAGGAGACAAATGAGTGGAAGTTCAACTTTTGGGTGGAGGTCCGCTTCAAATTAAAAAAATACCACATTATGGCCACTAGATGGAGCTAACAATTATACATTTACATATTAGACACACAAGGGATATTATTTGCAATGGCTGTGCGAATGCTGTGACACTCGTACAACTATTTTTATATATATATATACACAGGCATACCCCACCCCACTTTTAAGTACACAATGGGGTTTATTTACTAAAGATGGAAAGTGCAAAATCAGGCTCACTTCTGCATAGAAACCAATGAGCTTCCAGGTTTTATTACCAAAGCTTAATTGAACAAGCTGGGGTTAGAAGCTCATTGGTTTCTATGCGGCCAGACGGAACCTCGGAAAATGACGGCAAACTTCGGAAAAGTCCGTAATTTGCCGCGCATGCGCAGAACGGCATTAGACGGAACATCGGAAATGTCCGTAATTGTCGGTCTGCGCATGCGCGGCCGACTTACAAACAATTCCGAGATAAGAACTGGCGGCCAGTCCCTAACGAGTTTGTAACTCGGGGACCCCCTGTATATATATATATATATATATATATATATATATATATATATATATATATATATATATATATATATATATATATAGACTACTGGCCCGTACACGCGATCTGAAAATCGGACGAAAAATACCGCTTTCGTATGATAATCGGATCGTTATTACAGAGCTTTCATGAGCCGATCACGACAATTCATCCGATACTATTCGATCGGACAAGCACGAAAATTTTCCTCGCACGATACCAGACCGTACGATTTTCATTTAGTCAGTATAGTTGTCATCCGAAAATACAATACGAACACATTACAACACATGACATCACTTCCAATTTTTTTTTTTCTGTCGGATTTTCGGGACTTTAGTAACCTATTCAATTTCTACTTGCGACTATTAAGCGAAAAAATTCGGACGATCTGTCGTCTGATTTTCGGATCGTGTGTACGGGCCATTAGTCTATTAGGATAGCGTTCTTTTTAACCTGATTAGACAAAAATCTTGAAATGGTTCAGCCAGTAGTGGGGGTGTATCGTTCCTTCAGGACAGTAAGGGTTAACCCGGAGTTATTGGGGATATGTGTGTTTTCCTATCTGTCTCCCCATTCATTTCCTCACCAGGAAGGAAGTGTTTTCGTCCCTTCTGCATCCCAGGCTGGAGTGGAGAGGCTGACTTGTACGTGCCGGTGGTGTTCAGGGGAAGTAATAGATTTCAATGGATGAATCAGTGACTTATCTACGACCACATGGAGCGGGCGATGGGGAAGGAGGGACAGATGTTTCCTTGTCTCCTCTCTCCTCTTCCTATGTTGCAAAAGAAGCTTCTTGCAGACTTTCACATTTTCATTGAGTTTCATCATCTCTGTCTGTGAAAAGATTGGCTGCAAAGCAGTTTGATTTCTACACTACATTGAGAACAAGATAATAGCTAAGTATGATGCATTCCTCTGTGCACGCCTAGTTTTGACAGGTACCCACTCAAACTGCCTAGTGCCGCCCTAGGCGGTCCAAGCGGAAGTTCCCCTCTCCTGCTCCCTCCCTGCAGTCTTCTGGGACACATCACAGGTCCCTGAAGACTTCTGGACCAGGAGCGTGCCGCAAGCTGTCACAGTCAGGCAGGGGCGGCCCATCCATTAACGGGCGCCTCCCCTTTGCATCCAAGCCACCACCACCTATCCATGCGCCCGGCCCCTTTCAAGACGTCTGGCGCATGAATTACAGTGGCAGGGTTTTAATAGGCTTTAAAATAGGGTGGGCTCTGGACGCAGAGCATTGTGCTCAGAGCCCACCCAGGTGTGTTAGAATAGCGAATGAATAGTCTAACAAGTTTCGCCTCTCTGCCAATCAGAAAGCGCGGGTCTGATACCCGTGTCCCGAATTGCTGAAAGGACAGGCAATCCTATTGGACGCCTAGGAGGAGGGAAGAACTCTGCTGTACGCTGGACAAGCTGCCCGCTTCCTAGATGGGATAAGTGCGGGGCTTTGATGTCCCGACCGTCCTCATGGGGGGGGGGGGGTTGCTGCTGACTGACCAACCAGGGGGGGTGCTGGTTGTTTGCCGCCCCCCCAAAAGAAAAAAACACCAGCCACCACTGCAGACAGGTGCCTAGAGTTAACATACCAGTGTCGGGGAGAGAAGCCCATGGGGAAGGAACGGCTTGGGTAAGCACTTGGCTGGATCCTGGGACATTTAAATGTCAGCAGATACAATTTTTGTATCAACTGACTTTTAATAAATGCAAAAACGACTGGAGCTCCACTTTGAGCTTACAAAAAGGCCCCCCAGCTAAGCCTAGCTGGGACCTCTGTGTCTTCCTTATGGCTCCTTCTAAACTTCTTCCCCGGGGCAGAGCCCCAGCATAAGGGGCTCCTCCAGCAGGACTGGACCTAGGAACTCTGCATGCTGCTGCCTCAGTCCTCAGACTATATAAAGGCTCTCCAACCACCTAATGGGCACCCTCCTTAGGGATTGGCTGGAGTTTAATAAATATATATATATGTAGCGCTCCTGACGAGCACACGCTATGCGTTCTTGAAAATTTATATTTCTGAAACCACAGTTGGGTTTTAGGGCTAATTCTGCCATATTATGATTTCAGTACCAGTCTGGCTGGATTGCACTGAGTTCTACTTGGCCGCAGGTGTCGCTGTCACCGCCGGCAAGTATGAGAACGCAGTTTAACTGGGTGTATTAGATACCATTCTTTCTCTCAGAACCAGCCCAGTGGGAGTGTTTATCCTGCTGTGCTTCTGGGTGGGGGTATTTAAGGTACTGAGATCACGTGCTTCTGGGTTCCGGTCCAGAGGATATCTTCTGTCTGTTTGGTCCAGGTCCTCCTGACCAGCACTCATGGCCCTCCTGGCCTGGGGTTCGGATCCATGCAATTCCGAGTCTCGGGGCTGGATAGCTCGATGCGAAGCAACTGCAGGGACAGGCCTGAATGGATATCGGGGTCTAATTATACAAAGGTGGTCCTGTGCTGTCTTGTCTAAGGAGAGGCCCAGCAACTGGAGGAGCATCCAGGGGAGGATTCTTCAGGAGAAGGCCATGCATGAGGCTGGTTTCTCTGAAGGGGCCTGGAGGCTCAGTTGAAGGACACTTTATGGATCTACACTCATATGCCCCATACACACGGTCGGAAATTCCGACCACAAAATCCATCGGATTTTTTCAGACGGATTTTGTCCGACACTGGTGTTGCATACACACGGTCAGACAAAGTTGTCGGAAAATCCGATCATCCTGAACGTGGTGACGTTCGTTGCGTACGACGGGACTACGTAGAGGCTAGTAGCCAATAGCTCTGGTCTTGTAATGTGATCTGAGCATGCGTGGCACTTTGTCCGTCGGAATTCGCTACACACGATCGGAAAAAGTCTGATAGGACTTTGTTGTCGGAAAATTTGAGAGCAGGAGATAAAACTTTGTCCGTCGGAAAAAGTCAGATGGAGCCTACACACGGTCGGAATTTCCGACAACATTGTCCGATAGGACATTTTCCGGCGGAAAATCTGACCGTGTGTACGGGGCAATACGGTATCGCCGGACTGGCTGAGAGATACTGGTACCGTATGATAGCTCCCTGTCCCTCAGTTACACTCATGTCTGTGGCAGAGACTTTTTCCAAGTGTTCTACATCCAAATCTGTGGCAGAGACTTTTTCCAAGTGTTCTACATCCAAATCTGTGGCAGAGACTTTTCCTAAAGTATTCTACATCCAAGTCTGTGGCAGAGACTTTGCTTTACCCAACACTCTACCGGCTGCTGGGCCTAGTGAGAGGAGGTCTATCCGTAGGTGGTGAGAATCCAGCTGTGAAAATGGTTATTCTCTGGATTCCTACAATAAGAGACTTCCTATTCTTGCAGTTCCAAGAGTACCTGAACTTTCCTCCTAACCCTCTACCCTACGTTAAGAGACTGTTATTTTTCAAATAAATAACCCAAAAGGAAGATCAAGTGTCAGTTTCTACATTTCTTTGGGCCATCTACCACTGGAAACCCTAGACCAGGGGTCTCAAACTGTTGGCCCTCCAGCTGTTGCAAAACTACAAGTCCCATGAGGCATTCCAAGGCTGACAGTTACAAGCATGACTCCCACAGGCAGAGACATGATGGGACTTGTAGTTTTGCAACAGCTGGAGGGCCGCCAGTTTGAGACCCCTGCCCTAGACGGAGACGAGGTCAAGAAGGTAACGGTAAGCCCAATAAAACCAGCAGCTCCTTCGGGAGTCAGTGCTACATATATTTATAAATATTTCATAAATATTCAGGCCGCCCACTCTGTTCTCCCTCCCACTATTGTTTTAGAATCCTCTAGAACAGCGGTCATCAACCCTGTCCTCAGGGCCCACTAACAGGCCAGGTTTTATGTATTACCTTGGGGAGATGCAGACTAGAATACTGCAATCACTGAGCAGCAAATGATGTCACCTGTAATGTGTTTCAGTTATCTTGCAAACCTGGCCTGTTAGTGGGCCCTGAGGACAGGGTTGATGACCACTGCATTAGAAGGCAGGGGGAAGCAATCAGAGCAGCAGCCTGTGAGAAACTGAGCAGACCTGAATAATCAACCCCTTCACTAACTACAGAGGAGCCAACTACTATAAACTTACCTACCAGCCTACACTACACTAGGAAGGTGCTACACATGTTAAACACACTAACAACACACGTTCAAGAGCATAAACAAAACAGAAGGAAAAAATATATGACAGTGGAAGCGGAAAGATGTAAACCCAGCCTAAGGGTCTGCTGCGAGACAGAGCGGCATTTTATGTTCATTCAGCCAATGGCATCCTGGTGTGTTGTGTTTTTGCACGTGCACTACTACTGCATTAACGTGCATTGCTTTAGGCTAGTTTATTCAAATTAATAGGTTGGTGAGGTACAAAAGTCCAAAGAAATGGACATGCACCCTTTAAAAAAACTTTCGGATGGGCATCTTGGCGAACACAGCATATAAGGATATGGAACATGATTTTTTGATATGAACACATACCTACACGGGTAGAATTGGATAGACTAGTATATTTATTCAACCTTATCAACTTTGTAACTATGTAACCATTGAATGTCGTACAAACATGTAATCTGCAGTAACATGTGTTGCAGTACCGTGTGCAGAGTGAACAACCCTATAAGTTTAACGTTTTTGACAGCGCCACTTAATAACAAAGAACATCATGTGAAGTTCATTAACTGGTAGCAATCTTCTTTCAATATTTTGACTGCTCCAACTTGGTGAAAGACATCATCTAATCATTTTCTATGGATTACAGCACTTTACATATTGCGGTTGCTCTTCGCAGCATCTAGTTAAATACACCCAACTGGGGCTGGCGTGCTTCAAAGCTCTCTTTTTTTTAAGTGAAATAGCTTAACCCAGTGCTCGACGAATCCTGGGCGCCAGGTCGCATTGGCGACTAGAATTAGCGACCTGGCGCCTGGGGCAGCACAGCTGGGGGTATCCTGTCTCCATAGTGCATCCCCCCGCCGCCCGCGCGATCACGATGTGCCGCGCCGGCCGGTAATTGAGGCCCCGGCTTTGCGGCCTTGTGCAGTCCTATAGTACTTTCTATAATCTGGCGCCCTCTTGTGGTGGCCGTTGGTATGACACCCAGCAATGCTAATGGAGCTGTTTTGTTTTCACTGCCTGCCTATCTCCTTCACTTAGAACCCCCAAACATTATATATATTTATTTTTCTAACACCCTAGAGAATAAAATGGCGGTCGTTGCAATACTTTCTGTCACACCGTATTTGCGCAGCGGACTTACAAGCGCACTTTTTTGGGGAAAATACTTTTTTTAATTAAAAAATAACACAACAGTAAAGTTTGCCCAATTTTTTTTATATTGTGAAAGATAATGTTACGGCGAGTAAATTGATACCAAACATGTCTCGCTTCAAAATTGTTCCCGCTCGTGGAATGGCGACAAACTTTTACCCTTTAAAATCTCCATAGGTGACGTTTAAAAAATTCTACAGGTTGCATGTTTTGAGTTACAGAGGAGGTCTAGGGCTAGAATTATTGCTCTCGCTCTACCGATCACGGCAATACCTCACATGTGTGGTTTGAACACCGCTTTCATATGCGGGCGCTACTCTTCTGCAAACAAGCTCGGCGGGACGGTCACGTTTAAAATTATTTTTTTTTCTTATTTATTTTAACTTTACATTTTTTCACTGTTCTTTTGAAAAAAAAAAATTGTGTAACTTTTATTTCTATTACAAGGAATGTAAACATCCCTTGTAATAGAAAAAAGCATGACAGGACCTCTTAAATATGAGGTCTGGGGTAAAAAAGACCTCGGATCTCATATTTACACTAAAATGCAAAAAAAAAAAATTGCCATTTGAAAAAAAAATATTAAAATGCCCCTTTTTAAGAGCTATGGGCAGAAGTGACGATTTGAAGTCGCTTCTGCCCTGCAATGACTCGGAGACGGGCGGGGGCCATCTTCCCCTCACTCGTCTCCATGTCGTTAAAAAACAAAAAAAAACAAAACCTGGCTCCTAACTTTTTTAGCTGGCTCCTAGATTCCAAGCAAATTTGTCAAGCCTTGGCTTAACCACTTCCAGGCTGCCCACTCACTATGTACTGGAGATGGGAGACCCCTGCAGGCATAGTAACGTACTGGTACGTCGGCTTAGGGCGTGTGCATGTGTGCCCCTTCTCCACCACCACCAGCTATGATTGTACTCAGCGGGAATCTGTCAGCAAGTCCCCCACTGACCACCTGCGTCTCCCTGTGCCATCCGTGCATCCAGATTCTTACTGGGCCAACTGTGCATCCTGCTTCCTAAGCCACCTATGTATCCAGAACCTCAGTGGGATGTGGATATTACTGCGCTAAACCCAGGATAAATAAGTGACGACAAAGGAAAGACACATACCCGAAGGTGTAGAGAGTGCTGCTCACCCCCGAGAGGCAAAAAATGGAGAGAATTCCCCCACGTTGGGGTTTTTAGGCAGCAAGCAATAAGAGAGTCAATTGGTAATGTATAAAAAATGATTGATTTATTAGAATGAAAAAATATAACAGCTAGATTAAAACATGAGCTCCAGTAGAAAAATGATTATAGAAAATGGATATACACTTTACAGACCAACAATCTCATACCAACATGGTACATTGACTGTCATACATATGAGAAAATAGCCCTGACGCCTTTCAACCCACGTAAAGGGGTCTTCTTCAGAGGGGCAAGTCTGCTAGGAGAGACGTAACATAAGTATTTTTGACAAGATGCCATTACTGACAACATACCGTATATACTCGAGTATAGGCCGTCCCGAATATAAGCCGAGGCTCCTGATTTACCACAAAAAACTGTGAAAAGTTATTGACCCTTGTATAAGCCGAGGGGGGGAAATGGAGCAGCTACTGTAAGTGGAAAAGAGGGTCAGCAAATGCCCATCTGCATGTCCCCTGTGTCCTATACAAACCCCCGTATCCCCAGTGCAGCCTACCTGTGCCGATCGATCTGTCTCCCGCCGATCTGCCACCTGTGTCAGATCGCTGGCTGTAGCTGGCTGTCCGGTGTCCGGTTTCCCCCAATTGCTGATCCTGGCGATCAGCGTGTACGGCGCCATTACATGTTTGAAAGCCGCGCCTCCTCCTCCTCCTCGTCCGCGATAGGAGGAACACTCGGTTTTCCCAGCAGTCAGTGTGCAGTGTTCCGCCTATCACGGACATCCTCTCATCCTCGTCCATGAGATGAGAATGGCAGGACGTCCGTGATAGGCGGAACACTGTACTGCTGGGAAAATTAGTGTCCGCCTATCACAGACAGCCGGGAGGAGGCGGCGCGGTTTTTGAACACTGCCGTCTGTCTGCATGACAAGCTGTTCATGTAGGCAGAAGGCACTGACTCGAGTATAAGCCGAGAAGGGGACTTTCAGCCCTAAAAAAAGGGCTGAAAATCTCGGCTTATACTCGAGTATATACGGTAAATATCTAGCAATGACATACAGTGCAAATGTTCCATATAGTTACCACAAAGTGTGTATCCTGAAGATAAAAGAGCAATAGTCCTACATGGAAAACCCTTTGAAAAAAAGACACCTTACACCTCCCCCGGGAGATACCAAAGTGCTCCGCATCTGCCGCAGTCCACGGAGGCTCGAATCCAACGTTATGTCTTACGAAAGGGCACACGAAAAGGGGTCCCCTCTCCCTCGCCCCACCTTTCTTGAGGAAAGTAGGGAAGGAAAAGAGTGCACCCACCAATGGTCGGGATATATGCAGTCAGCACCTGTGGCAGAGATCCGAAAAAAGGAAACTGTGTTTAATTTATTTTAATGGTACCTGCTGGAAATTATCCAAGCAGTAAAAGGATAAATAAGTGACAAGCAGCTACATAAACAATGTGACAAACATAAATAGGATCTAAATGGTAAAAAATGCAGCGCTAACCCATAAACATAAATACATGAATATGAGGAATGATGAATGATAGTGATGAAACAAATCAAATATACAAAGTGTCCAATATATGTAAAAAAAAACTATATGGGTGAATAACCCAACACCAATGAGCACTGGAAGATATGTGAATCAAACCAGTGCAAAAAAGTGTATAGAGTATAGTCCAACACAAAATGATCTTCCAACACGGAGTAATGAAAAATCCAAGTGTAAAACACTGTCTGATATGGAGGACATCAAGCAGGGGCGGACTGACAACTCATGGGGCTCCCGGGGCAATAGGAGATTATGGGGCCCCCGGGCAATAGGAGATTATGGGGCCCCCGGGCAATCAGAGATTATGGGGCCACACAGTATACACATACATGCGGAGAAGGATCTGGGGGTTTTGGTAGATCATAAGCTCAATAATAGCATGCCATGCAATGCCAAGCTGTGGTTTCCAAAGCGAGCAAAGTCCTTTCTTGTATTAGGAGAGGTATGGACTCCGGAGAGAGAGATATCATTTTGCCCCCCTGTACAAATCATTAGTAAGACCTCATCTGGAATATGCAGTTCAGTTTTGGGCACCAGTTCTCGAAAAGGATATCGGGGAAGTGGAGAAAGTGCAGAGAAGGGCAACCAAACTGATAAGAGGCATGGAGGAGCTCAGCTATGAGGAAAGATTAGAGGAACTGAATTTATTGACCCTTGATAAGAGGAGATTAAGGGGGGATATGATCAACATGTACAAATATATAAGGGGTCCATATAGTGAACTTGGTGTTGAGTTATTCACTTTACAGTCAACAAAGAGGACAAGGGGGCACTCTTTACGTCTAGAGGAAAAGAGATTTTATCTCCAAATACGGAAAGGCTTCTTCACAGTAAGAGCTGTGAAAATGTGGAATAGACTCCCTGCAGAGGTGGTTCTGGCCAGCTCAGTAGATTGCTTTAAGAAAGGCCTGGATACTTTCCTAAATGTACATAATATAACTGGGTACTGACATTTATAGGTAAAGTTGATCCGGGGAAAATCCGATTGCCTCTCGGGGGATCAGGAAGGAATTTTTTCCCCTGCTTTAGCAAATTGGAGCATGCTCTGCTGGGGTTTTTTGCCTTCCTCTGGATCAACTGTGGGTATAGAATGGGGTATATGGGATTGTATGATATATTTATTTAATTTTATTTTTTTGTGGTTGAACTGGATGGACTTGTGTCTTTTTTCAACCTAACTATGTAACTATGTACACACAGTATACACACACACAGTATACAATCACACAGTATACACATACATGTACACACAGTACACACATACATGTTTCTATTGGCTGAGAAGGTACTGGAGAGGTGGGGCAGCTATCATCTCTGCATTTTTAGACCAAAAGGATGTCGGTAAGAGACATTTCAGAAACATACATGTAAAAAAAAACACAGATTTTTACATACTGTCCCTGGTTTTACTGAGGCTGGCAACCCTGATGGGGCCCCCTAGTGGCCCGGGGCCCTCGGGAAGTGCCCGAGTGGCCGAATGGTCAGTCCGCCCCTGACATCAAAGATATTGCATCATCAACAATGAAGAGAAGTGCGTGTGCCCTTACCGACAAATTGCACATGTCTAATTACCAGCATGTTTTGGTCTTGCCATTTTGTTTTATAACAGAATATAAGGGAAACAGGGTTTTTCAATGTTTTAGTCTTTTTTTTTTTTTTTTGCTTTATTTTGTAAAAATATAAAAAAAATCCAGTGGTTATTAAATACCTCCAAAAGAAATCTCTATTTATCAAAATAAAATAAAAAGATAAAATATCCATTAGTGCACAGTGTTACATAACTGGCTGCCATTCAAACGATCACAGTGCTAAAATCTGAACACTGTCCTGATAATGAAGGAATATTACAGACTGGCACTCAAGGGGTTAAAAACTGTCAGGGCAAAACCATTCATTTCAGTTGGGATCCTGCAGATTTGAAAATAACTGTTACAGGGCTAAAAATAGATCCTGATGTCATAGCTTTTTGGATCGCATTCATAGACAGGAATCAAATGATTTTCTTATAATAAAATTAATTTAATGTTTTTGTTATAAAAAACATGAATAGTGCAGATGTATGCTGAGGAAAGATGTTCCATATTTCTTTAGTAGAAAAACAATTGGCAACCCCCCCTTTTTTTTCCCCCCATGTGTTGTTGCCAAGCAACGGTCACATGACCTTGCAGGTGCAGCACTGTGATGTCATCGCTTGGCTCCGCCCTCTCTGCTGTTGCTAAGGTATAGAGCTCACAGAGCATCCTTGAGCCATTCCAACTGTGTACACTGCTGGAAGAGGTTGTGTTTTTTCTTTCTCTCTGAGACTTCGCTTTGTGATTTGAAATCATGAACCGGCTACTTGTGAGAAAGAGAGGATATGATGTGAAGGATCTCCTGAAAAACAAGGAGGATCCTGTAAAATTACTGAGAGTGGGACCCTTAACAGGGGACCCCATACCTACCCCACAGCCCCAAGATTCTGCCCCTCATGGGGGTAGACTTCGGGCAAGTGGGAAGAAATTTAGGGCATTTCTGGCCAGATTTTGCCCCTTTCTTCAGACAAATTTGGAAGAAGAAGACGCATATAGTAAGTATTACAATAATGAGATATAAAGCAAGGCACTGTCAGGAAATACAACATTTATCACCCACATTATATTGGGGGTCACTATATATACACATAGTAGGGTCACTGGATAGAGAGTAGGGAGGAGTTCTGTCAGGTTTTTAACACTTTCTATGCCCCGTTACAGAGATTCCTCATCTATACTTGTCCTGATCACCAATGCTAGCAGGATAGAAAGAGATGGAAAAGCAAACACTGTGGGCTCCAACCAGGACAGGAATAGATGGGAAATCTTCCCATGGAGAAAACGGTTGGGGGAAACGTTTTTATAAATCTGTTGCAAAGTCTCATAGCTGGAGGTCCTGCCAGTAATAGCACTTGTGCGTTTGTCAGCCTGCCGTCATTTGAATTCAGTTGACAGTTGGGCTACAGGTGTCAGGTGTGCAGGAGACATACATGGTCTATGAATGAATACAAAGCCAGTGTGAGCGCCCCCCAGTGACAGGCTCTGTATACAGGGACCGTCAATAGGAATGAGACCCTACACCATTTCAGTTGTTTGCTGTACAAAAAAAATAAAAAAAAATAAAACATTTATATATGCTATATATATACATACATATATACACACACACACACACACATATTATATATATATATATATATATATATATATATATATATATATATATATATATGTGTGTGTGTGTGTGTGTGTGTGTGTGTGTGTGTGTGTGTGTGTATATATATATATATATATATATATATATATATATATATATATATATATATATAATTATTATTTTTTTTTATACACATAAAGCATCAGGAAAGTTCAGGTAGCACCTTTGCTATACAATCACATTAGGATTGCTATCTTTTGGTGGCACGAAAGTTTAAGTATGGTTAATCAGGGGTTAATATTTATTAGATATGTCATAAAGGAATTCTCGTCGGAAAAAGCTCTAATGGTTTTCCCGTCCGAATTCCAAACTGTCTTGCCTACACAAGGTCACACCAAATTCCGACGGTCAATAACACTGCGACATACAACACGTTCGACGGCACTATAAAAGGAAAGTTTAATGCTTCCGAGCATGCATCAAATTGTTTCTGAGCATGCGTCGGAATTTTGCGTGTCGGAATTGCATACACACGATCGGAATTTCCGATAGAACGTTTTTCCGTCTGAAAAATTAAGAACAGGCTCTCAATCTAAAGTCCGTCGGAAATGCCGACAGAAAAAGACCGATGGGCATACACACGGTCGGAAAATCCGATGGAAAGCTCCCATCGGACTGTTTCCATCGGAAATTCCGGCCGTGTGAATAGACTGCCAGGGACGAGATCTACCGAATTGTTCATGAATTAATAAAAATGGCATAAATCAAAACATGTAACACAAGAATAGTGTCAAAACACAGATTCACTTACATACGTAAAAGAAAGACATTTAAATGCCCACAGATTTTATGTAACTCAAACAATGTGTAAGTAAAAGTAATAGATTTTTTTTTCTCTCTCTCCAGGCAAAAATGCTATCTTGTCCAACAGAGAGACCAAGCCAATTCCATTGGCTACATCTACAGAGGACAAGAAACTGACTATAACGTCAGTCACCAGTGAGAAGACTTCACTGGGCGAATCCAATGAAGACAATAAACCAGTCACCAGTGAGGGTGAGGAGGCTTCACTGGCTTCCACCCAGGACAGCAAACCTTCAATGGCTCCAGTCACCAGTGAGGGCAAAATATCTCCCAAGACCTCAGTCAACAATAAAGCAGGGAACAATCTAACCATATATATTCCATTTGACGAGGACCAGTTCTACAAACCTACCATGGAACAATTCACCTTCCATAGAGTACTAGGAAAGGGGGCCTATGGAAAAGTAGTGTTGGCCTCCCATCCCGCCTTTGACCAGAAGCTAGCAGTGAAAATGGTTAAAAAAAGAGCACTACTTCAAACCAATCCCAACTTTGCCCTTACAGAGAGCTTCACAATGCAAAGGTGCAACTCCCCATTTGTCACACAGCTGTACTGCTCCTTTCAAACAGAAGTAAGTTTTTTTCATCTTCTAATTTCTCCATCTCTTTCCTGTACTGTTCTCCACTACTGTTTCAGACCCCTTAAATAGTTATGCAAAAGGGGACCTTTATGAAAGTCGAAAATGTACACATAGCTACACATACCCCCTTCTGTCCCGTACACACAGATATTCCGATGGAAAAAGTCAGATCGGATTATGTTGTCGGAAAATCCAATCGTGTGTGGGCTCTAGCGGGCTTTTTCCATCAAAATTTGAGAGCAGGATCTAAAATTTTCCGACAACAAAATCCGATCGGACTTTTTACGACCGTGTGTAGGGAATTCCGACGGACAAAGTGCCACGCATGCTCAGATCAAATTACGAGACCAAAGCTATTGGCTACTAGCCTCTACGTAGTTCCGTAGTACGCAACGAACGTCACCACGTTTGGCACGATCGGATTTTCTGACAACTTTGTCCGACCGTGTGTATGCAACACCAGTTTCGGACAAAATCCCTTGAAAAAAAAACGGACAGATTTTGTGATCGGAATTTCCGACCGTGTGTACGGGGGATTCCTGCCTAAAATTATAGTGATTGGGCCTGTCAATTACGCCATAATACAATGAGGGCTAAATTGTGAGGGGCAGAAACGAGCTTCACTTGTGTCCCACACCAAAGGAGAAGGAGTACAGGTACGAGCAAAAGAGTGCTTCCTACAAAGGCTGGAGGTTGGTTAAAGTGGTTGCAAACCTCAGACAGGAAATATGAAACAAAGCCTATCCCTCTATAGTGTGTACTTGTCTCAATCCAGGGCATTGAGTGTCATTTCTGTCTACTGCTTCCTTCCTTAATT
Organism: Lithobates sylvaticus; assembly: GCA_028564925.1. Lineage (NCBI taxonomy): Eukaryota > Metazoa > Chordata > Amphibia > Anura > Ranidae > Lithobates > Lithobates sylvaticus. The sequence continues at coordinate 214,261,053 of CM053034.1, read as the reverse complement.
GTAAGCATGAGTCACTTCTGATGAGTATTCCTGACACCAAGAGACAAATGGTGACAGGGGAAGGATCTCCAGCTGATTAACAGCCTCAACTCTGTTCCTGTTTGCTGTGTGAAGGGGGTGTATCCCTTCCCGCCAATCAGCTCTCAGAACTCTGCCACTGTGTGTGTCTCTCTATATTGTTCCATAAAGTGAAATCTTAAATATCCATAATGTAACCTGTATTTCTTTATTTTCTCACAGACTCATCTTATCTTGGCTATGGAGTTTCTGAGCGGAGGGACTCTCGAGGCATTCATAGGGAATTCTGCTCCATTTAATGAATCGACCACAAGGTAAGTCTAATGACAGGGTGACTCTAGAGTCAGGGATGGCTGCTCACTGAGGACATGTATTGACGTAGCCAGGCCCCTCTAATGCCACGTACACACGACCGGACTTTGACGGACTAGGTCCGACGGACTTTCAGCGGAGTTCCGACGGACTTTCCAAATGAACGGACTTGGCCACACACAATCACACTAAAGTCCGACGGATTTGAACGTGATGACGCACGACCGGACTAGAATAAAGAAGTTCGTAGCCAGTAGCCAATACCTGCCCTTGCGTCGTTGTCTGTTCGTCGGACTAGCACACAGACGAGCGCATTTCTCGATAGGAACTGGGTCCGGCGGAAAAATTTGAAACATGCTCTAACATTTCTAAAGTCCGTCAGATTTTTCGACAGCAAAAGTCTGATGGAGCCCACACACTATTGAATTGTTCCGTCTGACCTTTTCTGTCAAAAAGTCCGCTCCTGTGTACGCAGCATCACTGGACCTTGTTCATCTCTACACCTATGTACTATAGGAAGACGTCAGTTCATCTTTAGCTTTAATTGGTCTGTGATGATTTTGAATGGATAATATATATTTTTTGTCTTTCTCCAACAGACGTCTTACTGCTGAAATTCTGTGTGGACTGCAGTACCTTCATTCAATTCAGATCATCCACCGAGATATAAAACCGGAGAACATTCTTCTGGACAACAACCGCCATGCCAAAATTGCAGATTTTGGCTTGGCAAGAATGCTCAGCTCTGAGTTCAACAGGCTCACGGATTCAGTGGGGACATTTCAATACATGGCCCCAGAAGTAAGTATCATTATTGGATATAGAGAAAAAGGGGTGACCCCCCTAAATAGAGAATTTCTCCACCTGTGCCCCAGTTGCTGTTAATGGGTTCCCATTTCAGGACGGGTAGGGCAGATTCTGAGACCAGCAGCAGTGTTGGAGCTATTTTGTCGGGGTCATTGAAGCCGTGTGTAGATGGATGTCTCTGTATGTCCCAGAGGAGACATGCAATAGAGATAAAAGCTTAAGCTTTGCAAATGCAGTTGTTCCAGCGCTTAGTAAATGATAGGAAGCTCTGCTAACTTTCATCATCCATTCAGGTGCAAGCGATAATTGTTTTTTTTTTTTTTTCCTTGCATGTGATTGGGTATTCTTTGTAAAGTAAAGCTTTAATTTAGCTAATTTATTAAGCTCTGGAACAATTGCACTTACAAAATGTGCAGTCTATTTGCCTTTAGTAAATCAAACCCAATGTGTGCTTGTAAGCATTGAGCTATTGGGGTCTGTATACCTTTATAGGCCTCTTTTAAAATGGAGAAATTAAAGTGTATCTTTAGGCCCAACCTTTTTTTTTTCTAAGTTAGATGTTCTGTCGTTATTGCTGTCTGTGTCCCCTTTGAGGAGATTCACCCTCTCTGTTTGACATGGTGACTATTGTCATTTTGAAAGATAGTAAAAGAAAAATCTTATGGCTGTCACCAAAACAGAAAGAGATGGGAAATCTTCAATGGGGACATTTGTTCTGTGTGTATGCAACACCAGTGTCGGACAAAATCCGTCAGAAAAAATCCGACGGATTTTGTGGTCGGAATTTCCGACCGTGTGTACGGGGCATTAGTCCGTAGGGTTCAATATTGAGTTGGCCCATCCTTTGCAGCTATAACAGCTTCAACTCTTCTGGGAAGGCCGTCCACAAGGTTTAGGAGTGTCAGGCAATGATGTTTGACCAGGAGGTCTGGCTCGCAGTCTCTGCTCTAATTCATCCCAAACTGGCTCCTCCATGTCTTTATGGACCTTGCTTTGTGCTCTGGTGCGCAGTCATGTTAGAACTGGAAAAGACCATCCCCAAACTGTTCCCACAAAGTTAGGAGCATGAAATTGTCCAAAATGTCTTGGTATGCTGATGCCTTAAGAGTTCCCTTCACTGCAACTAAGGGGCCAAGCCCAACCCCTGAAAAACAACCCCACACCATAATCCCCCCTCCACCAAATGATTTGGACCAGTGAACAAATCAAGATCCATAAAGAAATGGATGAGCGAGATTGGGGTGGAGGAACTTGACTGGTCTGCACAGAGTCCTGACCTTAACCCGACAGAACAACTTTGGGATGAATTGGAGACTGTAAACCAGGCCTTCTCGCCCAACATCAGTGCCTGACCTCACAAATGCACTTCTTTTTTTTCCCAGTCCCATCTCCTTGTTGTTCGCTTGCCTGCTTGGTTGCTCTCTTGCTCTCTTTTTGACAATATAGTGTATGTTGGCATGGTGCCATCTCTGTACTTATTCTTCTTTCTTTCTCTTATGTTTCCACAGGTCTATATGGGAATGCAATACTACTACCCGGCGGACTATTTCTCATTCGGCATAATAGTATATGAGATGGCCGTAGGGCGTCATCCTTTTTATACCGGTCGGGAGGATAGCGACCTGCTGGCTCAGGTCATGTACACCACGAGACCCGAGTTCCCGGAGGACATTGAGTGTCCCCTGTATGAACTCATTCACATGGTAAGTATACGCAGAGCTTTACCTTTTTTAAGGATCCTTTCCAGGTTATCTATACCTTGGTAGGTTTTTCGAAAACATCCGTGATTCTAATATTTCATTCTTCTTTACAGCTCTTAATGATTGACCAAGAAGAACGTGCGTTCCTAGTGCGCAATCTGAGATCACACGGTTTCTTCGAGGGAGTTGACTGGGCGGAGATAGAAAAACGGCGATCACCCGAACCGCGTACACCTGAACCGGTAAGTATACCAATCAGGGAGGAGTCAATGCATATTGAAAGGGGAGGGGCCATCTTCAGCGGCAGGCTCTTTAACACAGCAGATCCATTTTAGGCATATTTTTTGGACAGAATTTTCACATTTACCTGTGATATATACAAGTCTGACTTCATAACTAGGGTTAGAAAGCACCTATCAATATGGGACAAGGTGCTACATGTAGTTTGTCCCATTGGGGACAAAATAGGGAAAGCATTTTAAGTGGTTGTAAACCTCAGACATGAAATAGGAACAAAGCATATCCCTCTATAGTTTGTACTTGTCTCAATTAAGAGCACTAAGTGTCATTTCTGTCCACTGCTTCTTTCCTCTGCTATCAGCATGAGGCACTTCTGGCAAGTTTTCCTGACACCAAGAGAAAAATGGTGACAGGGGAGGGCACAGCCTGTGATTGACAGCCTCAGCTCTGTTCTTGTGTGCTGTGAAAGGGGTGTGTCCCTCCAATCAGCTCTCCTTACTGACATAGTTACATAGTAAGGCTGAATAAAGACACCAGTCCACCCAGTTCAACCTGAGTGTGTGTCTACAATTGTCCCTATCCTTGTACATTGTGTCTCATTAAGATGATCATCTATTATATTATTATTTATTTAAGGTACCCATAAAGCGCAGACAAATTTTACGCAGCTTTGCACACACATATCGCACACTCACATCAGTCCCTACCCTCAAGGAGCCCACAATCCAAGATCCCCAACTCACATTCATATATTAGGGCCAATTTTGGACAGAAGCCAAGTAACCTACCAGCATGTCTTTGGGGTGTGGGAGGAAACCGGAGTACCCGGAGGAAACCCACGCAGGCACAGGGAGAACATGCAAACTCCAGGCAGGTAGTGTCGTGGTTAGGATACGAACCAGCAACCCTTTTTACTGCTAGGCGAGAGTGCTACCCACTACACCACTGTGCCGCAAAGACATAACTTCAGCTCCCCGCCCCCTGCTTGTCAGAGCTGAGAGATCCTGTGTAAATTCTGCACTGTGATTGGATGTAGGGGATAAACAAGTACAACTCATGTAGAAGGATTGGTTTCATCTCTGTGTAGCACCTGAGGCCAATCATTTCACTGGGATAATGTAAGCATTTACAATCACTTTAATGATAGTTCTATAAAAGGATTCCTTACAGGAGCAAACAATAATTTTCTGTACTTGCAAAAAAATATACTTATCCTGATAAAAACAGAAAACCAATGTAGGCACATACAGTATAAGGACATGGCTGGAATATTTATGTTCTTGGGTTTAGATATATTTCAAGGGTGTGATAAAGCAGTGGCATTCTTCTTTTGACCACTAGAGGGAGCCAGGGTTAAACTAGAGGAGCCTGCAGGGTGTAACGCATTGCACACGGGGGGGGGGGGGGGGGGGGGGGGTTTGGGGGGGGGGGGGGGGGGGGGGGTTTGGGACTCACCAAGCTTTATTACTATTTTCTGTGTCAACTGTAAAAACGGATTAATGTCTTTTTTTTTCTTTTCAGATTCCTGGGGAATCACTGGAGGAAGTTATTCAAGTGGATGCATTTCTGTCCGAAGACCAGGAGATGCCAATTGACCCAGCAGATCAGCTGTTTTTCATTGGGTGTACATACATATTCAAGAGAATGACGGCGATAACAGGCTGATCCCCACCACCATCAGAGAACCATCTGTCAATGGATGGTCAAATAGATAGTTAGATAGATAGATAGATAGATAGATAGATAGATAGATAGATAGATAGATAGATAGATAGACCAAAAAAGATAGATAGATAAATAGATAGACTAAGGCTAGGTTCACATCTATGCGGTTGCCGTTGATGCGTTTTTCCGGCACGTTTTGCAGTGTGTGCCGCGTTTTCTGAGCACGTGTATTTGATGCATCCTTATCAACCAATTACTCTTCCCCCGCTGACAGCTGAATGTAAACAAAAACTGTCAGCATTAAAAAAAAACTCCATAGCAGACCCTTATCTGAGCATGCAGCTCAGCAGGCCAGGAAGAGGGGGGACAAGCGAGTGCCTCCTGAGCCATATCAGGCCACATGCCTGGTATGGTTCAGGAGGGCGGGGGCGCTCGCTCATCCCCCCCTTTCTGGCCTGCTGGGCTGCATGCTCGGATAAGGGTCTGCTATGGATTTTGGGGGAACCCCACACCATTTTAAAAAAATCTTGGGATGGGGTTCCCCTCAAAATCCATACCAGACCTTATCCAAATGCCAACATATTTAAAAATCCCCCCCCCCCCAAACTCCATAGCAGACCCTTAAAAAAAAACTCCATAGCAGACCCTTATCTGAGCATGCAGCTCAGCAGGCCAGGAAGAGAGGGGATGAGCGAGTGCCTCCTGAGCCATATCAGGCCACATGCCTGGTATGGTTCAGGAGGCCGGGGCGCTCGCTCATCCCCCCCCTTCCTGGCCTTCTGACATGATAAGGGTCTGCTATGGATTTTGGGGGAACCTCACGCCATTTAAAAAAAATCTTGGCATGGAGTTCCCCTCAAAATCCATACAAGACCTAAGGATCAGGTATGGATTTGGGGGGGGGGCCTCAAAGAAGGGCAACCAAACTGATAAGAGGCATGGAGGAGCTCAATTGTGAGGAAAGATTAGAGGAACTGAATTTATTCACTCTTGAGAAGAGGAGATTAAGAGGCGGATATGATCAACATGTACAAATACATTTTAACTTTAATTCCATCACAGAGGACGCCTAGAGGAAAATAGATTTCATCCAGAGGTGCTTCTAGCAAGCTCAGTAGATTGCTTTAAAAAAAGGCCTGGACTCTTTCCTAAATGTACAATATATAACTGGGTACTGACATTTATAGGTAAAGTTGATCCAGGGAATATCCGATTGCCTCTCGGGGGATCAGGAAGGAATTTTTTGCCCTGGTGTAGCAAATTGGATCATGCTTTGCTGGGGTTTTTCGCCTTCCTCTGGATCAACAGTGGGTATAGGATTGTGTATAGAAAGACAAAAAAATAAAATAAAAATTATAAACAAAATAGATTAGGTAGATAAGATAGATAAATAGATAGATAGATATAGAGTAGAGTAGGACTGGCCAGAGAGGGATTACTTTGACGCAGTTGGCCGGCTTAAACATGCATTGCAATGTATGTGAACTAAATATCCCTGTTTATACGGAAAGTTTTCTAGAGTATAGCAATGTGCAGAGTTCATCCAGAAATTTGACTATTACAGGAAACTCCCATGATTCTCTGCTCCGAAATAAAAGGAATCCTTTGTGATGGGGACTGCAGTCTATACAATTCTCTTTGCTTCAACATGACTACAAGTACATGCAAACCACACAGAAAGAAAATGAATAAATAAAAGGTTTATGAAAAAGGAAATTACCGGCGTGCGCACATTGAAAAACCTTGGCGTGACTTTGTTAGTTTGTCTGCTGTTAGCACATTAAAAGAAATTAAAAGTTACATGTGAAAGAAGTTCTACTAATTGAATGCTACTTAAGAAGAGACATCATCAGAGTCCCCCCCCCCCCCTTACATCAACTGTCCTCACTAGAGACCCCCTTACATCAGTAGTCATCATTAAGGTACCCCCTTACATCATCTGTCTGCATCAGAGTTCCTCCTTACATCAAATGTCCCTATCAGAGTCCCCTCTTAGATCAAATGTCCCCTTTAGAGCACCCCATGCCTGCTTACATTAAATGTTCCCATTAGAGTCTTCCCTTCAATCAAATGTCCCCATCAGAGTCCCTCCTGACACCAAATGTCCCCATCAGAGTTCCTCCCTACATCAAATGTCCCTATCAGAGTTCCTCCCCACATCAAATGTCCCTATCTGAGTCCCCCTTACATCAAATGTCCCTATCAGAGTCCCCACTTATATGAAATGTCCCTATCAGAGTCACCCATTAGATCAAATGTCCCCATCAGAGCCCCCCCCCCCCTTATATGAAATGTCCCTATCAGAGCACCCCCTTAGATCAAATGTCCCCATCAGAGTCCCTCCTTACATTAAATGTTCCCATTAGAGTCTTCCCTTAATCAAATGTTCCTATCAGAGCCCCCCCCTTATATGAAAGAGCACCCCCTTAGATCAAATGTCCCCATCAGAGTCCCTCCTTACATTAAATGTTCCCATTAGAGTCTTCCCTTAATCAAATGTCCCCATCAGAGTGCTTACTTACATCAAAATGTCCCCATCAGAGTCCCCCCTTACATCAAATGTCCCCATCAGAGTCCCTCCTGACACCAAATGTCCCCATCAGAGTTCCTCCCTACATCAAATGTCCCTATCTGAGTCCCCCTTACATCAAATGTCCCTATCAGAGTCCCCCCTTATATGAAATGTCCCCTCTCAGAATCTTCCCTTACATCAAATGTCCCTATCAGAGTCCTCTCTTACATCAAATGTCACCATCAGAGTCCTCCCTTACGTGAAATGTCCCTATCAGAGTCCTTCCTTACATCAAATGTTCCTATTAGAGTTCCTCCTTACATCAAATGTCCCCATCAGAATCCTGCCTTACATCAAATGTCCCCATCAGAGTCCCCCCTTACATCAAATATCCCCATCAGAGTTCCTCCTTACATCAAATGTCCCCATCAGAGTCCCCCCTTTAATCGAATGTCCCCATCAGAGTCCCCCCTTTCACCAATTGTCCCCATCAGAGCCCTCCCTTTAATCGGATGTCCCCATCAAAGTTCCTCCAGCACTTCCAACAACACAATCCAGTCTCCAAATTTGCAGTTAAAGGTTTTCTTATTCAAAGGCAGTTCAGGTCATACACAAAAAGGTCCCCCTCACAGCAGGGGTGCTCAGCTTTCCTCTTTCAGTGCTAAACTCAAATAAAATGAAGCGAAAGGGAAAGCGCCATCTAAGTGTAGTATTATTAAAGGTATCCCATTTATTAGGCACACAGTTGGCAACTCAAAAGTATGACTTGGTCTTCAACAACGTAACACGGCTCAAGTAACCCCAGTCCCCCTGCATCCACATGGCTGGAGATTCTGCAAGAAATCCCAGAACCTCTGTGGCCAGCTTGGAGCGCACCACACGTAAGCGATAAAGACGTCAACTCGGGGCAGTGACGCAGTTATAGGCGTCGCTGAGTTTTACCTCCTCAGGCCATATTGGAGTCAACGCGGAAGTGGTATTTAAGCACACTCAACGGACTCAATGGACTACAAAGACCAGCGGTACCCGGAGTAACAAAAAAAAAAAAAACATTCAATAACAACAATAAAGACATATTTTCAAATATTGAGCTGTAAACAACTACCTAATGAAATAAATAATAAAATTGAGACTATATAAACGTGTATTTACTGTGCTGCATTTCTCATAACGTAACTCATAAGTCACCATAGCGGTTCCCCTAAAAAAATTTAAATTGCTGAAATAATTGAATCCATTGAGGGGCTAAAACATGGTACATAAAAAAATTAGAGAAGAAGAACCCCCTTCCTTTGGGACATTATAGGCAACAACCACACGTAAATAGATTAGAAATTGTATTTATATGTCCATAAAATCGTTTGATCATTCGTTTATAAAGACATATCAAAACATATTACAAAAAAGACAAAAAAAACACACAACAGGTTACATGGTTTGCGTGACATAAAAAATTGTGTTACTCTCCGGTACAAAGTGGTCTCCGGTATCCGACGCGTTTCTGGTTCAAGCACCTTCGTCAGTGGCATTTGATAAGAGTATATACAATCATAATTTTGTCTTACTAGAAAATAAAAGAAAACATATCATAGCAAAAGTACATGGATATTGACAGCTGTGATAAACAAGTGGACAACTGTTGTCCATTTGTTTCCCACGGCTGTCAATATCCTTGTATTTTTTTTTTATTTTTTTTTTATTGAAGGGGTTAAGGAGAGGAAAGAGGAGAAGAATGTGAAGAAAAAGTATAGATAGAATGACTGATATTATAAAATATTAAGCTATTGATAACGGAATTTTCTTTTTTTGCAACCTAAAGCTGTGAATATACAGTATCTCACAAAAGTGAGTACCCCCCCTCACATTTTTGTAAATATTTTATTCTATCTTTTCATGTGACAACACTGAAGAAATTACACTTTGCTACAATGTAAAGTAGTGAGTGTACAGCTTGTATAACAGTGTAAAGTTGCTGTCCCCTCAAAATAACTCAACACACAGCCATTAATGTCTAAACCGCTGGCAACAAAAGTGAGTACACCCCTAAGTGAAAATGTCCAAATTGGGCCCAATTTGACATTTTCCCTCCCCGGTGTCATGTGACTCGTTAGTGTTACAAGGTCTCAGGTGTGAATTGGGAGCAGGTGTGTTAAATTTGGTGTTATCGTACTCACTCTCTCATACTGGTCACTGGAAGTTTAACATGGCACCTCATGGCAAAGAACTCTCTGAGGATCTGAAAAGAATAGTTGCTCTACATAAAGATAACCTAAGCTATAAGATTGGCAAGACCCTGAAACTGAGCTGCAGCACAGTGGCCAAGACCATACAGCGGTTAACCAGGACAGGTTCCACTCAGAACAGGCCTGGCCATGATCGACCAAAGAAGTTGAGGTCACGTGCTCAGCGTCATATACAGAGGTTGTCTTTGGGAAATAGACGTATGAGTGCTGCCAGCATTGCTGCAGAGGTTAAAGGGCTGGGGGGACAGCCTGTCAGTGCTCAGACCATACGCCGCACACTGCATCAAATTGGTCTGCATGGCTGTCATCCCAGAAGGAAGCCTCTTCTAAAGATGATGCACAAGAAAGCCAGCAAACAGTTTGCTGAAGACAAGCAGACTAAAGACATGGATTACTGGAGCCATGTCCTGTGGTCTGATGAGACCAAGATAAAAACGTATTTGGTTCAGATGGTGTCAAGCGTGTGTGGGGGCAACCAGGTGAGGAGTACAAAGACAAGTGTGTCTTGCCTACAGTCAAGCATTGTGGTGAGAGTGTCATGGTCTGGGGCTGCATGAGTGCTGCCGGCACTGGGGAGCTACAGTTTATTGAGGGAACCATGAATGCCAACATGTACTGTGACATACTGAAGCAGAGCATGATCCCCTCCCTTCAGAGACTGGGCCGCAGGGCAGTATTCCAACATGATAACCACCCCAAACACACCTCCAAGACGACCACGGCCTTGCTAAAGAAGCTGAGGGTAAAAGTGATGGACTGGCCAAACATTTCTCCAGACCTAAACCCTATTGAGCATCTGTGAGACATCCTCAAACGGAAGGTGAAGGAGCACAAGGTCTCTAACATCCACCAGCTCCGTGATGTCGTCATGGAGGAGTGGAAAAGGACTCCAGTGGCAACCTGTGAAGCTCTGGTGAACTCCATGCCCAAGAGGGTTAAGGCAGTTCTGGAAAATAATGGTGGCCACACAAAATATTGACACTTTGGGCCCAATTTGGACATTTTCACTTAGGGGTGTACTCACTTTTATTGCCAGAAGTTTAGACATTAATAGCTGTGTTGAGTTTTTGAGGGGACAGAAAATTTACACTGTTATACAAGCTGTACACTCACTACTTTACAGTGTCATTATTTCAATGTTGTCACAAGAAAAGATATAATAAAAATTTTACAAAAATGAGGAGGTGTACTCACTTTTGTGAGGTACTGTAAATATGGGTATATATCATTTGTGGCCCCCGCCACAATTCCAAAAGGAATTTGTTGGGGGCCACAAAAGATATATATATATATATATATATATATATATATATATATATATACTGTATATATACACAAATTACCAGTGGGGCCGTTTGAAACCGGAATGCGGCCCGCCCTTTGGACATGCCTGCCATAGACACACTCCTAAACCTTGTGGACGGCCTTCCCAGAAGAGTTGAAGCTGTTATAGCTGCAAAGGGTGGGCCAACTCAATATTGAACCCTACGGACTAAGACTGGGATGCCATTAAAGATCATGTGCGTGTAAAGGCAGGCGTCCCAATACTTTTAACAATATTGGGTATATACTGAAAGCAATTAAAGAGATTTGGTGGCACTAGGCCACCATAGAAACAGCACTAAAGGGAACCATCATCCAGAGGAAAATTTCAGTTTTGGCTTCATTCAACTAGATTCTTTTAAATGTTGGGTTTGACTCAAACTGTGAATGTAGAGTTTGCAGATATTTCATACCCTGAGCCCATCGCCTATGAAGGTCCATCAGGGTTTCCAAGTTTCCACAGGCTTGCGGTTAAGTCTGGTTTTCCGATCAGTACTCAATGTTTTGGGGGTGGAGTAGATCAGTACCTATCAGCACATCGGAGGTCCCGATATGGAGTATTTTAATGGGTACACGTAAAAATACTCCGACACCCGAGACCAATACTATGATTGTCAGCTCCATCTAGTGGCCTTAATGCAGTATTTTTCTGAAATAACACAGTTGGGAAAATTTTGCATTATGGCCACTAGATGGAGCTAATGATCATAGGAAAGAATTATATTAGACACATTGCGGCGATTATTCGCTAGAGGCATATACACAGCAAATTTGTTTTAATTAAACCCCATATGTTAAAAAAATAAAAATTCAAGAATGAAAAAAGTCTGTGCATGTACTTCATCTTACCTGAGGTTGCTATGATCCACATTGTGCTATGCAGGACTTTGGTCACTCCAAGGGGTTGATTTACTTAAAGCGATATTAAAGCCTTGTTTTTTTTTTTTTTTAAATAACAAACATGTTATACTTTCCTGCTCTGTGCAGTGGTTTTGCACAGAGCAGCCCCAATCCTCCTCTTCTCAGGTCCCACACCAGCGATCCTGGCTCCTTCCTCCTGGTGCCCCCACAGCTAGCAGCTTGCTGTGGGGGCACCCAAGCAGGTGCACTCCCGACAAGCGTCTCTTTGTGTCTGACCAGCGGCCCCACCCCCTCCATCTCCTGATTGGCTCACTGGCTGTGATTGACAGAAGCCAATCAGGAGTGCGAGTTCCGGAGAGGCAAGGCTCTCGTAGACATCGCTGGATCGAGAGGGGGCTCAGGTAAGCATTGGGAGGAGGCTGGGGGGGCTGCTGCATGCAGAAGGCTTTTTACCTTCATGCATAGAATGCAGGGGCGGACTGACAACTCATGGGGCCCCCGGGCAATAGAAGATCATGGGCCCCCTTGGTCCCCACACTCAAGCCACACCTGTACAGGGAGACACGGGGGGAGGGAGAGCAAACAGGGGGATTGTGTGTCTGTCTGTCTGTCTGTCTGTCGCGGGGGGGGGAGAAAGCACACTGGTGGACACTGGGGGGGGGGGGCACACAGGGGAGGGAGAGCACAAAGGTGGACACTGTAGGGGGGGAACGCACAAACAGGGGGACACTGGAGGGAGAATGCGCGCACACACACACACACACACACACACACACACACACACACACACACAGGGGGACACTGGAGGGAGAGCGCACACGGGGGGGGGACACGCACACACAGGAGGACACTGGAGGGAGAGCACACACACGGGGGGGGGACACTGGAGGGAGAGCGCACACACAGGGGGGGGGGACACGCACACAGGGGGACACTGGAGGGAGAGCGCACACACAGGGGGGGACACGCACACAGGGGAACACTGGAGGGAGAGAGCACACACAGGGGGGCACACACACACACAGGGGGACACTGGAGGGAGAGCGCACACACAGGGGGGCACACACACACACACAGGGGGACACTGGAGGGAGAGTGCACACACAGGGGGGCACACACAGGGGGGGACACTGGAGGGAGAGTGCACACACAGGGGGGCACACACACACACACACACACACACACAGGGGGACACTGGAGGGAGAGTGCACACACAGGGGGGCACACACAGGGGGACACTGGAGGGAGAGCGCACACACAGGGGGGCACACACACACAGGGGGACACTGGAGGGAGAGCGCACACACAGGGGGGCACACACACACAGGGGGACACTGGAGGGAGAGCGCACACACAGGGGGGCACACACACACGCACAGGGGGACACTGGAGGGAGAGCGCACACACAGGGGGGCACACACACACAGGGGGACACTGGAGGGAGAGTGCACACACAGGGGGACACTGGAGGGAGAGCGCACACACAGGGGGGCACACACACACACACACACACAGGGGGACACTGGAGGGAGAGCGCACACACAGGGGGGCACACACACACAGGGGGACACTGGAGTGGAGGGAGAGTGCACACACAGGGGGGCACACACACACAGGGGGACACTGGAGTGGAGGGAGAGTGCACACACAGGGGGGGGGGGGGGACACACACACAGGGGGACACTGGAGGGAGAGCGCACACACAGGGGGGGGACACACACACAGGGGGAAACTGGAGGGAGAGCGCACACACAGGGAGGGACACGCACACACAGGGGGACACTGGAGGGAGAGCGCACACACAGGGGGGGACATGCACAGGGGGGGGACATGCACACAGGGGGACACTGTGGGCTGGGGTGACACTGTGGGCTGGGGTGACGCTGGGGGGACACTGTGGGCTGGGGTGACCCTGTGGGCGGGGGTGCCGCTGGGGGGACACGGTGGGCTGGGGTGCCGCGGGTGGGACACTGTGGGCTGGGGGCACCCGGGGCACTGTGGGCTGGGGGGACCCGGGGCACTGTGGGCTGGGGGGACCCGGGGCACTGTGGGCTGGGGTGACGCTGGGGGGACACTGTGGGCTGGGGGGACACTGTGGGCTGGGGGGACGCTGGGGGGACACTGTGGGCTGGGGTGACGCTGGGGGACACTGTGGGCTGGGGTGACGCTGGGGGGACACTGTGGGCTGGGGTGACACTGTGGGCTGGGGGGACACTGTGGGCTGGGGTGACACTGTGGGCTGGGGGGACGCTGGGGGGACACTGTGGGCTGGGGTGACGCTGGGGGGACACTGTGGGCTGGGGTGACGCTGGGGGGACACTGTGGGCTGGGGTGACACTGTGGGCTGGGGTGACGCTGGGGGGACACTGTGGGCTGGGGTGACGCTGGGGGGACACTGTGGGCTGGGGGGACACTGTGGGCTGGGGGGACACTGTGGGCTGGGGGGACACTGTGGGCTGGGGTGACGCTGGGGGGACACTGTGGGCTGGGGGGACACTGGTGGGACACTGTGGGCTGGGGTGACGCTGGGGGGACACTGTGGGCTGGGGGGACACTGTGGGCTGGGGGGACCCCCCCCCCCATCATCACTTGTGGCGGTCCTGCCCTGGTAATTTACTCACTGATGCTGATGCTCCCCGCCGGCCCCTCCACTCTTCTCTTCTCTTCCATTACTTCCATTAGGGGCCCGGACTCGGCCGAGTGAAGCGGCTGTATTACATGCCGCGAATACCGCTAGCGGCGCGCGGCTCCCCGTCGGCCCCTCCTTCCCTCCCGTCCGTCCCAGGTGACGTCACAACGCATACAGTAGAAGCACCTGGGACGGACGGGAGGGAAGGAGGGGCCGGCGGGGAGCCGCGGGCCGCTAGCAGTATTGTTAGCGGCATCGCGGCATGTAATACAGCCGTTTCAAGTGGCCCCTCATGTGGCCGAGTCCGGGCCCCTAATGGCCCCGGGCCCTCGGGCGGCGCCCGAGTCACCGACTTGTCAGTCCGCCCCTGATAGAATGCATAAAGATAAAAAAGCCTTTACAACCACTTTAACCACTTCAGCCCCGGAATGATTTGCCCCCTTCCTGACCAGAGCACTTTTGCGATTCGCCACTGCGTCGCTTTTTTTTTTTTTTTTTTTTTTTAATCAGATAATTCTTTATTGTGTTTTAAAACATACACAACATAGGAAAAAGAAAAACACACAACAACAAAACAAGGACAAAAACTTAAACTGAAAAGGCACAGATGTTTGAGGGTACCAGTCCGCACCTTTTTCATGTCGGGTACGCAGACCCTTCAGCGGCACTGCGTCGCTTTAACGGACAATTGCGCTGTCGTGCGACGCTGTGCCAAAACAAAATTGACGTCCTTTTTTCCCCACAAATAGAGCTTTCTTTTGGTGGTATTTGATCAAATCTGCGGTTTTTATTTTTTGCGCTATAAACAAAAAAATAGCAACAATTTAGAATAAATATCCCCCCCCCAAAAAAAATATATATGTTTTTCCTCAGTTTAAGCCGATATGTATTCCTCTACATATTTTTGGTTAAAAAAAAAAATAATCGAAATAAGCGTATATTGATTGGTTTGCGCAAAATTTATAGCGTCTACAAAATAGGTGATAGTTTTATGGCATTTTTATTATAAATTCTTTTTTTTTTTATTAGTAATGGCGGCGATCTGCCATTTTTATCAGGACTGCGACATTATGGCGGACACATCGGACATGTTTGACACTATTTTGGGACCGTTGTCATTTATGCAGTGATCAGTGCTATAAAAATGCACTGATTACTGTGTAAATGACACTGGCAGTGAAGGGGTTAACCACTAGGGGGCGATGAAGGGATTAAGTGTCTCCTAGGGAGTGACTCTAACTGTGGGGGGGAGGGGCTTCAACACACAAGACAGCAATCACTGTTCCCGATGACAGAGAGCAGTGATCTCTGTCCTGTCACTAGGCAGAACGGGGAAATGCTTTGTTTACAAAAGCATCTCCCCGTTCTACCTCTCTGTGACACGATCGCAGGCACCCGGCGGACATCGAGTCCGCTGGACCCGCGGTCACGGAGCATGCGCGCAGTGCCGATTCTTAAAGGGGACGTACCTGTATGCCCTTTTGCCCACCAGCGCCATTCTGCCAACGTAAATCGGCGTGCGCTGGTCGGCAAGCGGTTAAGGCAAATAGACTGTGCACTTTGCAAGTGTGATTGCACCCTGCAGAGGCATTTGCTCCAGAACTTAGTAAATGAGGGGAGGCTCTGCCGACTTACATCAGCCAATCATGTGCAAAGAAAAATGCTATTTTTTTTTTAATTTCCCTTGCATGTGATTGGGTACTTTTTCAAAGTGAAGCTTTACCTCGTTTACTTAGCTCTGAAGCTAAAGCCCTTGAAGAGTACAACTGCACTTGCAAAATGTTTGTAGAATTGTTTCTATTTGCCTTTAGTAAATCAACCCCAAATACCGTACTGGTGACCCCACAATAGAGATAAAACTTTTTCGCGAAAGGGAGTTAAATAAGACTCATGGCCACTTATTAAAATTAGAAGAAAAGAGGTTTTACCTTAAACTACGTAGAGTGTTCTTTACTGTAAGAGCGTCAAGGATGTGGAATTCCCTTCCACAGACGGTGGTTTCAGCGGGGAGCATTGATAGTTTCAAGAAACTATTAGATAAGCACCTGAACGACCACAACATACAGGGATATACAATGTAATACTGTCATATAATCACACACATAGGTTGGACTTGATGGACTCGTGTCTTTTTTTGACCTCACCTACTATGTAACCCCTAGCAGTCTCTCTATTTGTACACATGGGGGCTCCACGCATATATAACTCACACATAGTGATCACATACATTTGAAAAACTGGGAAGGGACAAGAAAGGTGCAGCAAAGTGAAGAAGCACTAAAAGGGGACTGCATTGCACAAATGATGTGTATTTCCTATGATCTTCGGCTCCATCTAGAGGCCAGAATGTGGTATTTTTTCAGAAATACCACATGCAGAAAAATACCACACTATGGCCACTAGATGGAAATGGCAATCATAGAAAATACACATGAAAAATATTACAGTTGATGCATATGGCCATATGTCAGGAATGGATTGATGCAGATTTGTAAAGTTACTGAAAGGTCTTTAATCTTGCCCTTTGCGGATCCCCTGTAAGGCACACACAACGCTGGCCATATGCAGGCATTAGCTACAGGCTGATTTATCATATTGTGATAACACTTACCAAACGGCTTTCATAATGAGAAGGACATGAGCATTAAGCGGGATTAATGGTCTATTTCGCTAGGTCTCCGGGGGATGATAAAAAGCCGTAATGATTTCTATAATCTCACACTCACCGTGAGTCCTGCGTGGCATCTCGTGTTCATAGAATACAGAAAGCTCACTGCGAGACTGGACCTATGTACCTCTATCCAAACCTTTGTGTAACCTCAGCAAGGAATGCCATGAATGCTGACATTTGATTGGCTGATGTATACCCGCGATCGTCTCGCAGAGAGGAAGAAGGGGGAGATGCCTAGTGACAGTGTCACTGATCTCTGCTACCTGTGATCAGAGCAGAGATCAGTGACGTGTCACACACAGCCACGCCCCCCCACAGTTAGAAACACGCCCCTAGGACACACTTAACCCCTACACTACCACCTAGTGGTTAACCCCTTCACTGCCAGTGTCATTTACACAGGAATCAGTGCATTTGTATAGCACTAATTGCTGTATAAATGACAATGGTCCCAAAAATGTGTCAAAAATGTCCGATGTGTCCGCCATAATGTCGCAGTCACGATAAAAATCCCTGATCACCGCCATTACTAGTAAAAAAAAAAATATTAATAAAAATGCAATAAAACTATCCCCTATTTTGTAAACGCTATAACTTTTGCGATAACCAATCAATAATCGATTATTGTGATTTTTTTTTACCAAAAATATGTAGAAGAATACGTATCGGCCTAAACTGAGGAAAAGAATAGTTTTTTTATATATTTTGGGGGGATATTTATTATAGCAAAAAGTAAAAAATATTGCGTTTTTTTTTAAATTGTCGCTCTTTTTTTGTTTATAGTGCAAAAAATAAAAACCGCAGAGGTGATCAAATACCACCAAAAGAAAGCTCTATTTGTGGGAAAAAAAGGACGTAAATTTTGTTTGGGTACAACGTCGCACGACCGCGCAATTGTCAGTTAAAGCAACGCATTGCCGAATCCCAAAAAGTGCTCTGGTCAGGAAAGGGGTAAATTCTTCCGGGGCTGAAGTGGTTAAAGCTAAACTCCAAAAAAATTTATAAAAATTAAATAAAGATTCGTGCAGTGGGGTTCTACTACACTGCAAGAGTTTAATTCTCATTTTTGTCTGGGGGATCATAAAAAGCAACTACACTATATTACCAAAAAGTATTGGGACGCCTGTCTTTACACGCACATGAACTTTATGGCATCCCAGTCTTAGTCCGTAGGGTTCAATATTGAATTGGCCCAACCTTTGCAGCTATAACAGCTTAAATTATTCTGGGAAGGCCGTCCACAAGGTTTAGGAGTGTGTCTATGGGAATGTTTGACCATTCTTCTAGAAGCTGATTTGTCAGGTCAAACACTGATGTTGGACGAGAAAGCCTGGCTTGCAGTCTCTGCTCTAATTCATCCCAAAGGTGTTCTATAGGCCAGTCACGTTCCTCCACCCCAAACTCCCTCATCCATGTCTTTATGGACCTTGCTTTGTGCACTGGTGCGCAGTCATGTTGGAACAGGAAGGGGCCATCCCCAAACTGAGATAACACCTGAGAAATTTGTGAGGCTGTTCTACAAGAGCTTTAACACTCAACATGAGGATTCCCAATGTATTCTATGGTGCTGTTCACACCTGAGCATATGTCAGTTGAAGCTCGTCACTCAAAGAGTGCTTTCACACCGAGGCGCTGGGGGCGTCGGCGGTAAAGCGCCGCTATTTTTAGTGGCGCTTTACCGTCGTTTTAGCAGCGCTATTCGGCCAAAAAAGGGATAAGCGGCCGGCGGTTCGGTGGCGCTGCCCATTGATTTCAATGGGCAGGGGTGCTTTAGGAGCGGTGTATACACCACTGCAAAGATGCTGCTTGCAGGACTTTTTTTTGGCGTCCTGCAAGCGCACCGCTCCAGTGTGAAAGCACTAGGGTTTCACATTGGAGTGAGAGGAGAGGATCTTTACAGGCGCTGTTTTTAGCGATATAGCGCCTGTTAGGTGCCTCAGTGTGAAAGCAGCCAAAGAGTCACGCATGTCTGAAACCCTTCGCCATGACAATGGTGGCATCCACGTCTTGTTTGCACTCCAAGCCGGATGGTAGTTTCTGACGGCCGCTTCTGACAGTCTGGTGACATCATTTTTGGCACGTCACTTCCAGTCCAGCTGTCAGTGACCCCGGCCTCAGATTGACACATACAACTGCTGAGAGTGTCCCCAAAACTACCAGGTTGGCGTTTCCAAGAACCCATCCATCATTTGTTGTCAACTACATCTACCACAATTGACAGCACATACCCACCTATCTGATCTATGTAAGTATGCTTGCATTGGATCACATATAACAGTTTAAAGCGGAGCTCCACCCAAAAAGGGGAAGCTCCGCTTGTTCACATCCCCCCATTCCCCCCCCTACCCCCGCTGTCACATTTAGCACTTTTTGGGGCGGAACTGGTACCTAGTTTTGACAGGTACCAGCTCCCACTTCCTGGTAAGATCGCCGGATAGGGATCGGCGTCATGCACGGATCCCCCTCCTTTCCCTCGCTGTCTTCTGGGACCTGTGTGTGTCCTAGAAGATAACGGGACCATTCAGAAAGTGCAGTGTGACTCAGTGTGAAGGCTTCACTGCCAGTTTCCCTTACTTGCAATGCTGGCGCCTGCACCCAAAGCCGATGGACGAATCGGCTTGGAGTGCCGACATCACGAGATCCCTGGACAGGTAAGTGTTATTAAAAGTTTTCAGCTACAGTATTTGTTGCTGCTGACTTGGAATATTTTTTTTTTTACAGGCTGGAACTCTTCTTTAAAGTGGTTGTATAGTCATTTTTTTAACTTTTACCTACGGGTAAGCCTGTACGTAAGCCTGCAGGTAAAAAGATTATCTCCTAAACCTGTACGGTTTAGGAGATATTCCCCTTGCGATGAGCCGCTGACTTCAGCAGCGCATTTGCGCTCCGGGGATTCTCGGCTGAAAGTCTGGCAGACTCACAGCCCCGGAGCCGCAAAACCCAGAAGACGTGCTTTGTCAGTGTATTGGTTTATGGTTTCTAAAACCAAGAACACTCAAGCCTGAAAACACCTCAAATACACGTGTACAAATAAATGCTCCAAAAATGCTTGAAGAAGTTCAAGCTCAAATGTGAACCCAGCCTTAAAAGAGCAACCAAGCAAGATGACTGCACATTTAATCGGCTTCACACCTCCCAACTGTGTGACTATCAAAAGTTTGCAGAACAGACACTTTACAACAGGGGTCTTCAAACTATGGCCCTCCAGTTGTTCAGGAACTACAATTCCCATCATGCCTAGTCATGTCTGTGAATGTCAGAGTTTTACAATGCCTCATGGGATGTGTAGTTCTGCAACAGCTGGAGGGCCGTAGTTTGAGGATCCCTGCTTTACAACAAGGCAACCTTTTGAGCAGTGTGGGCCAAAAAATGTTTTCAAAGAAATTGAGCGTGAAAATTTGCTAACAAAAAAATTTCCACTCCACACTCTCAATTATGAAAAGGATTTTAAATGCTGTAAACTACTTTAGTAGTGAGAAATTACAATCCTGCACTGCCCCCCCCCCCCCCCCCCCGCTCATCTGCCCCACCACTGTACCTCCTGCACATCTTCCCCACCACTGTACCCCCCTGCTCATCTTCCCCACCACTGTACCCCCCTGCTCATCTTCCCCACCACTGTACCCCCCTGCTCATCTTCCCCACCACTGTACCCCCCTGCTCATCTTCCCCACCACTGTACCCCCCTGCTCATCTGCCCCACCACTGTACCCCCTGCTCATCTGCCCCACCACTGTACCCCCTGCTCATCTGCCCCACCACTGTACCCCCTGCTCATCTGCCCCACCACTGTACCCCCTTTCTCATCTGCCCCACCACTGTAACCCCTGGCACATTTCTTCCACCACTGTACTACCCCGCACATCTGTCCCACCTCTGTACCCCCCTTCTCATCTGCCCCACCACTGTACCACCCTGCTCTTCTGTCCCACCACTGTACCCCCTGCTCATCTGCCCCACCAATGTTTCCCCTTTCTCATCTGCCCCACCACTGTACCACCCTGCTCATCTGCCCCACCACTGTACCACCCTGCTCTTCTGTCCCACCACTGTACCTCAATACACATCTGCTCCACCACTGAACCATCTTCTCATCTGTCCTAACACTGAACTTATCTGCTCATCTGCCACACCACTGTAACCCCCTTTCTCATCTGCCCCACCACTGTAACCCCTGGCACATTTCTTCCACCACTGTACTACCCTGCACATCTGTCCCACCTCTGTACCCCCCTGCTCATCTGCCCCACCACTGTACCACCCTGCTCTTCTGTCCCACCACTGTACCACCCTGCTCACCTGCCCCACTAATGTTTCCCCTTTCTCATCTGCCCCACCACTGTACCTCCATGCACATCTGCTCCACCACTGAACAATCTTCTCATCTGTCCTAACACTGAAATTATCTGCTCATCTGCCCCACGAGACTGTACCTCCTGCACATCTGTCTCACCTAGGGTGGCCACCTTTTCTTCAAGTCAAACCCGAACACTTCAGCGGCGCACAGATTTTTTTTTAATAGTATAAACTATACATATATTTTGTAATTAAGTAACATTTCTAATCATATGAAGTTAATCACAAGAGTCCCCATTTACATCAAAGTCCACAGAGTTCCCCTTTTACATCTGAATCCACTTGCAGAGTTAGCTTACACTGTAAGGGGGGGACTCTGCAGACTCTGATGAAAGGGAGAACTCTGGGGACTCTGACATAAGGGATGTTCTTGAAACCCTGATTTAAGGGGAAACACTGAGAACTCTGACGCATGGAGAAGACTCCAATGAAAGGGGGAACACTGTGGCTTCTGGTGTAAAGAGGAACTCTGATGTAAGGGGTGCTCTGAGAACCCTGATATACCTTAGTTGTCAGAGGAATAATCAATCCAGCCGTATTTGCCGAACGACGCTCCGAAACGAACGCATGTGCAGCGGAACGATCTTTCAGCGCACACGCGTTCATGGCCCAAAGGAAAGACACGCGCGCGTTCGCATTAGGGCACGCTCAACGTGACGCTCTGGCTGGCCTATTTAAAGACACTCAGGTGCTCAGACGGGTTGCTGGTTTGTCTTCAGCTTCCTGTCTGAGTTGTTTCCTGTATTTGAATCACTTGCTTGACCTGGATCGTCCCAGACCACTCTGCTCTTCTCCTGGACCCGACCTTCGGCTTGTTTAACGGATTCTGCCTTGCCTTCAGTGTTTGACCCTCTGCCTGTGACCCGGATTTGCCTGCTATCTCTTGTGTTTTACCCTCTGCCGGTGACCCGGACTTGCCGGCTATCTCCTGTGCTTGACCCTCTGCCGGTGACCCGAGCCTGCCTTTGTCTCCTGTGTTCGACACTCGGCCTGCTTCGGACTTCCTATGTTGTCAGTTTCTGCACATCTGTCTAACTCTTAGAGGAGTACTACGCAAGTCTTATCCTGCCTGCTGGTGGCCTGTGCCTCTTCGTGCCATCCACTCCCTGTACCACCTCCAGGGGGCGGAGTGTGCCTAGTCGCAAGGGTGAACTGCTCTCGGCATTTCGGCCTCAGTGAGTACCTACCTGACATTAGTGTACGCATTCAGAAACAGGAGAGAAGGGGGAAGACTTCAATCGCAGACAGGGATGGATGGTGAGCTCACTCACTCAGTAGTCTGAATAATGTGTCCGGGTTTCAGGCAGTTTGAAACCCGGACACATGATTCTAAACCCGAACTGTCCGGGTGAATCCTGGACAGGTGGCAACCCTAGTAGATACTGAGAATACACCCAGCGTACAGAACAAGAGAAGTGGTACTGTGCAGAATCAATGCATACAGAATAGGAACAGATACTGAGAATTACACCCAGCTTATAGAACGAGAGAAGGAGTACTGTGTAGTCTATTAGGTTTACATACTAACACAGCCTGTAATGCAAACACATCTCCAGTATGACACATTGGGGTTGCTTTACCAAAACTGAAGAGTCCAAAATCTGGTGCAGCTCTGCATAGAAACCAATCAGCTTCCAGGTTTTATTGTCAAAGCTTAATTGAACAAGCTGAAGTTAGAAGCCGATTGGCTACCGTGCAGAGCTGCACCAGATTTTGTACTCTCCAGCTTTAGTAAAACTAAAGTAACTAAAATAACTGCAAACAAATGAAATGTAGGTAAAAAAAACGTATTCTCACAGTACTTTTGTGGTTATTAGGAGTCTACTGACCTGCATTGAACATGCATTTAGAACACAGGTAAACAACTCCCGTGTACACAAGTCCGAACTGAGGTTGCAGCAGAAGTAACCCTTATTCTGTTTTCTGCGGTGGCTGCTGAAAATGGTGTGTAGCAGCCATAACCCCGAAGGGGGGGCCTTGACTTTTCTGGGCTTACCAAGTACCTCCTCGTGGCTTGTCGTTTATTGTCTAGGGGTTCCCAGGGTTAGTACCCAGTGACTTCAGATGCCGACACAGTAAAAGTCCTTTTCAAGGTTTTTATTTTGCAGGGGTAACCTCCAACATAACACAGTCTCAGGTGGGAATAGAGGGCACGGGTGATAAAACTCAGGCACTTTGAACTGCTGACATCCACTGAATGTCTCTAATTAACCCAGAGAGTAGCCACTCGCAGCTGGGTGCTTCACTGCCGGATAAACCTTTAGCCAGAGATCTAGCAGCCAACATGTGATCCGGAAACTTTGCAAAGTCTCTGCCACAGACTAGATTGTAACTGAAGATGAATAGGAACCTTTCTCACAGTACCTGGATCTCTCAGCCTTCTTGGCGATACTGTGGAAGTGTGGATTCTTTAGTGTCCATACAACTTCAGCTCCCAGACTCTTACTGAGCAGCCATCTTGTTGGCCCTCCTCCGAAGAGTCCTCCCCTGGTCACTTGTATGAGTTGCCGTGTCCCTCCAATACCGAGAGCACACCGGGACGCCTTTGAATCCTCCTTCAGTTACTGGGCCTTGGACTAGCCAGTTCCGAGACTCGGGAACAGACGGATCCCCACCCCAGACCATGAGGGCCTCTGGGGCTGGTCAGAGTGACCATGCTTGCGGGACGGCAAACACTCCTGGGCCCGGGACCCCTCACGGGGCTGCCCTGGATCAGAACCAGGAATCAAAGCAGCGGCCGAATCCCGAGCACGTGACTTCAGCATAGGGTTGCCACCTGTACGGGATTCACCCGTACAGTCCGGGATTTGAATCATGTGCCCGGTTTTGAGCCCCCCTGAAAACCGGACACATTATTCAGATAGGACCGTGGCTTATAGCTGGAGAGAGGATTAGTTGTTCTCCTCCCTCCAGCCTGCAGGTGGCAATAGAGAGCGGTACTGACTGAAAAGTCTCAGCAGCACTGCCAAGGAATGAACACGGAGTGTGTGGAGCCTGGAAAGAGAAATGAGGAACTTCTTTGTAGTTATTGATCAGTGAGTACAGGGGGAAGGGGGGACTCTGGTGTCACAGCTGATGTAAGGGGGGGACTCTGGTGTCACAGCTGATGTAAGGGGGGGGGACTCTGGTGTCACAGCTGATGTAAGGGGGGGGGGCTCTGGTGTCACAGCTGATGTAAGGGGGGGGGGACTCTGGTGTCACAGCTGATGTAAGGGGGGGGGACTCTGGTGTCACAGCTGATGTAAGAGGGGACTCTGGTGTCACAGCTGATGTAAGAGGGGACTCTGGTGTCACAGCTGGTGTAAGAGGGGACTCTGGTGTCACAGCTGATGTAAGAGGGGACTCTGGTGTCACAGCTGATGTAAGAGGGGACTCTGGTGTCACAGCTGATGTATGGGGGACTCTGGTGTCACATCTGATGTAAGGGGGACTCTGGTGTCACATCTAATGTAAGGGGGACTCTGGTGTCACATATAATGTAAGGGGGGCTCTGGTGTCACATATAATGTAAGGGGGGCTCTGGTGTCACATATAATGTAAGGGGGGCTCTGGTGTCATATCTGATGTAGGGGGGGGGACTCTGGTGTCATATCTGATGTAAGGGGGACTCTGGTGTCATATCTGATGTAAGGGGGACTCTGGTGTCATATCTGATGTAAGGGGGACTCTGGTGTCATATCTGATGTAAGGGGGACTCTGGTGTCATATCTGATGTAAGGGGGACTCTGGTGTCATATCTGATGTAAGGGGGACTCTGGTGTCATATCTGATGTAAGGGGGACTCTGGTGTCATATCAGATGTAAGGGGGACTCTGGTGTCATATCTGATGTAAGGGGGACTCTGGTGTCATATCTGATGTAAGGGGGACTCTGGTGTCATATCTGATGTAAGGGGGACTCTGGTGTCATATCTGATGTAAGGGGGACTCTGGTGTCATATCTGATGTAAGGGGGACTCTGGTGTCATATCTGATGTAAGGGGGACTCTGGTGTCATATCTGATGTAAGGGGGACTCTGGTGTCATATCTGATGTAAGGGGGACTCTGGTGTCATATCTGATGTAAGGGGGACTCTGGTGTCATATCTGATGTAAGGGGGACTCTGGTGTCATATCTGATGTAAGGGGGACTCTGGTGTCATATCTGATGTAAGGGGGACTCTGGTGTCATATCTGATGTAAGGGGGACTCTGGTGTCATATCTGATGTAAGGGGGACTCTGGTGTCATATCTGATGTAAGGGGGACTCTGGTGTCATATCTGATGTAAGGGGGACTCTGGTGTCATATCTGATGTAAGGGGGACTCTGGTGTCATATCTGATGTAAGGGGGACTCTGGTGTCATATCTGATGTAAGGGGGACTCTGGTGTCATATCTGATGTAAGGGGGACTCTGGTGTCATATCTGATGTAAGGGGGACTCTGGTGTCATATCTGATGTAAGGGGGACTCTGGTGTCATATCTGATGTAAGGGGGACTCTGGTGTCATATCTGATGTAAGGGGGACTCTGGTGTCATATCTGATGTAAGGGGGACTCTGGTGTCATATCTGATGTAAGGGGGACTCTGGTGTCATATCTGATGTAAGGGGGACTCTCTGGTGTCATATCTGATGTAAGGGGGACTCTGGTGTCATATCTGATGTAAGGGGGACTCTGGTGTCATATCTGATGTAAGGGGGACTCTGGTGTCATATCTGATGTAAGGGGGACTCTGGTGTCATATCTGATGTAAGGGGGACTCTGGTGTCATATCTGATGTAAGGGGGACTCTGGTGTCATATCTGATGTAAGGGGGACTCTGGTGTCATATCTGATGTAAGGGGGACTCTGGTGTCATATCTGATGTAAGGGGGACTCTGGTGTCATATCTGATGTAAGGGGGACTCTGGTGTCATATCTGATGTAAGGGGGACTCTGGTGTCATGTCTGATGTAAGGGGGACTCTGGTGTCATATCTGATGTAAGGGGGACTCTGGTGTCATGTCTGATGTAAGGGGGACTCTGGTGTCATATCTGATGTAAGGGGGACTCTGGTGTCATGTCTGATGTAAGGGGGACTCTGGTGTCATATCTGATGTAAGGGGGACTCTGGTGTCATATCTGATGTAAGGGGGACTCTGGTGTCATATCTGATGTAAGGGGGACTCTGGTGTCATATCTGATGTAAGGGGGACTCTGGTGTCATATCTGATGTAAGGGGGACTCTGGTGTCATATCTGATGTAAGGGGGACTCTGGTGTCATGTCTGATGTAAGGGGGACTCTGGTGTCATGTCTGATGAAAGGGGGACTCTGGTGTCATATCTGATGTAAGGGGGACTCTGGTGTCATGTCTGATGTAAGGGGACTCTGGTGTCATGTCTGATGTAAGGGGGACTCTGGTGTCATGTCTGATGTAAGGGGGACTCTGGTGTCATGTCTGATGTAAGGGGGACTCTGGTGTCATGTCTGATGTAAGGGGGACTCTGGTGTCATGTCTGATGTAAGGGGGACTCTGGTGTCATGTCTGATGTAAGGGGGACTCTGGTGTCATATCTGATGTAAGGGGGACTCTGGTGTCATATCTGATGTAAGGGGGACTCTGGTGTCATGTCTGATGTAAGGGGGACTCTGGTGTCATGTCTGATGTAAGGGGGACTCTGGTGTCATGTCTGATGTAAGGGGGACTCTGGTGTCATGTCTGATGTAAGGGGGACTCTGGTGTCATGTCTGATGTAAGGGGGACTCTGGTGTCATGTCTGATGTAAGGGGGACTCTGGTGTCATGTCTGATGTAAGGGGGACTCTGGTGTCATATCTGATGTAAGGGGACTCTGGTGTCATGTCTGATGTAAGGGGGACTCTGGTGTCATGTCTGATGTAAGGGGGACTCTGGTGTCATGTCTGATGTAAGGGGGACTCTGGTGTCATGTCTGATGTAAGGGGGACTCTGGTGTCATGTCTGATGTAAGGGGACTCTGGTGTCATGTCTGATGTAAGGGGGACTCTGGTGTCATGTCTGATGTAAGGGGGACTCTGGTGTCATGTCTGATGTAAGGGGGACTCTGGTGTCATGTCTGATGTAAGGGGGACTCTGGTGTCATGTCTGATGTAAGGGGGACTCTGGTGTCATGTCTGATGTAAGGGGGACTCTGGTGTCATGTCTGTTGTAAGGGGGACTCTGGTGTCATGTCTGATGTAAGGGGGACTCTGGTGTCATGTCTGATGTAAGGGGGACTCTGGTGTCATGTCTGATGTAAGGGGGACTCTGGTGTCATGTCTGATGTAAGGGGGACTCTGGTGTCATGTCTGATGTAAGGGGGACTCTGGTGTCATGTCTGATGTAAGGGGGACTCTGGTGTCATGTCTGATGTAAGGGGGACTCTGGTGTCATGTCTGATGTAAGGGGGACTCTGGTGTCATGTCTGATGTAAGGGGGACTCTGGTGTCATGTCTGATGTAAGGGGGACTCTGGTGTCATGTCTGATGTAAGGGGGACTCTGGTGTCATGTCTGATGTAAGGGGGACTCTGGTGTCATGTCTGATGTAAGGGGGACTCTGGTGTCATGTCTGATGTAAGGGGGACTCTGGTGTCATGTCTGATGTAAGGGGGACTCTGGTGTCATGTCTGATGTAAGGGGGACTCTGGTGTCATGTCTGATGTAAGGGGGACTCTGGTGTCATGTCTGATGTAAGGGGGACTCTGGTGTCATGTCTGATGTAAGGGGACTCTGGTGTCATGTCTGATGTAAGGGGGACTCTGGTGTCATGTCTGATGTAAGGGGGACTCTGGTGTCATGTCTGATGTAAGGGGGACTCTGGTGTCATGTCTGATGTAAGGGGGACTCTGGTGTCATGTCTGATGTAAGGGGGACTCTGGTGTCATGTCTGATGTAAGGGGGACTCTGGTGTCATGTCTGATGTAAGGGGGACTCTGGTGTCATGTCTGATGTAAGGGGGACTCTGGTGTCATGTCTGATGTAAGGGGGACTCTGGTGTCATGTCTGATGTAAGGGGGACTCTGGTGTCATGTCTGATGTAAGGGGGACTCTGGTGTCATGTCTGATGTAAGGGGGACTCTGGTGTCATGTCTGATGTAAGGGGGACTCTGGTGTCATGTCTGATGTAAGGGGGACTCTGGTGTCATGTCTGATGTAAGGGGGACTCTGGTGTCATGTCTGATGTAAGGGGGACTCTGGTGTCATGTCTGATGTAAGGGGGACTCTGGTGTCATGTCTGATGTAAGGGGGACTCTGGTGTCATGTCTGATGTAAGGGGGACTCTGGTGTCATGTCTGATGTAAGGGGACTCTGGTGTCATGTCTGATGTAAGGGGGACTCTGGTGTCATGTCTGATGTAAGGGGGACTCTGGTGTCATGTCTGATGTAAGGGGGACTCTGGTGCCATGTCTGATGTAAGGGGGACTCTGGTGCCATGTCTGATGTAAGGGGGACTCTGGTGCCATGTCTGATGTAAGGGGGACTCTGGTGCCATGTCTGATGTAAGGGGGACTCTGGTGCCATGTCTGATGTAAGGGGGACTCTGGTGCCATGTCTGATGTAAGGGGGACTCTGGTGCCATGTCTGATGTAAGGGGGACTCTGGTGCCATGTCTGATGTAAGGGGGACTCTGGTGCCATGTCTGATGTAAGGGGGACTCTGGTGCCATGTCTGATGTAAGGGGGACTCTGGTGTCATGTCTGATGTAAGGGGGACTCTGGTGTCATGTCTGATGTAAGGGGGACTCTGGTGTCATGTCTGATGTAAGGGGGACTCTGGTGTCATGTCTGATGTAAGGGGGACTCTGGTGTCATGTCTGATGTAAGGGGGACTCTGGTGTCATGTCTGATGTAAGGGGGACTCTGGTGTCATGTCTGATGTATGGGGGACTCTGGTGTCATGTCTGATGTAAGGGGGACTCTGGTGTCATGTCTGATGTAAGGGGGACTCTGGTGTCATGTCTGATGTAAGGGGGACTCTGGTGTCATGTCTGATGTAAGGGGGACTCTGGTGTCATGTCTGATGTAAGGGGGACTCTGGTGTCATGTCTGATGTAAGGGGGACTCTGGTGTCATGTCTGATGTAAGGGGGACTCTGGTGTCATGTCTGATGTAAGGGGGACTCTGGTGTCATGTCTGATGTAAGGGGGACTCTGGTGTCATGTCTGATGTAAGGGGACTCTGGTGTCATGTCTGATGTAAGGGGGACTCTGGTGTCATGTCTGATGTAAGGGGGACTCTGGTGTCATGTCTGATGTAAGGGGGACTCTGGTGTCATGTCTGATGTAAGGGGGACTCTGGTGTCATGTCTGATGTAAGGGGGACTCTGGTGTCATGTCTGATGTAAGGGGGACTCTGGTGTCATGTCTGATGTAAGGGGGACTCTGGTGTCATGTCTGATGTAAGGGGGACTCTGGTGTCATGTCTGATGTAAGGGGGACTCTGGTGTCATGTCTGATGTAAGGGGGACTCTGGTGTCATGTCTGATGTAAGGGGGACTCTGGTGTCATGTCTGATGTAAGGGGGACTCTGGTGTCATGTCTGATGTAAGGGGGACTCTGGTGTCATGTCTGATGTAAGGGGGACTCTGGTGTCATGTCTGATGTAAGGGGGACTCTGGTGTCATGTCTGATGTAAGGGGGACTCTGGTGTCATAGCTGATGTAAGGGGGGACTCTGGTGTCATAGCTGATGTAAGGGGGACTCTGGTGTCATGTCTGATGTAAGGGGGACTCTGGTGACATGTCTGATGTAAGGGGGACTCTGGTGTCATGTCTGATGTAAGGGGGACTCTGGTGTCATGTCTGATGTAAGGGGACTCTGGTGTCATGTCTGATGTAAGGGGACTCTGGTGTCATGTCTGATGTAAGGGGGACTCTGGTGTCATGTCTGATGTAAGGGGGACTCTGGTGTCATGTCTGATGTAAGGGGGACTCTGGTGCCATGTCTGATGTAAGGGGGACTCTGGTGCCATGTCTGATGTAAGGGGGACTCTGGTGCCATGTCTGATGTAAGGGGGACTCTGGTGCCATGTCTGATGTAAGGGGGACTCTGGTGCCATGTCTGATGTAAGGGGGACTCTGGTGCCATGTCTGATGTAAGGGGGACTCTGGTGCCATGTCTGATGTAAGGGGGACTCTGGTGCCATGTCTGATGTAAGGGGGACTCTGGTGCCATGTCTGATGTAAGGGGGACTCTGGTGCCATGTCTGATGTAAGGGGGACTCTGGTGCCATGTCTGATGTAAGGGGGACTCTGGTGCCATGTCTGATGTAAGGGGGACTCTGGTGCCATGTCTGATGTAAGGGGGACTCTGGTGTCATGTCTGATGTAAGGGGGACTCTGGTGCCATGTCTGATGTAAGGGGGACTCTGGTGTCATGTCTGATGTAAGGGGGACTCTGGTGTCATGTCTGATGTAAGGGGGACTCTGGTGTCATGTCTGATGTAAGGGGGACTCTGGTGTCATGTCTGATGTAAGGGGACTCTGGTGTCATGTCTGATGTAAGGGGGACTCTGGTGTCATGTCTGATGTAAGGGGGACTCTGGTGTCATGTCTGATGTAAGGGGGACTCTGGTGTCATGTCTGATGTAAGGGGGACTCTGGTGTCATGTCTGATGTAAGGGGGACTCTGGTGTCATGTCTGATGTAAGGGGGACTCTGGTGACATGTCTGATTTAAGGGGGACTCTGGTGTCATGTCTGATGTAAGGGGGACTCTGGTGTCATGTCTGATGTAAGGGGGACTCTGGTGTCATGTCTGATGTAAGGGGGACTCTGGTGTCATGTCTGATGTAAGGGGGACTCTGGTGTCATGTCTGATGTAAGGGGGACTCTGGTGTCATGTCTGATGTAAGGGGGACTCTGGTGTCATGTCTGATGTAAGGGGGACTCTGGTGTCATGTCTGATGTAAGGGGGACTCTGGTGTCATGTCTGATGTAAGGGGGACTCTGGTGTCATGTCTGATGTAAGGGGGACTCTGGTGTCATGTCTGATGTAAGGGGGACTCTGGTGTCATGTCTGATGTAAGGGGGACTCTGGTGTCATGTCTGATGTAAGGGGGACTCTGGTGTCATGTCTGATGTAAGGGGACTCTGGTGTCATGTCTGATGTAAGGGGGACTCTGGTGTCATGTCTGATGTAAGGGGGACTCTGGTGTCATGTCTGATGTAAGGGGGACTCTGGTGTCATGTCTGATGTAAGGGGGACTCTGGTGTCATGTCTGATGTAAGGGGGACTCTGGTGTCATGTCTGATGTAAGGGGGACTCTGGTGTCATGTCTGATGTAAGGGGGACTCTGGTGTCATGTCTGATGTAAGGGGGACTCTGGTGTCATGTCTGATGTAAGGGGGACTCTGGTGTCATGTCTGATGTAAGGGGGACTCTGGTGTCATAGCTGATGTAAGGGGGGACTCTGGTGTCATAGCTGATGTAAGGGGGGACTCTGGTGTCATAGCTGATGTAAGGGGGACTCTGGTGTCATAATGTAAGGGGGACTCTGGTGTCATATATAATGTAAGGGGGACTCTGGTGTCATATATACAGTGGTGTGAAAAAGTGTTTGCCCCCTTCCTCATTTCCTGTTCCTTTGCATGTTTGTCACACTTAAGTGTTTCGGAACATCAAACCAATTTAAACAATAGTCAAGGACAACACAAGTAAACACAAAATGCAATTTGTAAATGAAGGTTTTATTATTAAAGGTGAAAAAAAATCCAAACCATCATGGCCCTGTGTGAAAAAGTGATTGCCCCCTAAACCTAATAACTGGTTGGGCCACCCTTAGCAGCAACAACTGCAACCAAGCGTTTGCGATAACGTGCAATGAGGCTTTTACAGCATCCTGGAGGAATTTTGGCCCACTCATCTTTGCAGAATTGTCCTAATTCAGTTACATTAGAGGGTTTTCGAGCATGAACGGCCTTTTAAGGTCATACCACAACATCTCAATAGGATTCAGGTCTGGACTTTGGCTAGGCCACTCCAAAGTCTTCATTTTGTTTTTCTTCAGCCATTCGGTGGTGGACTTGCTGGTGTGTTTAGGATCATTGTCCTGCTGCAGAACCCAAGTTCGTTTCAGCTTGAGTACACGAACAGATGGTCGGACATTCTCCTTCAGGATCTCTTGGTAGACAGCAGAATTCATAGTTCCTTTTATCACGGCAAGTCTTCCAGGTCCTGAAGCAGCAAAACAGCCCCAGACCATCACACTACCACCACCATATTTTACTGTTGGTATAATGTTCTTTTTCTGAAATGCAGTGTTCCTTCTACGCCAGATATACTTGGACACACACCTTCCAAAGAGTTCCACTTTTGTCTCATCGGTCCACAGAATGTTGTCCCAAAAGTCTTGGGATCATCAAGATGTGTTGTGGAGAAATTGAGACGAGCTTTGATGTTCTTTTTGCTCAGCAGTGGTTTTCTCCTTGGAACTCTGCCATGCAGGCCATTTTTGCCCAGTCTTTTCCTGATGGTGGAGGCATGAACGCTGACCTTAACTGAGGCAAGTGAGGCCTGCAGTTCCTTGGACGTTGTTGTGGGGTCTTTTGTGACCTCTTGGATGAGTCGTCGCTGCGCTCTTGGGGTAATTTTGGGCGGCCGGCCACTCCTGGGAAGGTTCACCACTGTTCCATGTCTTCGCCATTTGTGGATAATGGCTCTCACTGTGGTTCGCTGGATTCCCAAAGCTTTGGAAATGGCTTTATAACCCTTTCCAGACTGATAGATCTCAATTACTTTCTTTCTCAATTGTTCCTGAATTTCTTTGGGTCTCGGCATGATGTGTAGCTTTTAAGGATCTTCTGGTGGACCTTACTGTGTCAAGCAGCTCCTATTTAAGTGATGCCTTGATTGTGAACAGGTGTGGCAATAATCAGGCCTGGGTGTGGCTAGAGAAATTGAACTCAGGTGTGGACAACCACAGTTATAGTATGTTTTAACAAGGGGGGCAATCACTTTTTCACACAGGGCCATGATGGTTTGGATTTTTTTTCACCTTTAATAATAAACACCTTCATTTACAAATTGCATTTTGTGTTTACTTGTGTTGTCCTTGACTATTGTTTAAATTGGTTTGATGTTCCGAAACACTTAAGTGTGACAAACATGCAAAGGAACAGGAAATGAGGAAGGGGGCAAACACTTTTTCACACCACTGTAATGTAAGGGGGACTCTGGTGTCATATATAATGTAAGGGGGACTCTGGTGTCATATCTGATGTAAGGGGGACTCTGGTGTCATATCTGATGTAAGGGGGACTCTCTGGTGTCATATCTGATGTAAGGGGGACTCTCTGGTGTCATATCTGATGTAAGGGGGACTCTGGTGTCATATCTGATGTAAGGGGGACTCTGGTGTCATATCTGATGTAAGGGGACTCTGGTGTCATATCTGATGTAAGGGGACTGTAGTGCTTTGTTTATAGCGGAAAAAATCAAATACCACCAAAAGAAAGCTCTATTTGTGGGGAAAAAAGGAAACCGTTGCACGACTGCGCAATTGTCAGTTAAAGCGACGCAGTGCCATATCGCAAAAAATGGCCTGATCAGGAAGGGGGTCAATTTTTCCGGGGCTGAAGTGGTTAAAGTGTTCGGGTTTGACTTGATGAAAAGGTGCCAACCCTACTTCAGCACCTTAAATACCCCTTCACAGACTACGCAGCGGGGCCAGACGCGCCCACTGATTGGCTCCGGGAAAGATTGGTACCTAATGAGTCCAACCAGGCTTGGTTCTCAGCCTGTCACAGGCGCCTCACCGCACCTATGACCAGGTGGAACCTCAGTACAGCCCAGCCAGACTGATGCCAAAGTAAATCTGTACAATTAACCCCCAGAACTCCATTACAGCTCTGAGAAAAATTTAATGTACATTGATAGCGCACACCTAATAAAGTGTGGGCACTACAGGTGCGCTACAGGTGCATGCACAATTTTTGGTCCATTGTGGTACATTAAGTAGCCTATTCATATGAATGGCCTGCCCTAACACGGAGCATGTAATGTACGATGTAACATGTGTGTTTAATGCACCACAGCAGACCACACTGGCGTAAATAGCCACGAATGAATGGGTTGCCTTCATCAAGCGTCAATGCACAACACAACATAAAAGAGCAAAATACCACGCTATACCTAAATTGCATATGCTCCTATACACTATAGCAGACTCCATGCATCCTCATACACGCTCCTATACTCCATAGCACACTCAATGCGTCTCCCATATACTCTCCTATACTTCATAGCGCACTCCATGCATCCTCATACACTCTCCATGCATCCCCCATAGCGCACTCCACCCATCCCCCATACACTCTCCTATACACCATAGTTCACTCAATGAATCCCCAAAACACATTCCTATACACTATAGCACACTCCATGCGTCCTCATACACTTTCCAATACACTATAGCACACTCCATGCGTCCTCATACACTTTCCTATACACCATATCGCACTCCATGCGTCTCCCAAACTCTCTCCTATACACCATAGCGCACTCCATGCATCCTCATAAACTTTACTATATACCATAGCGCACTCCATGCATCCCCCATACACTCTCATATACAACATTGCGCACTCCATGTGTCCTCATACTCTCTCCTATACACCATAGCGCACTCCATGCGTCCCCCATACACCATAGTCCACTCCATGTGTCCTCATACACTTTTCTATATACCATAGCTCACTCCATGCATCCCCCATACACTCTCCTATACTTTATAGCGCACTCCATGCATCCCCATACACTATAGCACACTCCATGCGTCCTCATACACTTTTCTATACACCATAGCGCACTCCATGCGTCCCCCATACACTCTCCTATGCGCCATAGCACACTCCATGCTTCCTATACATTATAGGGAACACCATGAGTCCCCGATATGCTCTCCTATACACCATAGCACACTCCATGTGTCCTCATACTCTCTCCTATACACTATAGCGCACTCCATGCATCCCCCATATGCTCTCCTATACACCATAGCGCACTCCATGCATCCCCCATATGCTCTCCTATACACCATAGCGCACTCCATGCATCCCCCATATGCTCTCCTATACACCATAGCGCACTCCATGCGTCCCCCATACACTCTCCTATGCGCCATAGCACACTCCATGCTTCCTATACATTATAGGGAACACCATGAGTCCCCGATATGCTCTCCTATACACCATAGCACACTCCATGTGTCCTCATACTCTCTCCTATACACTATAGCGCACTCCATGCATCCCCCATATGCTCTCCTATACACCATAGCGCACTCCATGCATCCCCCATATGCTCTCCTATACACCATAGCGCACTCCATGTGTCCTCATACACTCTCCTATATTCCATAGCACACTCCATGCATCCCTCATACACTCTCCTATATTCCATAACGCACTCCATGCATCTCACACACGCTCTTCTGTACACCATAGCACACTCCATGCGTCTCCTATACACTATAACACACTCCATGTGTCCTCATACACTTTCCTATATACCATAGCTCACTCCATGCATCCCCATATGCTCTCCTATACATTATAGGGCACTCCATGTGTCCCCCCATACAATCTCCTATACAGCATTGCACACTCCATGTGTCCTCATACTCTCTCCTATACACTATAGCACATGCCATGCGTCCTCATACACTCTCTTATACTACATAGCACACTCCATGCATCCCTCATACACTCTCTTCATACACTCTATGCATCTCCCACCCGCTCTTCTATACACCATAGCACACTCAATGCGTCTTCCATACACTATAGCACACTCCATGTGTCCTCATACATTTTCCTATATACCATAGCACACTCCATGCATCCTCATAAACTCCTATACTGCATAGCGCACTCCATGCGCCCCCCATACACTAGAGCTTACTCCATCCATCCTCATACACTCTCCTATACTACATAGCACACTCCATGCATCTCCAACACGCTCTCCCATACACCATAGCACACTCCATGCGTCTCCCATACACTATAGCACACTCCATGCATCCTCATACACTTTCCTATATACCATAGCTCACTCCATGCATCTCCTATACACCATAGCGCACTCCATGTGTCCCCCATACACTCTCCTATACACCATAGCGCACTCCATGCATGCCCCATATACTCTCCTATACTCCATAGCGTATTCTATGCGTCCCCCCTACACTCTCCTATACACTATAGCGCACTCCATGCGTCCTCCATACACTTGACTATACACCATAGAACACTCCATGCATGCCCCAAACACTCCTATACACCATAACGCTCTCCATGCATCCCCCATGCACTCTCCTATACAATAAGCGCTCTCCATGCATCCCCCATGCGCACTCCATGCATCCCCCACATGCTCTCCTATACACCATAGCACACTCTATGCATCTCCTATACACTTTCCTATATACCATAGCATACTCCATGCATCTCCTAGACATAGGACACTCCATGCTTCCTCCATACACTTTCATATACACCATAGCACACTCCATGCATCCCCCATACACTCTCCTATACACCATAGCGCACTCCATGCATCTCCTATACACCGTAGCACACTCCATGCGTCCTCATACACTCTCCTATACACCATAGTGCACTCCATGCATCTCCTATATACACCATAACACACTCCATGCGTCCCCCATACAGTCTCCTATACACCATAGCACACTCCATGCGTCCTTTTACACTCTCCTAAACACTAAAGCACACTCCATGCGTCTCCTATACACTATAGCACAGTCCATGCATCCCCCATACACTCTCCTATATACCATAGTGCAGTCCCTGCGTCCTCATACAGTTTTGAAAATTGGAGAAAAAAAATCCTTTTCTTTCTTCATTTTCAAAAACAAATGAGAGCTGCAAAAATTTCACCATGCCTCTTAGCAGATACCTTGGGATGTCTACTTTCCAGAATGGGGTCATTTGGGGGGGGGGGGAGGGTTGTGCTATCATGACTCTTCAGGGCATCCGAAACTGTGATAGGTAGTAAGGAGTAAAATCAATATTTTACGCCCTTAGAAATCCTGAAGGCGGTGATTGGTTTTCGGGCATGTGGTATCTAGTACTAGGAGACGCAGCAGAATGTATTTTGGGGTGTAATTTCACATATGCCCATGGCATGTTTGAGCAATATATTATTTAGTGACAACTTTGTGTAAAAAAAATAAAAATAATTACATTTTCCAGAAAGAAGGCAAAATATAAAATATTCCATGGACTCAACATAAATCACAGCAAATAGGGTGTTTACTTTCCAAAATGGGGTCATTTGGGGGGGTTTGACCTGTCCTGGCATTTTATGCCCAACATTAGAAACTTATGCCACACATCACCCACTCTTCTAAGCACTTGATCCACCAAGTCCTTTCTGACACTTTTTGTTTACATGAAAAAATTATTATTTTTTGAACCCTCAGACATTATATATTTTTTTAAAACAGAGGCCCTTCAGATTAAATTGGTAGTTTTTTCTTCACAAAGTATTTGTGCAGCGATTTTTTTTAATGCAATTTTTTGGGGAAAAAAAACACTTTTTTGAATTTTAGAGACTAAACACCACATGCTTTAAAATTACGCACACCCGTGCAGCGGCGACAAATTATATACATTTTTAAAAGCCTTTACAGGTTACCACTTTAGATTTACAGAGGAGGTCTACTGCTAGAATTACTGCCCTTGAACTGATGTTCGTGGTGATAACTCACATGCATGGTGAAATTGCTGTTTACATATGACACGAGACTGAAGCTTGCATTCACCTTTGCATGCATGCACGGGGGGACAGGGGTGCTTTTCAATTAAAATTTTTTTTTTTTTAATAAATTTTTTTTTAATTATTAATTTTGCTTTTTATTTTATTTTTACAGTGTAAATCTCTCCTCCTTAAACCCTTAAAGCATGTAAAATCAGTCTAGCGGCTAATTAGCCGATAGGATGGGTTTTACATAAAAGCCGAACCGCCGGCTGAAAAGAACGATACCAAGATGATACCTAAACCTGCAGGCATAATTCTGCTATAACCACTCAAAGTCCAGAAACTGTTGGGCATATATTGTAATGTTCTTTTTTTTCATGCAGCCTGTGGATGAAAAAAGAGAACCTAACAGATTCCTCTATTCATATTAATCAATCGGTGGTATGCCCACCATTAGAATACCGCCCTGCATCCACCCTCTTCTAATGATGGGCATACATGCACCATTCTTTTTTTAACTGTGGTGGTGAATTTACCTCCTACAGCGATGGAGTCGCTGATTTTTTGCATCGTGAGAGCAAACCCTGTTGCTGTCAAAATAATAAAATCAGTGCTGCAGCTGAATGGCGTACCTGAAAAGCAAGCAATGGTATCAATAGACCATTAACTCAAAAAAACAACTTTTTTTATTGCAAACTGTGCCAAAAAAAAAGAGTAAAAAATATATGTCGAAGCATGGGGGCAATCCGCCCCTAATGTTGGGGGCAAATTTCCCCTCCACCCCTGCCCCCATGCTTCGGCATATATGCTCTTTTTTTTTAACTGTGGTGGTGAAATCAACTCCTACAGCGCTGGAGTCACGGCTTTACGTATCGTGAGAGCAAACCCTGTTGCTGTCAGAATATATAAACCAGTGCTGCAGCTGAATGGCGTACCTGCAAAGCAAATAATGGCTAACAATAAAACACAGTAACATTACAGTATAACAGTAGGACATACCATACCCACAAATCAAACACAATAAAACACAGTACAATAAAACATTACAGTATATCATAAAATACAGTAAAACAGAGGAGAACAATAGAGAGAAAACAATAGTGAGAGAAGAACAATAAAATGACAACTATTTTTGGCTTTTTTTTTCTTTTTTTTTACACTTTTATTCTAAATTTGAACGTTCCAGGTTAGGGTCTCTCAAAATGCGATGGCCATGTAACATCTTTTGAGACCCCTGGGGTGCCCTAGGACTGTGCCGTGCTGTACCCTACGCTAATACTCCACTAGTGTGTGGTAGCGATGGAAACAGTCACTGATGCAGAGACCAGATTGGTCAGGACAGGAGGGACAATGAAAGCGCGTGTCACGCCTAAATCCGTGTTTTCTGTAGACACAAAAAAAAAAACATTATTTTTGGGGTGACACTATGACAGGGAGTGAAAGGGTTAACTGGGGGTGATCAGGGGGTGACAAGTGTGACTACATGTACTGGTCAGTGTAGTGTTGGTGTACTCACAGTAAGATGTCCTCTCCTTTTGCTCTGGAACTGAAAAGGGCTCCACGAGGGGAGGTGACATCGCTTCCTATGCCTCTGTTTACATTACACAGGCAGAGGACAGTCTCTCATTCGCCAGAACTGATCACCAGGTTCATGCCAGAAATCATGGGCCTGGGCCTGGAGACTGATCAAGTTCGGGAACGAATCCGATCGCCGTGAGCATGGTGGGGGTGCGCGCATGCCCCCTACCCGCGGGCACCGTACAGCTATGGCGTTTCGCGCAGGAGTGCCAACCTGTTTCGGTATGTGTTCTTAAGACAAAAAAGTACTTTTTATTGATCTCAGACTCCTCATTTTTTTCTGATCTAACTTCCTGAAATGGGTTTTGGGCTGCAGGTTTTGGGTTTTGGGCTGCGCGCTGCGGGTTTTGGGCTGTTGCCTGTTGGCTGCGGGCTGTGGGTTTTTGGCTGCGGGTTTTGAGCTTATGGGCTGCGCACTGCAGGTTTTGGGCTGCGGCTAAAGGAGAGGTTTGGGAGTTAATGGAGAATGACAGAGGGAGGCACAAACATACAGAGGCAATTCCATGACAAATGATTTATAAGGACAAAAATGTCTAATCTATCTTTTATATTTGCATTTTTTATTTTTTAAAAACAAGACCAAAAAACATACATACTATCGTATCATATCTATGTTTACAATATATATATATATATATATATATATATATATATATATATATATATATATATATATATATATATATATATAATTTTTTTTTCCAAACAAACAGAAGTGAGTGGAAAGGGAGAGGTTCGGGAGTTAATAGAGGATGTGACAAGGAATCAGAAACACATTGTAAGAAACAATTTCATGACAAATAATTTACAAGTACATTGACAATAATATCTATCTTAGCTATAAAAAAATATACAAGAACAAAAAACATACATACTATCTTATCTATGTTTACTAAAAAAATTTTTTTGTATTTTTTTATTTATTTTTTTAAAACAGAAGTGAGGGGAAAGGGAGAGGTCCAGTAGTTAACCACTTCCTGCCCAAGGTACGTCATATGACGTCATGGACTTTGAGTGGGATATCTGAATGATGCCTGCAGGCATCATTCAGATAGTTTTTTTTTTGGCCGGCGACTCTGTGCACCGTAAGAACAATCACAGCGGCAGCTCAGCCGCTTAACCACTTTCAGACCGGACCATTATGCAGCCTAAAGACCAGAGGACTTTTTACAATTTCGCACTGCACTGGTTTAACTGGTAATTACGCAGTCATGCAATGTTGTACCCAAACGAAATTTGCGTCCTTTTCTTTCCACAAATAGAGCTTTCTTTTGATGGTATTTGATTGCCTCTGCGATTTTTATTTTTTTTGCGCTATAAACGGAGAAAGACCGTACATTTTGAAAAAAAATGATATTTTCTACTTTTTGTTATAAGAAAAATCCAATAAACTCAATTTTAGTCATACTTTTAAGCCAAAATGTATTCAGCCACATGTCTTTGGTAAAAAAAATGTCAATAAGCGTATATGCATAGGTTTGCGCAAAAGTTATAGCGTCTACAAACTAGGGTACATTTTCTGGAATTTACGCAGCTTTTAGTTTATGACTGCCTATCTCATTTCCTGAGGTGCTAAAATGGCAGGGAAGTACAAACCCCCCCCCCCCCCCCCAAAATGACCCCATTTTGGAAAGTAGACACCCTAAGGAAATTGCTAAGAGGCATGTTGAGCCCATTGAATATTTTATTTTTTTGTCCTAGGTGATTGAATAATGACAAAAAAAAATGTTTACAAAAAGTTGTCACTAAATTATATATTTCTCACACATCCCATGGGCATATGTGGAATTACACCCCAAAATAAATTCTGCTGCTTCTCCTGAGTACGAGGACACCACATGTGTGGGACTTTTTGGGAGCCTATCCGTGTACGGGACCCCGAAATCCAAGCACCGCCTTCAGGATTTCTAAGGGCGTAAATTTTGATTTCACTCCTCACTACCTATCACTACCCATCACAGTTTTGAAGGCCATAAAATGCCAAGATGGCACAAAACCCCCCCAAATGACCCCATTTTGGAAAGTAGACACCCCAAGCTATTTACTGAGAGGCATTTTGAGTCCATGGAATATTTTATATTTTGCCACAAGTAGCGGGAAAAATTACAAACTTTTTTTTTTTTATTCTTTTTTGCTCAAAGTTGTCACTAAATTATATATTGCTCACACATGCCATGGGCATATGTGGAATTACACCCCAAAATAAATTCTGCTGCTTCTCCTGAGTATGGGGATACCACATGTGTGGGACTTTTTGGGAGCCTATCCGTGTACAGGACCCCGAAAACCAAGCACCGCCTTCAGGATTTCTAAGGGCGCAAATTTTTGATTTCCCTCCTCACTACCTATCCCAGTTTTGAAGGCCATAAAATGCCGAGATGGCGCAACCCCCCCCCCCCCCCAAATGACCCCATTTTGGAAAGTAGACACCCCAAGCTATTTGCTGAGTGGCATGTAGAGTCCATGGAATATTTTATATTTTGCCACAAGTTGCGGGAAAAATTACAAACTTTTTTTTTTTTTTGCCCAAAGTTGTCACTAAATGATATATTTCTCACACATGCCATGGGCATATGTGGAATTACACCCCAAAATAAATTCTGCTGCCTCTCCTGAGTATGGGGATACCACATGTGTGGGACTTTTTGGGAGCCTATCCGTGTACGGGACCCCGAAAACCAAGCACCGCCTTCAGGATTTCTAAGGGCGTAAATTTTTGATTTCACTCCTCACAGTTTTGAAGGCCATAAAATGCCCAGATGGCACAAACCCCCCCCCCCCCCCCACCCAAATGACCCCCCATTTTGGAAAGTAGACACCCCAAGCTATTTTCTGAGAGGCATGGTGAGTATTTTGCAGCTCTCTTTTTTTTTTTTGAAAATGAAGAAAGAAAAGAAAATGTATTTTTTTTTTTCTTTTTTCAAAACTTTGTGACAAAAAGCGAGATCTGCAAAATACTCACCATACCTCTCAGCAAATAGCTTGGGGTGTCTACTTTCCAAAATGGGGTCATTTGGGGGTATTTTGTGCCATCTGGGCATTCTATGGCCTCTGAAACTGTGATAGACAGTGAGGAGTGAATTCAAAAATTCACACCCTTCGAAATCCCATACACTCTCCTATACACCATAGCGCACTCCATGCATCTCCTATACACCGTAGCACACTCCATGCGTCCTCATACACTCTCCTATACACCATAGTGCACTCCATGCAGCTCCTATACCAGTGGTCATCAACCCTGTTCTCAAGGCCCACTAACAGGCCAGGTTTTATGTATTACCTTGGGAGATGCAGACTAGAATACTGCAATCACAGAGCAGCAAATTATACCATAATACACTCCATGCGTCCCCCATACACTCTCCTATACACTAAAGCACACTCCATGCATCCCCCATACACTCTCCTATATACCATAGTGCAGTCCCTGCGTCCTCATACAGTTTTGAAAATTGGAGAAAAAAAATCCTTTTCTTTCTTCATTTTTCAAAAACAAATGAGAGCTGCAAAAATTTCACCATGCCTCTTAGCAGATACCTTGGGATGTCTACTTTCCAGAATGGGGTCATTTGGGGGGGGGGGGGAGGGTTGTGCTATCATGACTCTTCAGGGCATCCGAAACTGTGATAGGTAGTAAGGAGTAAAATCACTATTTTACGCCCTTAGAAATCCTGAAGGCGGTGATTGGTTTTCGGGCATGTGGTATCTAGTACTAGGAGACGCAGCAGAATGTATTTGGGGTGTAATTTCACATATGCCCATGGCATGTTTGAGCAATATATCATTTAGTGACAACTTTGTGTAAAAAAAATAAAAATAATTACATTTTCCAGAAAGAAGGCAAAATATAAAATATTCCATGGACTCAACATAAATCACAGCAAATAGGGTGTTTACTTTCCAAAATGGGGTCATTTGGGGGGGGTTTGACCTGTCCTGGCATTTTATGCCCAACATTAGAAACTTATGCCACACATCACCCACTCTTCTAAGCACTTGATCCACCAAGTCCTTTCTGACACTTTTTGTTTACATGAAAAAATTATTATTTTTTGAACCCTCAGACATTATATATTTTTTTAAAACAGAGGCCCTTCAGATTAAATTGGTAGTTTTTTCTTCACAAAGTATTTGTGCAGCGATTTTTTTTAATGCAATTTTTTGGGGAAAAAAAACACTTTTTTGAATTTTAGAGACTAAACACCACATGCTTTAAAATTACGCACACCCGTGCAGCGGCGACAAATTATATACATTTTTAAAAGCCTTTACAGGTTACCACTTTAGATTTACAGAGGAGGTCTACTGCTAGAATTACTGCCCTTGAACTGATGTTCGTGGTGATAACTCACATGCATGGTGAAATTGCTGTTTACATATGACACGAGACTGAAGCTTGCATTCACCTTTGCATGCATGCACGGGGGGACAGGGGTGCTTTTCAATTTAATTTTTTTTTTTTTTAATAAATTTTTTTTTTTAATTATTAATTTTGCTTTTTATTTTATTTTTACAGTGTAAATCTCTCCTCCTTAAACCCTTAAAGCATGTAAAATCAGTCTAGCGGCTAATTAGCCGATAGGATGGGTTTTACATAAAAGCCGAACCGCCGGCTGAAAAGAACGATACCAAGATGATACCTAAACCTGCAGGCATAATTCTGCTATAACCACTCAAAGTCCAGAAACTGTTGGGCATATATTGTAATGTTCTTTTTTTTCATGCAGCCTGTGGATGAAAAAAGAGAACCTAACAGATTCCTCTATTCATATTAATCAATCGGTGGTATGCCCACCATTAGAATACCGCCCTGCATCCACCCTCTTCTAATGATGGGCATACATGCACCATTCTTTTTTTAACTGTGGTGGTGAATTTACCTCCTACAGCGATGGAGTCGCTGATTTTTTGCATCGTGAGAGCAAACCCTGTTGCTGTCAAAATAATAAAATCAGTGCTGCAGCTGAATGGCGTACCTGAAAAGCAAGCAATGGTATCAATAGACCATTAACTCAAAAAAACAACTTTTTTTATTGCAAACTGTGCCAAAAAAAAAGAGTAAAAAATATATGTCGAAGCA
Source organism: Lithobates sylvaticus (assembly GCA_028564925.1). Taxonomy (NCBI): domain Eukaryota; kingdom Metazoa; phylum Chordata; class Amphibia; order Anura; family Ranidae; genus Lithobates; species Lithobates sylvaticus. The sequence goes on along the minus strand of CM053034.1, from coordinate 214,216,352 downwards.
TGGGGGCAATCCGCCCCTAATGTTGGGGGCAAATTTCCCCTCCACCCCTGCCCCCATGCTTCGGCATATATGCTCTTTTTTTAACTGTGGTGGTGAAATCAACTCCTACAGCGCTGGAGTCACGGCTTTACGTATCGTGAGAGCAAACCCTGTTGCTGTCAGAATATATAAACCAGTGCTGCAGCTGAATGGCGTACCTGCAAAGCAAATAATGGCTAACAATAAAACACAGTAACATTACAGTATAACAGTAGGACATACCATACCCACAAATCAAACACAATAAAACACAGTACAATAAAACATTACAGTATATCATAAAATACAGTAAAACAGAGGAGAACAATAGAGAGAAAACAATAGTGAGAGAAGAACAATAAAATGACAACTATTTTTGGCTTTTTTTTTCTTTTTTTTTACACTTTTATTCTAAATTTGAACGTTCCAGGTTAGGGTCTCTCAAAATGCGATGGCCATGTAACATCTTTTGAGACCCCTGGGGTGCCCTAGGACTGTGCCGTGCTGTACCCTACGCTAATACTCCACTAGTGTGTGGTAGCGATGGAAACAGTCACTGATGCAGAGACCAGATTGGTCAGGACAGGAGGGACAATGAAAGCGCGTGTCACGCCTAAATCCGTGTTTTCTGTAGACACAAAAAAAAAAACATTATTTTTGGGGTGACACTATGACAGGGAGTGAAAGGGTTAACTGGGGGGTGATCAGGGGGTGACAAGTGTGACTACATGTACTGGTCAGTGTAGTGTTGGTGTACTCACAGTAAGATGTCCTCTCCTTTTGCTCTGGAACTGAAAAGGGCTCCACGAGGGGAGGTGACATCGCTTCCTATGCCTCTGTTTACATTACACAGGCAGAGGACAGTCTCTCATTCGCCAGAACTGATCACCAGGTTCATGCCAGAAATCATGGGCCTGGGCCTGGAGACTGATCAAGTTCGGGAACGAATCCGATCGCCGTGAGCATGGTGGGGGTGCGCGCATGCCCCCTACCCGCGGGCGCCGTACAGCTATGGCGTTTCGCGCAGGAGTGCCAACCTGTTTCGGTATGTGTTCTTAAGACAAAAAAGTACTTTTTATTGATCTCAGACTCCTCATTTTTTTCTGATCTAACTTCCTGAAATGGGTTTTGGGCTGCAGGTTTTGGGTTTTGGGCTGCGCGCTGCGGGTTTTGGGCTGTTGCCTGTTGGCTGCGGGCTGTGGGTTTTTGGCTGCGGGTTTTGAGCTTATGGGCTGCGCACTGCAGGTTTTGGGCTGCGGCTAAAGGAGAGGTTTGGGAGTTAATGGAGAATGACAGAGGGAGGCACAAACATACAGAGGCAATTCCATGACAAATGATTTATAAGGACAAAAATGTCTAATCTATCTTTTATATTTGCATTTTTTATTTTTTTAAAACAAGACCAAAAAACATACATACTATCGTATCATATCTATGTTTACAATATATATATATATATATATATATATATATATATTATTTTTATTTATTTATTATATTATAATTTTTTTTTTCCAAACAAACAGAAGTGAGTGGAAAGGGAGAGGTTCGGGAGTTAATAGAGGATGTGACAAGGAATCAGAAACACATTGTAAGAAACAATTTCATGACAAATAATTTACAAGTACATTGACAATAATATCTATCTTAGCTATAAAAAAATATACAAGAACAAAAAACATACATACTATCTTATCTATGTTTACTAAAAAAAATTTTTTGTATTTTTTTATTTATTTTTTTAAAACAGAAGTGAGGGGAAAGGGAGAGGTCCAGTAGTTAACCACTTCCTGCCCAAGGTACGTCATATAACGTCATGGACTTTGAGTGGGATATCTGAATGATGCCTGCAGGCATCATTCAGATAGTTTTTTCTTTGGCCGGCGACTCTGTGCACCGTAAGAACAATCACAGCGGCAGCTCAGCCGCTTAACCACTTTCAGACCGGACCATTATGCAGCCTAAAGACCAGAGGACTTTTTACAATTTCGCACTGCACTGGTTTAACTGGTAATTACGCAGTCATGCAATGTTGTACCAAACGAAATTTGCGTCCTTTTCTTTCCACAAATAGAGCTTTCTTTTGATGGTATTTGATTGCCTCTGCGATTTTTATTTTTTGCGCTATAAACGGAGAAAGACCGTACATTTTGAAAAAAAATGATATTTTCTACTTTTTGTTATAAGAAAAATCCAATAAACTCAATTTTAGTCATACTTTTAAGCCAAAATGTATTCAGCCACATGTCTTTGGTAAAAAAAATGTCAATAAGCGTATATGCATAGGTTTGCGCAAAAGTTATAGCGTCTACAAACTAGGGTACAATTTCTGGAATTTACGCAGCTTTTAGTTTATGACTGCCTATCTCATTTCCTGAGGTGCTAAAATGGCAGGGAAGAACAAAACCCCCCCCCCCAAAAGACCCCATTTTGGAAAGTAGACACCCCAAGGAAATTGCTGGGGCATGTTGAGCCCATTGAATATTTTATTTTTTTGTCCTAGGTGATTGAATAATGACAAAAAAAAATTTTTACAAAAAGTTGTCACTAAATTATATATTTCTCACACATCCCATGGGCATATGTGGAATTACACCCCAAAAAAAATTCTGCTGCTTCTCCTGAGTACGAGGACACCACATGTGTGGGAATTTTTGGGAGCCTATCCGTGTACGGGGCCCCGAAATCCAAGCACCGCCTTCAGGATTTCCAAGGGCGTAAATTTTTTTTTTTCACTCCTCACTACCTATCACTACCCATCACAGTTTTGAAGGCATAAAATGCCAAGATGGCACAAAACCCCCCCAAATGACCCCATTTGGAAAGTAGACACCCCAAGCTATTTGCTGAGAGGCATGTTGAGTCCATGGAATATTTTATATTTTTGCCACAAGTTGCGGGAAAAATTACAAACTTTTTTTATTTTTTTGCCCAAAGTTGTCACTAAATTATATATTTCTCACACATGCCATGGGCATATGTGGAATTACACCCCAACATAAATTCTGCTGCTTCTCCTGAGTATGGGGATACCACATGTGTGGGACTTTTTGGGAGCCTTTCCGTGTACGGGACCCCGAAAACCAAGCACCGCCTTCAGGATTTCTAAGGGCGTAAATTTTGATTTCACTCCTCACTACCTATCACTACCCATCACAGTTTTGAAGGCCATAAAATGCCAGATGGCACAAACCCCCCCAAATGACCCCATTTTGGAAAGTAGACACCCCAAGCTATTTACTGAGAGGCATTTTGAGTCCATGGAATATTTTATATTTTGCCACAAGTAGCGGGAAAAATTACAAACTTTTTTTTTTTATTCTTTTTTGCCCAAAGTTGTCACTAAATTATATATTGCTCACACATGCCATGGGCATATGTGGAATTACACCCCAAAATAAATTCTGCTGCTTCTCCTGAGTATGGGGATACCACATGTGTGGGACTTTTTGGGAGCCTATCCGTGTACAGGACCCCGAAAACCAAGCACCGCCTTCAGGATTTCTAAGGGCGCAAATTTTTGATTTCCCTCCTCACTACCTATCCCAGTTTTGAAGGCCATAAAATGCCGAGATGGCGCAACCCCCCCCCCCCAAATGACCCCATTTTGGAAAGTAGACACCCCAAGCTATTTGCTGAGTGGCATGTTGATTCCATGGAATATTTTATATTTTGCCACAAGTTGCGGGAAAAATTACAAACTTTTTTTTTTTTTTGCCCAAAGTTGTCACTAAATGATATATTTCTCACACATGCCATGGGCATATGTGGAATTACAACCCAAAATAAATTCTGCTGCCTCTCCTGAGTATGGGGATACCACATGTGTGGGACTTTTGGGAGCCTATCCGTGTACGGGACCCCGAAAACCAAGCACCGCCTTCAGGATTTCTAAGGGCGTAAATTTTTGATTTCACTCCTCACAGTTTTGAAGGCCATAAAATGCCAGATGGCACAAACCCCCCCCCCCCCAAATGACCCCATTTTGGAAAGTAGACACCCCAAGCTATTTTCTGAGAGGCATGGTGAGTATTTTGCAGCTCTCTTTTTTTTTTTTTGAAAATGAAGAAAGAAAAGAAAATGTATTTTTTTTTCTTTTTTCAAAACTTTGTGACAAAAAGCGAGATCTGCAAAATACTCACCATACCTCTCAGCAAATAGCTTGGGGTGTCTACTTTCCAAAATGGGGTCATTTGGGGGTATTTTGTGCCATCTGGGCATTCTATGGCCTCTGAAACTGTGATAGACAGTGAGGAGTGAATTCAAAAATTCACACCCTTCGAAATCCCGAAGGTGGTGCTTGGATTTTGGGGTCCCGTACGTGGCTAGGCTCCCAAAATGTCTCACGCATGTGGTATCCCCGTACTCAGGAGAAGCAGCAGAATGTATTTTGGGGTGTAATTCCACATATGCCCATGGCATGTTTGAGCAATATATCATTTAGTGACAACTTTGTGCAAAAAAAATAAAATAAAAAATAATTATTATTTTTCCCGCAACTTGTGTCAAAATATAAAATATTCCATGGACTCGACATGCCTCTCAGCAAAAAGCTTGGTGTGTCTACTTTCCAAAATGGGGTCCTTTGGGGGGGTTTTGAACTGTCCTGGCATTTTATGCACAACATTTAGACGCTTATGTCACACATTACCCACTCTTCTAACCAAAAGCCCTTTCTGACCCTTTTTGTTTACATGAGAAAATATAATTTTTGTTCCAAGAAAATTACGTTGAACCCCCAAACAATATATATTTTTTAAAGCAAAGGCCCTACAGATTAATATGGTGGGTGTTTCATTTTTTTTTCACTCAGTATTTGCACAGCGATTTTTCAAACGCATTTTTTTTTGAAAAAACACACTTTTTTAAATTTTAATGCAGTGATACCTCACATGCATGGTGCAATTGCTGTTTACATATGACGCCAGACCGACGCTTGCGTTCGCCTTTGCGCGAGAGCAGGGGGGGACAGTGGTGCTTTTTTTTTTTTATTATTGATTTTTGCTTTTTTATTTTATTTTTCAACTGTTCCTTTCATTTATATATATTTTTATCATTTTTATTGCTATCTCAGGGAATGTAAATATCCCCTATGATAGCAATAGGTAGTGACAGGTACTCTTTTTTTAAAAAATTGGGGTCCATTAGACCCTAGATCTGTCCTCTGCTCTCAAAGCATCTGACCACACCAAGATCGGTGTGATAAAATACTTTCCCAATTTCCCAATGGCGCTGTTTATATCCGGCGAAATATAAGTCATGAAAGGCTCGTAGCTTCCGGTTTCTTAGGCTATAGAGATGATTGGAGCCATTCTGGTCTCTGATCAGCTCTATGGTCAGCTGGCGGAACCACCGGCTGCATTCTCAGGTTCCCTGTTGGGACAGGAGAGCCAGAGAAAACCATGGAAGACGGTGGGAGGGGGGGGTATTCCCTCCCACTGCTTGTAAAAGCAGTCTAGAGACTAATTAGCAACTAGGATTGCTTTTACATGAAAGCCGACCGCTGGCTGAAAAGAATGATACCAAGATAATACCTAAACCCGCCGGCATCATTCTGGTATAACCACTCAAAGTCCCGCAACATACCAGTACGTTGCTGGCCCTTTTTTGGCATATATTGTAATCTTTTTTTTCATGCAGCCTGTGGGCTGAACGAAAAAAAAAGATTA